>JAJKFI010000086.1:4274719-4352136 GCA_029204185.1 Lerista edwardsae
TTGCAAAGCACCAAGGGCAGCCATACTGAAAATATGAAAGATCTATTCAAATTAAAACTTGTATGTTGCAAAGTTTCAAATCATGTAGAACTGTCACATTTTAAGGAAATTGGAACTTTGGATTGGTTAAAGGTGTCACGTCTTTGCAGAGGAGTTGAAAGTGAAAAACTGGGTACATTGAGCCTGTGACTTGCACAAGGGTTATGTTCTGAGGTCGGTGCATGCAGCCAAAATTGCCTTGAAAATCCCTGACATCTGGAAACTGCATGTTGTCTCTTTAAAAATGACAAGCCTCACATGGAAACAGAGGCAAACAGCAGCTTCATTTTCCCAGTGTCAGGCTCCTTCCAGGACATGTGGTTAGTAACTAGAATGGTGGGCAGAATCACCTGCACTATGTAAACTGCCAGTTGTTAGTTTTTGGGTTTGCCAACTGTGTGAAGTTGAATTCGTGCAACTCTGTTGCATGCAGTGTGGGCCAACTCTAACTCACATCTCTGCCGTCATAGCTTTTAGTAAAGTGGTTCCTAAACTGTGGGTTGGGACCCACTAGTGGGTTGTGAACACCTAGAGCAGCCATATTGAAAATATGAAGATCTTGGAAAGGCGGAGAGCTGTGTGGCTATTTTGCTTGTGTCAAGGTCATAAATAGGTTTTTACCCTTTCTGGTTCACTTTGCTTTTGGAAAATGGCTGAGAAATAACCCAACCTATTCCTGAATTCTCAGGAAAGTAGCAGGCTCTGGCATCACAATGATGCATTCCGTCCATGACATCACTTCCAGTGGGTTCTGAACAGATTATCATTCTAAAAAGTGGGTCCCGGTGCTAAAACATTTGAGAACCCCTGTTTAGTAGGTGATATTGGTTTGATTTTCAGGATATCCAAGGGACTTACCAAATGATGAGAATTCTACAATTCGTGCCTTTACAAGGCTTTCTGTATCCAGCACCTGATTAACTATTCAGAGTAACATCATAGAATGATGTCTGATGGTAGTCTTTTAAGATTTCTACTTTATTAAGACAGCACTTTCATTGTCTGGGATGAATTTAGTATTGGTAGCATTCAGTACCAAATTCCATATTAGTTGCATTATTTTATTGCTGCCTTTCGCTAACCAAATAAAATGATTGTAGCAATGTGATTAAGTGAGTATTGCTTTTTTCTTTTATGTGTTCCAAGACATCAAGTAACAAGGAGTTGGTTTCATCAGAGAGAAAGAGAAAGGTGAGCTGTGTGTTTTGTTGCTTAAAATGAACTGAGAAATATTTATTAGAAGAGGAAAACCCACGCAATTTGAGCTACTAACATACTATATTATATTTGATTTTGCTCAGTCTTTACTTGCATCTGTTATGCTTTATTAAACTACAAATTTTATATTACAAAACTATTAATTTTAAAAGTAGTTGCTGTATGACTGTAGCTTGTGAGTTAATATTTATATTGTTGAACTATAGGATGACTATACCCATGATTTGTCAAATAATGTAATTGTATGCCATGTACATTGATTGTTTCATATTTTTTCTGCTGTAAAATTAAAAGTTGTGTGAAATAATAGAATTTATCAAAAATGCCAACCTAAATCTGAGGATTCTATAGTGTAGAATAAAGAGGTTAGTGTAATACAGTAGTCCGGAAACTGTGCTGTTATTGCATCTGTTGTGAAAGTTTAGAAGGCTGCTGTGTATTGGAGGCATGCAAATCTATCTTTCTTGCTCTGTTTTAGTACTCCGAAGAACCAGAAATTGGGGCACACACTACAAAAAAGCAGCCAGAGAGTCAAAGGTATTATATTTTTATTTTTGCTTTTAAGGGTACTTATTTTTAAAGATAGAACTGATTTTGTTAGAATAAATTTAAATACTTTTTAAAGATCCAGAAACCTAAATTACTACTTTTTCAATATAAATATTTAAAGAATAATTTGCACATAATTAGAATTCTGGGGTAATTACATACAGTATAAAAATATTTGAATTACCTGGCTCTTAGGACACAATCCTAAGCTGCGTTGGAATAGGCAGGCCAGCGGGAGCAGCTTGGGAACAGCCTGAAGCTTTCTGGGGCAAGGGCACATTCACGCCCTTACACTGGGGTAGGTACCAGCCACCCCAATGGGTTCCTTGGATCTGCGCCTGCTGCTTAGTAGGTGCAGAGCCAAAGATGCCGCACGGCCCAAATTGGGGTCATGCATCCTGGGGTCGGGAGCTTGCATGTGGCCTAACAGCTGCATCCCACCTCCACCCCCTCACCTCAGGGCCTACCCCCCCACCCACACCCTGCACAGAAACACCCTCCCTTCCACCCAGAAACTTTCCTGCACCAGCTGAACTTGGCCGGTGCAGGAGCATTGCACTGCTGGCTTCGGTCGGCGCTATTGGGCCGATTCTGCTGTTAGCGTCAGCCCAGCAGCGCTGGCACAAGGGTGCTGGTAGGTACATTCATGCCAGCACTGCTGCCTTTGGGCTGATGCTAGCATCTAGCGTCGGCCCAATGTAGGGCCTTGGATTGTGCCCTTAATCAGTTGCAATCATAAGAAGCCTGCAGGCTGGCACAAGTCCCATGTGCCGGCCTATGAGTGTTGCAAATGTGCCCTTACATGTGTTTACACCACTTGCAGTCAGGAAGGCTCTTGCCTGAATATGCACTGTTGTCCTTGCGCCAGTCCCAGCAGCAGATAAGGCCAGCCTACAGGAGCCAGCACAGGGGCTTGGGGAGGACACAGGGAAGGCAGAACAGGTCAGGGGGAGGGTAGACTCTTGGGGAGACTGGCCCAGGGAGAGGGAGGATCCAGGATCCAGTATGTATCCGGATCCTAACCCCTGTCCCCATTGGCCCTGCACGGGCCACTCAGATTTATGCTAGTAACTTCACAGGCACAGATCCAAGTAGCCACATTACATAGGGATGGTTGGGGCTTTACCGGGGTAAATGTCCTTTTACTCAGAGTTGTGACACAGCCTCCTCCTCACCGGGGCTGGATATGGCGCATGCCAGCTGGGTAGGACCTGGCTGGACCTAGACCTGGGTAGGATTGGGCTGTAAGTAGTATGCACTGCAGCACAGTGCATTTTATAAAAGAATGCTAACCACATTTTAAAAATAAATGAAAACTACTATACCTTAGCAAACCATCTTTATTATTTTTCTGAAAATTGTGAATAGTTTGGTAATAAAATAAAAGCATAGCACTTTCATGTCTTTAGCTATATATTAAATGTACCAGCTGGTTAATATTGGAAGTGCTGAAATACTATTTGCTGGCTTACAGTTCCAGCATCACTTTCAAGATTTCTGCACAGACGTAACTTCCAAGTAGGGTTACCATTTTCTTGTATATGGAACATAATACGTGAAAGCCTTGTTGCTTATTGCAGACAAAGCCTTTGACAAATACATTGGAAAAACTGTTGTTGAAAGTGATGCTCCTCTGGTGCCCACTATGAATCCAACATGTACAGGAAGGCCAGTTGTAAATCGATTTTTAAAAAATGGACATCACAAATTAATGTCAAGAGCTTCTTGCCTTTCAGGGTGTATTTGTTTACAGATAACCGCGGTATGTGGTGATTTTAACAATCCAAGCTAATTGTGGCTTATTTGAGGAAGGTAGGGTGGTTTCATGTTCTCTGTTAATGGTTTTGTTCTTTAAAAGCCAATCAATCCAATAAAATAATAATTGCTTTTGAATATGGACAACAGTGGCCACTTGAGTAATTTTTGTGTTCCACTTTTCAATTAATAAAATTTATTCACTACTATTCAAACAAATTCCATTAGAGTTCATAATGTTTTTAAAAAACTCTTTGGATTAAAACAATAAAAAACAGCATCAGCAGCTAAACTATAAAAATCACTGACATAAGGCAGAACTTCTGTGAAAAACAGCCATTAGTGACTAAATGCTTGAAGAAACATTTAGTAAAAGAACAGTTTTCACCAGCTTATGGAAGGATAGTGAGGGGTAGTCTATCTTGTTCTCATTGGCAAGGGAGGTCAGAATATCAGGGCTGCTACCAAGAAAGCTCTGTTCCAGGTGGAGACTAGTCTACCCTCCCCACTAATAGAGGAGCAGGAGGACTTCAGAAGATCTCAAGCCTGAAAGGAGAGGAGATGTTCCCAGAACTGAAACTGATGGTCTTTAAAAGTATGAAGGTCAGAGCCAAACTGCCACCATCTTTAAAAGCTCGACTCATTGCTCATTACTGCATACCTGAGACCATAAGTGTTTGCTTATTTTTTTGTTTATACAAAATGTTTCAACAACTTTTTGCAAGGCTGAGCGAGAATGTGGTATGCATGTGAAAGGGTTATGTTATACCAGACCAGCCAACTGCAAGGAGAAAAACCAAGGCAAAGGGGGAATTGAGAGGGGCAAATGTTGCAACAGAAGCCCAAGCCAAGTGTCTCAAATGGTTGTTTACACCCGGTCAGGAGGCAGAAGATGATGCCTGAAAGCAAGAGGAATTCTCAGTTTCTCCTCAAGACCATGGAAACTCCCAACCTATCCCACAGTTCGGAGCCTCCTCCCAAGAGAGATCAGGATGATAGGGCTAGAGGGGAGCCAGGAAGGGACTTGAGTAGTAAAGGATACCTCCCTGAGGACTTAAAAGACAAGATGCTGAAGGAACGTGGCAGAGATCCCAAAGCAACTGGCTCTCTCCATTACGCAAGCATTGGCTGGCTAGTTCAATGAGTATGGGAGAGTGTGTTATGAGCTAGTGAAAGCTTAGCTTGCTGAAAACCTAATAAGGCAATTTGTCTCTTTACTCAGCCCAGTTTGGATGGCACCTTAGTATTGGATTTAACTCCAGTATCTTTAATTGTGCCCAGAAACAAACTGATAGCCACTGTATTTGTCTTCAAACTGCTGGTGTTGTGCAACTGCTGGTGTTGTGGTGAGTGTTGTCCTCTTGTAGATACCTGAGATCATTCTTTTTGATCTTGGAGAGCTGCAGTAGCAGAGGTTTATGAGATGTGCTCCTTTCAACATGTTCCCTACCCCAAATTGTAAGACCATTTATAAGGCTAACTTTCATTAATTGGTTTATTGATAATTTCACTTATCCTATAAATTATTAAAGCCATTTTATTATAAGCAATTTATGATTATCCATAATTCCACTTGTTTTCATTCTTAAAATTGTGAGTGTTCTTCATTTATTATATCTGTAATTTGATTGCTTCTTTGCCTTGATCTGCAAGGGAGATGCTTCTGAGTATGCATCAGAACCTGTGCTGCAGTGCTCACCCTGGTCACATTGTCACAAACAGTGGTGCAAGCTGGTCACAAACTGTCATGCTGCACTATTTGAAATGTATGTGGATGAGCACTGTTATTGAGAGCTACTAGTTTGTTGCAACATCTCTAGAACTGGTAGGGTCCAGCATATCTTCTTGAACACAGCAAAAATCACTTTTTCTAAATACACCAATGATAATGTGATAAGGGAATCAGTGTTCTTTTCCAGCATTTTACTTGTGAACATGACTAAAATACAAAAGTCTAGACTTGCTTTAGTATAACAAGCTGGCATAGTGGTGTAGTGGCTAAGAGACTGAGCTTTGAATAATGATTCCACAGTTCAGATTTCACTTCTGCAATGAACTCCTTAGGGGCGTTTGGTAAACCACTCCCTCTCAGCCTTGGCTCCTGAGATGCAAAACTGGGGTAATACCTCACACAGTTGTTTGGATTGCATCACGATAAAAGCATAATACAATTGTTAAATATCATCATCATCATCAGTCATATAAATAATGGTTCTATGCCTATCACTCTGGATGCAAAACAGATCTGCCCACATACAAGGTAGTTGTACATGTTAAGGTTATTCCCTAGCTATGCAGACATATATAGGCTGCTAGATGAAAATAAGAGAATGCCCTTCTTCTTGCTCTGGGTGGAGCATGCTCAGTGCTCCCCATGTACTGAGGTGTCAATTTGGGTGGGTGGGGAAACAGGAGAACATGGAGGTAGAGCAGGGAGAGAGAATTTGCCTGCTTTAGCCAACTGGGAATTAGGATGGGGAACTGCAGTATTTTGTTGCAGGTCCTCCTGTTAACTATAGTATCTACTGTCAAATTTATTTGTAATGTTTTCTCTCTATAATGCTTCTTCAGGTTGGATGATAATACAGGAGTCATGAGAACAAAATGGAGCCCAGAGCTCAAAGATACTACAAAAAGTTTACAAAAAGATATTTTAAAAGGTGCCAAATACACCTGTGGTACTCTGATGCCTGCTGAGGAGCGTAAAAAAGTCACTATGCATTTTAAAAATATGGCTAAGCGTTTTGCGGAGAGAACAAATATGAATTGTGCAGCAGCTTTCCCTAGCAAGGAAGCCTCTGATACAGACGTGTGTGACAAGCTTGATTTTAAAAGAAGAAAGTCACAGGATCTGAGAATCCCGAGCAGCAGTGAAAAGAACAAGAAGACAATCAAATTAAAAGAAAGCCGTGTGCTAGAGGACATCAAGGAAATGACACTTCCTGTAAAATGTTCTTCCCTCCCTAGGAAACATTCTTCCAAATCCTATGAATTCAGCAGAAAATCGTTTGAAAAACCCTATCTCTCCTTTTCAGTCCCTGTTGACTCTTTAAATCTTAACTTGCAAGCGCAGGCTTGCCGAGAAGATGATCTGGAAAACCCCCAGCATACTTCATCAAAATTACCTCGCAAAAGTGACAGAAAGATTCCATGTGCACCTTCAGGTCGCCTGCTTGAACTGTCAAAATACTGGAAGTGTTATAAACAGAAGGAACAGCAGGGTTCTGATTCTACCAAATGTTTTGGTAATTCACAAACCCAGGGAAAGAAATTTGATCCCGTAACATTTCATGTGAGTCAGGTAAAGAAAAATACTTCCTGTGAGAAATGGGGTTGCTGTTTTGTTTTGAAAAGTTATAATTGTGGTGGTTCATGTAAGGCTGTTGTACAGGCATGGCACCCTCAGGCAACTGCTGGGGTTCCCACTGCTGACATGCTGGCTCCCCATTTCCTCTCCCATTACGTTCTCCTGGCCACTTGGTACTTCCGCTGCCTTGCTTCAATTTGAAGGTGAAAGTGGATCACCTTGTGCTGTATGCAAATGCCCAATGCTTGTTGGCCTCAACTTTCCTTAAATGCAGTAGAAAAAACAAAACGTGAATTGACCTTGTAGGTTAACAATTAGGAATGGAGGCAGATTAGACCTCAGATACCAGCATTGCTCATTGTGCTCCACTTTTCCAAGCAGTGAGAAGTTCAAGGGGTACGGCATTCCATGGGCTTCCTTTGCATTCAAGAGCACTGGAGACTGATAATGTCTTTGTAATATTAGCTTAATTTACAACTATACAGGTTGGAGCTTTTGGACACGGTTAGGTAGCATGCTCCTGCAAACACCATCAGATGTGTGTCTTGTAAGCGTGTTTCCTAGCTGCCAGTTCCTTCTCTTAAATTTTATTGCAGCCTCTCTCAGATCAAATCTCATTTCTGTCTCTCCCAGAATCTGCAGTATGTGCCATCTTTGTCTTGCCTTATCTTTGTGATTATATAAGATGAGAAATGAGTCACCTGACTCACAACTTACCTCCTCTCCTAGGTAGATGTACAAAGTCCTGAGGGTCTCAGCTCAAGTCTGTTGGGGAATTGTTGGAAACCATGAACTACCTTCCTGGCTTTTTTGCAAAGCAAGAAGGCTGGCCTGCATTCTTAACTGCTAGCCTGTTACACTGCACATATACATTCTTGCTAATCAAGATACATTGAAAAGTAAATCAGTAGAATAAATACAAGGTGCAAAAAAACCTTATATTGTGTGTATATAGAAAAACCTCTCATTGTAAACAGAAAAAAATAAAGTGGAATATACAGGTTGAGCCTAATTATCTGTGGATTTTTGTCCAGATCCACTGGACCGCTTTGAGCCAAATTTGGCTCAACCTGAAGCTTCCAAGAACTCTGGTCGCCTTCTGAAGCCTGTCAGGACTGCAAACATCTGCATTCGGCTTCTGCAGGCCTCAGAATGGCCGTTAAAGAAAAAATTCCTGCAATCTCCAGTTTTTTGGCAAAACCGGAAGTTGCCATTGTAATGTCTTATAAGGCATTACGAGGCCCAGAAGTTGCCTTTTTTGGCAAGAAGTTGCTTTCTTTTGCTTTATCGGCCATTCTGAGGCCTGTAGAGGCTGCATGTGGCCCCAACTGTATAAAGACAACATATATTTATGTTAGCGCTTCCCAGACTCTTACAAGGGAGTTAGGAGCACTAAGTCTTTGGGTGGGGGAGGTGAGGGCAGCAACACAATCTCCATGATCGTGCTGCTGCCGAGCAAGGAAGGGGTTTTTAAGCTTACTCTGGGGGGCACTATGGCTATCTAGAGGGTCCAGGGAGCCTGCAACCCTCTCCGCAGCCTTCCTCCAAACTATTGAAAAAAAGAGAGTGAGAAACCACTTCTGGTTTTGCAGTTTGGAGCTTCCAGGAGGGCTGCAGGCTCCCTGGACCCTCCAGAGAGACATAGTGACCCCCCAGAGTAAGTTTAAAAAACCCTTCCCTGCTCGGCAGCAGCATGATCACGGAGACCTTGTTGCTGCCCTCCCCACACCCAAAGACTTATAGTCTTTGGATTTATACACTTGTACACAAAATCAAACCATTGTAAAGGCATGTAAAAGGCAAACAAGATATCACTATTAAGAATGCCGAATCATTATTTTTTAAGAGAACGGACTAGTATAATTTCATTATATGATTTTTACATGCTTAACTGAGTGGCTTTGTTTTTTACGTTCCACTTTACTTTTTATCATGATCAGGCATTGCTTATTATATAACATTGTTTGCTTCAGTTATTACTTTTGAGATCTTTGGTATATTTATATTTTCAGTTTGATTCATAAGTTTACCCTGTTTTATAATTTGCTTTTGATTCCATTGTACTTTATTCCTGTGAGTTACAATTTTTGAAAGTACTTGATTAGTAAACATTTATAGAAGCAGTTTTTATTTCATTTTTCCTAGTGCCCTTAGGCAAAAAAACACTGGGCCTATGTTTATAATTCAAGAAATATATTTTATCTTGGCAATAAGTTGAGGTTTTTGCCTTTACCTTTCCTTCTTTCCTCCTTCCACTTGTCTTGGTGATAACCCCCCCCCCACTTGTTTGTACAGTGTCATTAATGTTTGTGGCATTTTATGGCTTTACATAAGAAGAAAACACAGGTCCCTGCCTCCAATAGTTCACACTTTCAGCTTACAGTAAGTAAATAAGTAAGGGTGCAATCCTAACCAATGTTCCTGCACCAATGTAAGGGCAAAGCAGCTCTGAGATAAGGGAACAAACATTCCCTTACCTTGAGAAGACCTCCATGACTGCCCCTCAACTGCAGAATGCAGCACATACCCTGTGGGCACAGTTATGTCAGTGCTAGAAAGTTGGTTAGTACTGCACCCTAAATTTGTCAGTTGGCAAGGAAAGAGAAGCTACAGGTACTTGGGCTTAGGTTATAGCTGAGGCTGAAGACTCAGGGTTAAGCACGAATTTCTTAGAAAAGGTGGATTATGTGGAAATCCATTGGTTAATGGCAGCACCTACACATTCCTGAAGCCCATTACAGAGATAAGACAACAGAAAAGAATGGGCATTGTCATTCAGTTGAAAATGCAAAGCAACACACATTGAAAGTACTAGTATTCTGCCTTCACACATTTTTTTTGTTCAGTGTCCTCTAGAAATGTGATTCACAGAGGGGCTAAAAAGCATGTGCTTCTTCCTTGTGTTCCTCCCTCTTCCTGCTGCCCCCTTAATAGTAGTTTCTTCTCTTGCAGCAGAGACCGCTCTCACAATTGCTTTAAGCTCCCAATAAAACACCAGCCTTACAATTAATACTGCACCTGCTAAATGTTTTTCTTTAGGAGAACAAATCTGGGATTCTGTTTATTTAAACTGATTGTAAGTCACCTTTGGTACCTACAAATTTGAGGGGAAAGGCAGTACTTTAAAATAAATCTGTAAATATCAGATGAGTATTTGTTTTTGTAGACTCCTGAGGCCCCATGTCACTCTTCTGCCTGTGAAGCCATTGGACATACTGACGAAGACGAAGAGGTTGGTGAATATGTATCTTTATTAGCATTACACAATAGCATTCTCTAACTGCAAAGTGCCAGTCAAACATTGCAGTGCTGCTTTTTCCATTTTTATTGGCTCTGTAAGATTATTAGCCCTTTCATGGATCACTGCCTTGTCGTGGCGAAGGGGCTTGAGTAGCTCAATGAAGCTGTGAGCTATGCCATGTAGGGCTACCCAAGATGGACAGGTCACAGCAGAGAGTTCTGACTAAACGTGGTCCGCTGGAGAAGGAAGTGGCAACCCACTCCAGTACTCTTGCCAAGAAAACCCTATGGATTACAGAACAAAAAGGCTAAACGATATGACACTGGAAGATGAGACCCTCAGGTCGGAAGGTGTCCATTATGCTACTGGGGAAGAGCAGAACACGAGTACTAGTAGCTCCAGAAAGAGTGAAGTAGCTGGGCCAAAACTGAAAGGAAGCTCAGCTGTGGATGTGTCTGGAAGTGAAAGGAAAGTGCGATGCTGCAAAGAACAATACTACATAGGAACCTGGAACGTCAGATCTATGAATCAAGGCAAGCTAGATGTGGTCAAACGTGAGATGTCAAGGCTGAACATCGACATCCTGGGAGTTAGTGAACTAAAGTGGACAGGAATGGGAGAATTTAATTCAGATGACCATTATATTTGCTACTGTGGGCAGGAATCCCTTAGAAGAAATGGAGTAGCCTTCATCGTGAACAAGAGAGTGAGAACAGCAGTACTGGGGTATAACCTCAAAAATGATAGAATGATTTCCATTCGGATCCAAGGCAAACCTTTCAACATCACAGTAATCCAAGTCTACGCCCCAACCACTGGTGCTGATGAGGAAGAAGTTGACCGCTTCTATGAAGACCTAGAACAGCTTCTAGAATTAACACCCAAAAAAGATGTCCTTCTCATCATAGGGGATTGGAATGCTAAAGTAGGCAGTCAAGAGGTAAGAGGAATAACAGGCAAGTTTGGTCTTGGAGTACAAAATGAAGCAGGGCAAAGACTGATAGAGTTCTGTCAGGAGAACACATTAGTCATAGCAAACACCCTTTTCCAGCAACACAAACGGCGACTGTACACATGGACTTCACCAGATGGTCTACATCGAAATCAGATTGATTACATTCTTTGCAGCCAAAGATGGAAAAGTTCCATACAGGCAGTCAAAACAAGACCTGGAGCTGACTGTGGCTCAGATCATCAGCTTCTTCTTGCCAAATTCAGGCTTAAACTGAAAAAAGTAGGGAAAACCGCTAGGCCCTCCACGTATGACCTAAATCAGATCCCCTACGAATATACAGTGGAGGTGACAAATAGATTTAGGGGCTTAGATTTGGTAGACAGAGTGCCTGAAGAACTTTGGACGGAGGTCTGTAACATTGTACAGGAGGCAGCAACTAAAACCATCCCAAAGAGGAAGAAATGCAAGAAGGCAAAGTGGCTGTCTGACGAGGCTTTACAAATAGCTGAGGAAAGGAGAGAAGCCAAAAGCAAGGGAGAAAGGGAAAGATATACCCAACTGAATGCAGATTTCCAGAGAACAGCAAGGAGAGATAGGAAGGCCTTTCTAAATGAGCAATGCAAAGAAATAGAGGAAAACAACAGAATGGGGAGGACTAGAGATCTTTTCAAGAAAATTGGAGATGTCAAAGGACAATTTCATGCTAAGGTAGGCACAATAAAGGACAAAAATGGCAAGGACCTAACAGAAGCAGATGAGATTCAGAAGAGGTGGCAAGAATACACAGAGGAACTCTATAAGGCCGATCTAAATGTTCCTGATAACCACAGTGGTACAGTCACTGAGCTCGAACCTGACATCCTGGAGAGTGAAGTCAAGTGGGCTTTAGAAAGCCTCACTAACAACAAAGCTAGTGGAGGTGACAGCATTCCAGCGGAATTACTCCAAATCTTAAAAGATGATGCTGTCCAAGTGCTGCTCTCCATATGCCAGCAAATTTGGAAAACCCAACAGTGGCCACAAGACTGGAAAAGATCAGTTTACATTCCAATCCCAAAGAAGGGCAATGCCAAAGATTGCTCGAACTACCGCACCATTGCACTCATTTCACATGCTAGCAAGGTCATGCTCAAAATCCTACAAGCTCGGCTTCAGCAGTATGTGAATCGAGAACTACCAGATGTACAAGCTGGTTTCCGAAGAGGCAGAGGAACTAGAGATCAAATTGCCAACCTTCGCTGGATCATGGAGAAAGCAAGAGAGTTCCAGAAAAACATCTACCTCTGCTTCATTGATTATGCTAAAGCCTTTGATTGTGTGGATCACAACAAACTGTGGCAAGTTCTTGAAGAGATGGGAGTTCCAGACCACCTGATCTGCCTTCTGAGAAACCTTTATGCGGGTCAGGAAGCAACAGTTAGAACTGGACATGGAACAACCGACTGGTTTCAAATTGGGAAAGGAGTACGACAAGGCTGTATATTGTCACCCTGCTTATTTAACTTATACGCAGAGTACATCATGAGGAAGGCAGGGCTGGAAGACTCACAAGCTGGAATCAAGATTGCTGGGAGAAACATCAACAACCTCAGATATGCAGACGATACCACTCTACTGGCAGAAAGTGAGGAAGACCTAAAGAACCTTTTGATGAGGGTGAAAGAGGAAAGTGCCAAAATTGGTTTGAAGCTCAACATTAAAAAGACTAAGATCATGGCAACCACTCCCATCACTTCCTGGCAAATAGGAGGGGAAGAAATGGAAGCAGTGACAGACTTTATTTTCCTGGGCTCCAAGATCACCGCAGATGGTGACTGCAGCCATGAAATTAAAAGACGTTTACTTCTTGGGAAGAAAGCTATGGTGAACCTAGATAGCTTAATCAAAAGCCGAGACATCACCCTGCCAACAAAGGTTCGCATAGTCAAAGCGATGGTTTTCCCAGTAGCCATGTATGGCTGTGAGAGCTGGACCATAAGAAAGGCAGAGCGTCGAAGAATCGATGCTTTTGAATTATGGTGTTGGAGAAGACTCTTGAGAGTCCCCTGGACTGCAAAGAGATCCAATCGGTCAATTCTCCAGGAAGTCAAGCCTGATTGCTCCCTGGAAGGACAAATGCTGAAGCTGAAGCTCCAATACTTTGGCCACCTGATGAGAAGAGAGGACTCTTTAGAAAAGACCCTCATGCTGGGAAAGATTGAAGGCAAAAGGAGAAGGGGGCGACAGAGGATGAGATGGTTAGATAGTGTCACCGAAGCAATGAATATGAAATTGGGCGAACTCAGGAAGCTAGTGGAGGACAGGGAGGCCTGGCGTGCTGTGGTCCATGGGGTCGCGAAGAGTCGGACACGACTTAGCGACTGAACAACAACAACAACAAGATTATTAGTAAAAATATATAATGCTTTCAACACAATTTCATAATATAGTTTATATTGTAAAATAATTGGGAAGTTATTAGGAAGAACAGGCGCCCCCCCCCAAAAGTATTTGCACTGGGATCCCCTTTTTAGGTATGAGAACTCGTCAGGACCCTCCAGGACCTAGGTGATGTCATTAAGCAGGAAGTGAAGTCATTGTTTTTAATTTGAAAGTCAAAAGAACTCCAAATTCTTTTTACAGTGTTCCAAATGCTTTATATCTAAGTGACATTAGTGATTGATTCAGCACTGAGAACCACATTGTGGCTTCTCTATGCCATTGCTGACCAAGGCAGTAATGCCAAATTGTAGATAGTCTTCAGAGTATTTATATTTCTCTTCTCCGCATGCTGAGACTCACCTAGGCATGCACATGAAAGGTTTGACATGCCTCGCTCAGAAACAGACCAGGGAGAGACTTCATCACATGCATACGTGCACACTAAGATGAGCCCAAAACAAGTAAAGGCTAATTTCCTTTGAAGCCACAAACATTGAGGAAGTGGAATTTTAATGGGGAAGCCTCTTCCCTAGCCAAAATAAAGCTTCCAAGATGGTGGTGCCCCAAGTTCTTCCCAACCCCCTGAAAATCAGTTTTAAACCCCCAGGTTTGGAACCATTGCTATGATTAAGGACTTAAAAATACTCCTTGCTTTTAGAAGCTTAGTGCTAAATGAAGTACCAATGGTGAGTAGTTCTGCTGTAGGCTCCAGACAATAATGTTCTTTGGCTCACTTACATAGGTATAATTTTAAGTTCTGGGCCAGTGCAGATGTAGGAAATGGGTAATTGCAATGGTTTACAGGATTGCTCATTTATTCCCGTATCACATCTTCATAGTGTAAATGCTATCTTCCTTACAGCCCAATCCAGAACTGTCTGGCTCCCATAGGATCAGCGATACCAAAATGATGACCACTGCATCCCGTAGGAGCCAGGCAGCCTTCGTCCCCTTCCCCTGGAAAAAGCCCTGCCACCTGCAATGGGCCTCCTCTGTTCCCCCCCCCCCCATGGCTATTTTGCTGGTGGTGAATTGAACAGCCCCATATCGGGCAGCCAGGCCACCACCAGGGATAAGATCTGGCGGTAGAAGTCACCGTCAGGTCCCACTCCCTCAGAGGGCTGCTCTGTCCCTGTCTCTCCCCACCTTCCCCTGCCCCAAATGGGCTTACCAGTGGCTGACACTGCTGGAGCCTCAGCCATCCCGTCCACTCACGTTGGGACCTGGCGCTAACTGAGCGCTAGCCCAGCACTGGCAGTATGTTGTCGCCGTCGTGCTTTACAGCACATTTTGGCTGGCAGTACATATATACCACTGGCGATAGGGCCTTCTAGATTGGGCCCTTAACTGTGTTAACTAGAATACATAAGCACTAATTTTAACCTTAGCTAAGGTCAACTAGTTGCAACTGTTGCTTAATAATCCTCGTTAAATGGGAAGAGCTGCTTTTACCTGCAGTTTGCAGATGAAGAAGTTGGAATAAACACATGTGAATTTGCAAATTGATTGCACGCTATTTTATAGTTGGTAGAGTCATCCAGGACGTAATCTTTATTAGCCAGGAATGATTATGGTGTTCTTTGATTCTTGGAACTTGGATTCTTGACACATGCAAATTCCATGCACAATTCTCCCAATAATTATACCCCTTGATAATATGTGATTGTACATACCCTCTTATTTGATTCAACTTGGAGCAGCTTTAAACAAAAGAAAGATTTCACCACACTTTTTGAATGTTTTACATGAGTTGGTATGTCCTAACCCTTTCCTTATCTCTGTCCCAAGCAAAAAGCACATTCCTTCTGCAAGTACATTCTGATCTTGTGGCCCCAAAATGCAAACTGTTTTGGCTTGCTTGTAAGGGTGATGGTTTGGTCTGGTTCTTTACTGCAGTTGGGCTTTCAATAGCCTGGTCTAACACCTGGTTAGCCGTAACTGGAGTTATTGTCTGTGGTGAAATAATGCTCAAGTGCTGTTGGGGCAGTCAGGACTTGGGGAAGGAGAATGTGGTCTTCCTGCTCAGTTAAGAGTTCACCTCATTCTCCATCAGTGGAGGATAGCATCCTGGTGCGGGTTATTTCTCCTGCTTGCTCCAACGTTTATATTATGAAAGTTGAATCCTTGTCCCTATTGGGTAGAAGGTGAGTATCATCTTCCAGGGCCTGTTCTGCCTGCTCCACGAAGACAGAGTTTAGAGTTAGATCGGCATCATTTTTCTTTTCTACGTGCATTTTATGAAGCATATGTTAGTAAGACTTGTCAGGCAGCATATTCATTTCATGTTTATATTGCTGTTGTCCATAGATGCAGATTGTTGAAGATTTACATGCAGTCCGTAATGACAAAAAAATGGTCTTACCTGTGGTCCAGACTTGTGGAGAGCTGACCAGCATGGAGATCGATTTTCCAGATGATGACGCTAATATGACAGCTAGTAAGCTTATCTGTATCAAGCATGTCTTCATCTCTTCTACTTAACAGGACAAATTCAAAAAGGAGAATATGTAAAGGACAAATACAAATGGTTGAATTGCTCTGATTGTATTTCTTCTTTTGTAACAGAAACCCTTTCTGGCCTGAATACCTTGATTGTGATTGATACTAACATAATGATCAGCCATCTAGGGTTCATCAAGTCATTGAAGGATACAGATATCCCAGGTGTGTGTATTTACACATATGAAAAATATGGATTGCTTGCCTCGAGTTACTCATGTAGCGGTGGTGGTGGTGGTTTCACTATGTTTGGGAAAATTTATTCTTACATCCCTGTTACTCAGTCATTCAAGACTACCTACATTTCATAGTCTGCTGACATTCTATGAGCACTTTAGACTCACCAAAAAGCTAATCAGTTAATTTGCAAAATCCAAAGCAATGATATCATAAGTCATTCTTATGGCACTTGATAAGAGAGATCCCAAATTTGTATATTATAGTTTTCTCAGCCACTTAGAAGAAGGCAAGTCCTCTAAAACAGCCATTCTCAACAGGAGCCATATCGCCCCCTGGGGAGCCCTGGCACATTTGATGGGGGCCACAGACTAAAAACTGTGAGAAGAGGATTTTATGTTTATCTGTTTGTGTTGTATCCTTGTTTGATAGGAGGGCTCTGGAACCTGAGAGGAGCTCCTAATGGGCCATAGCAAAAAAAGGGAGGGAGTGCACTTACAACTGTCCAATATTTTCTGTAATTCTCTACCTCACTGTATCAGGATGACAATGTTGGTGGAATTGTGGAAGCTGCAAGTTGTTTAAGTTAAAGGTTTGGAACAAAATCTGTGTGACACGTAGTGGTGATCCTCCAGAAAAATACGCCAAAGTTAGTGGAATCCGTACAGTGCTTTACAGAATTAATTAGAGAAATATTGTTTTCTTCCTGTTTAGGTTTTGGCAGATTTGTACTTGTAATTCCTTGGGTGGTTTTGCAAGAACTGGACAACTTAAAGAAAGGGAAAATTTTGGTAAATGTTGGCAAGAAAGCAATCCCTGCAGTCCACTTCATCTATACTTGCCTGAAAAACCAAGATTCAAAGTTGTGGGGCCAATCCATGCAACTTGCTTCTCAGAAAACACGTAAGCAATGGCAGAGTTGGTGTGTTCTACCTGAATTTGCTGTTTACATTGGTTAATATGAAAATGTGTCCTTTTGTGGTCGTACAGGATAAGATACTTTATTATGGTCAACCGACCAGCCAAAACAGAAACACAGAAAATTTACACAGAAACATAACTTCAAGCATTTGTACACTCCAATTTCCTTCTTGCCAACTGAGCAGCATGACAGAAACGGGCAACCCCAAAAGATATGTCCAGATCAGAATCAGAAAGAAGAAAAGCAATTTGTACTTCCTCCTGCAACCCCATTATATTACCCAGAGTTGGGAAAATAAATTTGACCCTCAGATCGTCATAAATTGGACATTGTAAAATAATGTGGTCAATTGTCTCCACCACATTTTGAGAGCAGGGATACCGTCTCTCTAAATAGGGACACCTAATGAAGCGTCCCAAAAGGACTGATGAAAACAAAGCATTCAGCCTAGCTTTTGTAAAAGCAATCCTAAATTTGGGAGTAGTGGTGTTAAAAAATATCTAGCAGGGAAGAGAGAGAAAGCTTGATCTCCAAGAAAAACATGTGTAGGAAATCGAGCTCTCACTGATCTCAATTCAAGATCCACCAGACTCTGACGTAAAATGTTTTTAGCGTCACCCACATTCATCATCATTAGGGACTCAGGAGAAAGGTCACACTTACTGAAGTATTCCAAACATCTTTTTTCCCAGGTGCCTATAAAGGGATCCGAAAAAATCAAATAAGTGAGATTGTCCTGTCTCAGGAGTATCTTCAAAAAGTAGTGCATTTAACCGCATCGACATCCCTACACTTGGGGTGCTGGTTTCCAACCTGACCACCGAGTTTGGCACACATCTGGGAACATACAGCAGTTTACGCAGAAATTTGGTCTGGATCACCTCCAAAGACCTGGTATTAGGGTGCAATCTCAGAACCATACAGCAACTGAATCCTAGTTTTTACAGTATGCAGCCTTAATGCCACTGGAAGAAATTTGGCACCTTTAGACAGTGGTGTCAGCCTACCGGTTCGCTGGGCGGAGTTTTCGCGGTCGCTGGGCGGGTTTCCATGGTGATCGGCAGCGTGCTCGCTGCGTCCCGTTGCGTTATGGCGAAAGCACGCCCGCTGCAGCACGCTGCCGATCACCGTGGAAACCTGCCCAGCGACCGTGAAAACTCCGCCCAGCGAACCGGTAGGCTGACACCACTGCCTTTAGATGAATAAAAACGATAAATGGCACAGGATGTTTTCTGTGCTGATTGAATGGCATAGTTTTTATGAGCCAATCGGCCTCCTTGATAGTGAAAAATTACCCCCAGGTATTTTATTACTTTAACCTGTTCGATGGGTTTCCCGTTTAAAGACCATCGATAAGTCTTGTGATGTCTAGCAAATACCAGCACCTTTGTTTTGTCAGAGTTTATAGTTAATTTTTCCTGTGAACTGACTAGGGCTAGATGACGAAGAGCCCTCCTCATACCAACCTGAGTTCTTGATAAAATAAGCACATCATCAGGATATGCCAGGACAGGGACATGGCGATCAGCAAGCTTTGGCGGATGTAGAGCCAAGTCATCAAAGGAAGTAATCAAAGAATTTATATAAAAATTAAATAAAAGAGGGGCAAGAACGCAGCCTTGTCTATCCCCTTTGTTCACCAAAATAGGTTGCGTTAAATGGCCATTTGATGAACACCTGATCCTAATGCCAGAGTTGCTATATAAACTGACCATAAGCAATAATAGTCGACGGTCTATGGATGCTGCTGCAAATTTATCCCATAATCTTGATCTAGGAACTAGATCAAAAGCAGCCTTAAAATCAACAAAGGCTGCGAATAGTTTGGAACCCCTGGTGGCCAGTTGTTTTTCAATAAGAAACTGCAACACCAAAGACTGATCAAGGTGATCTTCCAGGGCGAAAAGCTGCCTGAGTATTGGCGATAATGTCATGGGATTCCATCCAGGCCGATAACTTGTCTCTTTCAACTGGAGATCAAAGGTAGGGTCCACTAACTACCCAGATGCTCAGAGATTTTTGCCCTGGTAGAAGAGACCTCTGTCTTGACCGTATGGGAATGACAAGCACCCCGAGTTTGAAAACAGTCGATAATAGGAGGCTCATAGTAAACTTTCTTGGGTCGAATTCCAAAACGATGTAAAAGGGAAGATGATTTAAAAAGCATTTGAGGTATTACATGCTGCCGGAAGGACAACAGAAAGTTCTGCCAATTTGGGGAGGAGCTTAATCTAGTCACACTTTGCAGATCCACCTCATGTAAATCGCATCGTAATAGACTACTTAGAGAAGGTTTTGCTCTGTACTTTGAATGCCACTTGCCATAGTTTAACTGGCTTTGAAAGATAGAGAGGGAAATCTTGCAGGGTTGCAGTCTCCTGCCCATCCTCTCATCAGACATTGTGGGAAACGCAGGAACATCATCCACACAAGGGGGCCGGTTCTTTGCTATGAATGCCTTTGTCTGATTACACAAAGCCTCTAACCGACTGGCCATAAGCTGCTGACCTCTGAAGATATTTGACAAAGTTTGTGAGATAAGAACACATTGTTTAACAAATAGAGCTTTCAGTTCCATGAGGCTTGCCAATTCCAGATTATCTGTGTTGGTCGCTGCATTACAGGCTGTCCTAGATTTCTCCACCCCCTTAAGTTCACAGAGAGATAATGGCATCTCACTCCTTTCTCTGGAGGGATGTAATGTTTGAAAAGCGTCTTCTGCCATCACTGCCCCCTCTGAAACCAGTTCCACAGTCTTACTTACTTTTGCTTGATTGAGTGGGCAGTCAGATAACAGCAGTTGTTTGGAGGCCTTGAGATTGCGTTTCTTTTTCAAAGCAGTTTCCTCAGAGGCAGCTGGACTGGTTCTCTGGTGTTTGCTTCGTTTCCCCATTTTTGCAAATAAACGCTGATTTCTTATCCCCAGCAAGGACATTTGCAAACCAAAACACTTTGCTTACAGAGCGGCAGTCAAAAGTGCTGCAGAAGGGAAAAAAAGACTATAATAAAAGCACTTTTAAACAGGGAAAAAAAGAGTTTTTAATGGAGCCCAAATAAAACATGTGCAGCCCAGCTAGCAGCTAGGCTCCGCCCCCTGTGGTCGTACAACTTATTCTGTTTAGATAATTGAAAGTATTTATATGTTCATTCTCAGGTAGCCCTTGTTCTTTCTCTATCAGCTTTACACCTCTAAAATCTATTGGGTTATATCAGTCATTCCCAAACATTTTTACTAGTCCCCCCCTTGATCTATTTGGCATTGGTTGTGGCTCCCCAGAACCAGGGAGCTAAAATCAGAAGTGCACTTAAGAAACACACTCTTTGCATGCTCAGAGACACCCTTTTTATATGTGTAAATTTGTGTGTATACAAAACTCTCCTGTGGCGCAGCATGATTGGAAATGGAGCCTGGGCCTCCCATGCTCCTCAGAAAACATAAGGAAGGTAAGAGATTCCCCCTATTGTGCAAATATCTGTCTCTGTTGGCTGCCCTCCTATGACTATCTCCTATGTAGTCAGCTTCCTGTAAGTATTGATTGCAGCCCTCCAATCTGCTTCTTATTAGTGTCATGCAATGCTAACAGGAAGTGGATTGAAGCAGCAATCAATGCAGTGCTAACTTGAAGCAGACAGACACAAGACAGAAACAGATAAGGTGTTTGCATGATGGGGGATTTGTGAACCACTTCTTGTTAGCAGTTCATGGATTGCAGCTCCCCGACCCACTCCTGCTTAGCATTTCTTGATACTAACAAGGACCGGTTCACAACGGAATGAGAGAATGCCACGGCACCCCTAGTTGCTATCCACAGCACACCAGGGTGTTGTGGCTCACAATTTGGGAACCACTGGCTTTGAGGGAAAATAGAAGTAGGGCTGAACTTGTGTGCTGCCTGCTCCATACTATTTGGTGTGGGAGGAGAATATACCAAATGAATCCTGAAGGTTGTTTTTGTTTTGAACCTGGGATCTCTTTAAATCCTGTAAGAGATAATCAGGGATGAATTATCATTTGATCGTTATTATACAGATATGCTTAATGCTTAAATACGCTTAGAAGATGAACAAATAACAACCAGTGGACTCTGAGCTGTCAGATATTTTCTCAGACAGAGCTATAATGAGTGAAAACAGCGCCTGGGCAAGAAAATATTTTGTGCCCCCCCTTTCAAACTCACCACCTGCAGAAAGTCTACTCAGAAGTAAGTCCCACTGTTGACAATGGGTCTTACTCCCAGGTAATCGTGCATAGGATTGTAGACTTAAATGTAAATGTAAATTGATCTGGCTACTGAAATGGTGGCTGCCTGTTAGCAGTCTGTCCCCTTTCAGCTTTCCTTCCCCCACCCAGTATTTCATGAATAAAATCTATGCACTGTATTGGTTGATTATCATTCTGTTCATCCTGCCAAGCAGTTGTTGTTGTCGTCTTCTTTTTACTAAGTTTAAAATCCTATGCACAATTACCTGGGAGTAAGACCCATTGCCAGCAATGGGACTTACTTCTGAGTAGACTTCTTTCTGAGTATGACTTCTTTCATACTGTTTTTTCTGCTGCTTCCACCCTCCTTTCCACTCGCCTCCTTACGACACCTGGAGGAACCGGAAGTGAGGGTGGATTGGAATGCCTTGTTCATTAAACTCTTTGTTGGAGAGTCTCCGAATAAGGAAGTGGGTGGTGACGTGACGTCATCGCAACTCCGAGAGCATACAGCCACAAGCTGGTGGTGAGTTTGGAAAGGGGGGTGCAAAATATTTGTAGGTGCTGCTATTTGCATTTTCATATTGCAAAAATTGTGCCCACCCTTTGAACTGTGCCTGGAGCAGCTGCTCCACAGGCTCCACCCAAGATACATCACTGCTCTCAGATCAGTTTTTTCCTTGCTTTCGTCATGAGTGCTGAGTATAAATGTTGTTCCTTCACTATGTAATTATTTTTGAACATGCCAATCTTTGTTTTAAATTACAGATGATTTCATTGTTGAGAACAATGATGATCGTGTGTTGCAATGCTGTCTGCAGTACCGGAGCCTCTTTCCTCAAGCTGAAGTTGTGTTATTGACGTAAGTTCTGTGAGCATTAGATGTTCATTTTCCAACTGGAGGGAGAAACTGAAGTGCTAGTGAGATTGCCGTTTTAAAGAAAAGATGGCAGGATAATCTCAGTTATAAAAGGTAAAGGTCTCCCCACGACAGAATGGTCTAGTCATGACCGACTGTAGGGTGCGGTGCTCATCTCCGTTTCAAAGCCTGTAGAGCCGGTGTTTTTGTCTGAGGACAAGCTTCTGTGGTCATGTGGCCGGCATGACTATACGCCGTAGCGCACGGAACACCGTTACCTTCCTACCGAAGTGGTCCCTATTTATCTACTTGCATTTAGGTGCTTTCGAACTGCTAGGTTGGCAGGAGCTGGGACAAGCAACAGGAGCTCACTCCGTCACGCAGTCTTGAACTCCCAACCTTGCGGTCGAAAGCCCAGCAACAGCGGATTAACTTGCTGCACCACCACGTCCCTCAGTTATATACCTATGTAAATAATGGTCAAGGGAAGAGCCTTCTAAAGCCTCAGATACCTGTGTCGGTATAGTGTCAGACTGAATTCCCATCCAAATTAATTGAAGATGATGGTGTATTTAGTAACACTACTCCAGGAAGTGTGCAATTTCTCTTTAGAAGGGTGGTGTAACCATTCTTTATATCCAAACCACATGTAACTAGAAATTGATTTATTTAGAGGAGGGCAGCAACCAGCTATCATCTCAGCTGGGTGAGAATGCAGTAATGAGTCCACCTATAACCAACCGTAACAATGACTTGACTCCTTTCCTTTGACAGGAGCTACTTCTGTTGGTTTGTAACACTATCCCTCTCTTTCTCAAGTTGGGAGAGAAACCTGTGTGATAAACTCCATTTTTTTTTTAAAGCTTCCTCATCTGTTACATTTGATGTAAAGTATTTTGTGCTTTTGGAGGTTTACCTTAGCACTTTTGACAAAGAATATAATCCTTTTTACTTTTTTTATCCTGTAGGCAGAGGCGGAGGGAGGGTGTTGCCCAGGGTGGCGCGAGCCATGGGCGCTGGCAGCGGTGGGGCACCACTGCGCAGACTAACCCACGAGCTAAGCTGTGCTGTTTGGCCCAACAGCCCTCCCTGGTGTCCGTTTCGCTCCAAAATGGAGCTATTCCAGGCGCAGGGAGGTGAGGCTGGGCGACACATGGGGGTGGGGCCACGTGCTGGGGGCGCGGTTCCGTCGCCCTGCCATGGGTGCACTCGGGGCGTGGTTCGTCTCTGCCTGTAGGGGAGTCTATTTACAGGTCTCAAGTGTTGCATTTAATTTGACCTGAAGTCCATTAGCAAACCAATCTGGTTTCTCTGTGTAAGGGCAACAATTGGAGAGTTTAAATATGTATTGAACAAAATATATGTTCTCTGTCTAGAAAGCTATTTCCCTTCAGCTGTTGTGCAGAGAAATGTCTGTTTTTGGCAACAGGTTTTCACCAGCTTCTGCTGGCTTTCTAGAGACACCATTTTCAAAAATCTTCAAGTGGACAGAGCAATTTAAGATAGTGTCAAAAATGAAAAAGGGTGACTTAATAGCAAATTCACCAAGTAGCAATCTGTCCTTTTAGCCTAATGTCTTATGGACCAATTGAGGGATGCCAATTTGTCAGTTCTAGTCCAATGACTTGTATTTTAATTTTGTTCACTTTCCAACATGCTGTTCTGCAAGCAAAGTTCAAAATACGTTCACCCCCCAATCACAAGAATTAAAGGGTCACCTCTGTGAACCTGTGGGTGATCAGACCTCAGATCTAACTAGTGGAATCTTTAGGAGGAGAGTACAATTACCAGACTTAAAATACATTCCAAAGTGCTTTATTTCTAATAATTCTGGATTTTACACCCAATTATAATCAAATAATCTTTTTTTTTTTCTGGAAAGGGTTCATGGTCACACAAGCATGCATAGCTACCTGGCCAGGGCAATTGTTAACTCAGGTGATGAAGAGAAAACAGGAATATAGTAGTTGTGGTCTGAGTACTTCAAGCCTATCTGATTGAATGTTCTCCTCCAGTGGAATGAACTTTACTTTGAACTTCTATAGGCTTTTTACAGCATAACCCTAGAGCCAGTGATTTCTATTTCTATCTGATGATAGCATGGCGAGGGAGTTATGGGGTGATGACAATTCTGGAAAGTCCCATCTGAGTCAGTCTGACAATGGCATCCTAACTATTCACCTGATATTGCATGACTTTTGGTAATCGTTCCTACTTGAGCAGAGTTCTTGGTCAAGGACCCCAACTGTATCTTGATTATCTTTTTAAACAATAATGTTCTAGCACTGCTCTTCAGGTTATGGCTGCTATCATGTCTGCTACAGTACCAAGTCTGTACAAATTCTTCTCCAGGACTTTGGTTGTTGATTATATAACCACTGGTCTCTCCATTATTGTCCTCATCATCACTTTTCTCTTAATTTGGTCTTATCCTGTAAAGATAAATACAATTACACGCAAAAGTCACTCATCCTCTCAAACAGCACCACAATAATGATGTAGCATACATTGTAACAATTATAAATGCTTATCACAAGTGAGCATATTTTCAATTGTGACAGTAGCTGACTTTGGCTCATTCTTGCCACAGAGGAAAACACAGCAGTCTAGTCTTACTTATCCCAATAATGCAAACTTCTTTTCACAGGGATGACAAAAACTTGTGCAACAAAGCCCTGGTGAGTGACGTAAAGGCCTTTGGTAAAGCAGACTTCGCTACTGCGCTCAAAAGCGTGATTGTAAATAGTGCAGTTTCTAGTCAAGATGCTCCCTGTGCCCAGCTGAAATTGCAAAAAGGTTGGTTTTTCTTGGAGTAGTTGAATTATTTTACTGGCCACACACTTCAGATCAAGAAATACTAGTTTGCAAACCTGTTTTATTGACTTCTGACCGACAACCTTCTATGTGGGCTGAAAGTTTCCTCTTGCTCAATAATTGTCACTGTTTTATTGTTCTAATAATTTTCTGACAAATATGTTGTGCTAAGTCAATCTGAAGTTAGTGTAAGAAGAACTGAAAACATGGGTTTTGTAGATATAATATCAGGACAAGCAATAGTTACTATGTGCTGGATGAAAGATTATTTAGAATTGGTGAAAACCCATCAAGGAAGTTGAAGAACTTCCTTCTAAGGAGGGTTTTTTTTAATGAGGAACCTCCCTCCAGTGAGGTTAGTGTCAAGGGTGGTTTAAAAGTAGTCAATTCTGATACTACAGATGTTTGACTATGCAACTTTCAGCCCCATGGGTCAAATTGATCTGCAGCCATGTAAATAATTTAAACATCACTACTGCAATTGAAGCATAGTCCTATGTTTGAGAGTCCACTCATTGATCTCTGAAAGAGCCTCTCTTTCATTCTTCTAGTTTCTTATAGCTGAGGTAGCAGTGTCGTAGCTTCCATGTCATCTGTGAATCAGAAAAGTTCTTAAGGTGTCTCATAAGGGGTTGGCCCATCACCAAAGAGTCAGGCAGCAATACCAAAGTTGTGCATGGAATTGTGTTAAGAGTCCAGATGCTACAAGTTGTCCTCATACTATTGGCAGGATCCATGTGCCCTATAGTGTAAGGCAATAAAAATCAATAATAAGTAAAGCGTATTTCCTTTTTGGCTTAATAGCATATTGGAGACTGTATAAACACATAATTCCTAAAATAGGAAAGAGAACATTTTTTTTGGGGGGGGGGAGAGCCAATATTATAAACCTATTAATGGGACCTAATTCTCTATTTCCTTATTTGATTTGCCTTACTTCTAGCTAAACTAATATCCATTGTGGTTTTTTTAGCAGATACGGAACCTAAAAAGGCAAAGGAGAATTCTACTGATCCACCTTCATGTATTATGCTTGACCTTGAAAAAAGCTTGGGAGAAGTTTTATCTTCTATACTGCAAACAGAAATGATAATTGCTTATGGAGACCTGTGGACAGAGGTGATTATCTTCTACTACACAAAAGACGTAAATGCTTTTAGATATGAGGACTGTAACATTTCAGTGAATGAGTTTTTTATATGCTAACATACCTGTGTATGTATATCAGTGGTAGAGATTTTAAATTCAACTGTGGTTCTAGGCAACTGCTGAACTACATTTTGCAAGGTGCAGGCGTTGGCTCAGCCTTCTTAAATTGAAGTTATCAAGACAGGACGAAAGGAGTTACTCTCCAGAATGTTTTTTTTCTAAACCAAAAAGAAATAAAGTATTTGATTATAATCATATTACTCTAGAGCAGTGGTTCTCAAATTTTTTTAGCAACAGAACTCACTTTTAAGGATGACATTTTATTAAGACCCACCGAGCTTTATGAGATAGATAAAGTTTCACTTTACTAGCCACTCAAAAATAGAGGCTTGTGTTATTATTTGGGGGGGGAAGCACCTTCTGGCTTCCAAGATGGCTGCTCCCAGCTTTCCAGGACCTGTCTGACATCAGGTCGTGATCAACCAAGCGGGTTCCGACCCACAGTTTAAGAAACACTCTTAAGAGAGCTCTACATTCATTGGATTGGGACCATCCTGATGGCTCCTTTTAGTCCAGTCAATTTAGGGGTACAAACCCCCTAACCTGCAAACAATTAGAATAAAAGGTCTGACAACTGATCCTGTCAGTACTAGGTGTACAGATTGACAGAAAAAAAGTCCCGCCCAATCCCACCACCAGAAGTGGGTTTTCTACAAGATGGCAGCCGCAAGCCATGAAAATCGGCCAAAATCCGGTGTTATTTTTAAGCTTAGAAAAAGTTGACTGGTCTGTCAACTGTTCTTGTCAGTACCAAGTGTACTGATTGACAGGGAAAAAATCCACCAAAATCCCACAACCTGGAAGTCTTGGCAGTCAGGCGATGGCTGTTATTTTTGGTGGCAACAGCAGCAGTTCTTTGGCAGCCTTGTGTTACCAGACACTCTCCAAGAAAGTCGTCACAGCCAAATCGTTTGTGAATCCAGAACGCCTGCCTCCAACTGAGTCTCCCACAAAATTCCATAGTCTAAGAGTGTACTATCAGACCATGATTTGGATGGATATGGCTGGGGAAATGAATCCTGTGGACTGGGGTTGGAAACTCAATGGCGGTGAACTTGTACCAGTCATGTGTGGTATGAAGGCTGCACCAGACACTCTACTGCAAATAATACACTGCAATTGTACAACTGGTTGCAGTGGTGCCCGCTGCCGTTGCAGAACATACGGACTTCCATGCAGTTCTGCATGTGGAATGTGTCAAGTGACGCATTGTGACAACCAGGTGTCAGGTGACCTAGAGGGCAGTGATGAGGATGAATAGTGTAGAACATTAAGGAGTTACTGTTTTATGCACATATTGCTGCAGGTTTCTTTCTTTGTTGAATACGTAGTATAGTTTTAAAAAAATAAAAGGAAACAGTTCAGTTCTAATAAAAACATACAACTTGATATTTGTTATGACTGGTGTTGTACCTGCAATGCTCATTACATTGGAATCCAATCTTCAACCCATGGACCAAGTAATTGGTTGAAATCAATTACTTGACCATAAAAAAACCTTGAGTTTGTAGAGGAAAAAAAAAAGTTCTAAGCTTATAAATAACACGGTTACATGATTCTGGCCCATTTTCACGGTTTGGGGCTGCCACCTTGGGAAAAACCCACTTCCAGGCTGTGGGATTTTGGTGGATTTTTTTCCTGTCAATCAGCATACCCAGTACTGACAAGAACAATTGGCAGACCTGTTCGACTTTTTCCAAGCTTAAAAATAACATGGTTACATGATTCTGGCCCATTTTCATGGTTTGGGGCTGCCATCTTGGAAAAAAATCCACTTCCAGGTTGTGGGATTTTGGTGGATTTTTTCCCTGTCAATCAGTACACCTGGTACTGACAAGAACAGTTGACAGACCAGTTGTTGGACTTTTCTAAGCTTAAAAATAACATAGGTACATGATTTTGGCCCATTTTCATGGCTTGCGGCTGCCATTTTGGAGAAAACCCACTTCTGGTGGTAGAATTGGGCGGGACTTTTTTTCTGTCATTCTGTACACCTAGTACTGACAGGATCAGTTGTCAGACCTTTTATTCTAATTGTTTGCAGGTCTGATGACAGATTGACAGGATTATTTTGCCTAACCTTCGATAAGAGCCAAGGCACAGCCAAGCCAATTTGCACATGGGGCTCAATACATTTCCCATGTTGATGTCATGATGAGGGTAATGGGTTTTTCATGACTCATCAAAAATTGGGTGATGATCTATAGTTTGGGAACCACTGTTCTAGACATTTGATTCTATGGAATGGAGACACACACGTAGCCGTGCCAGTATAGCAGTCTGATTTCATATAAACAAGTCTCCACAATACCACAGCAGGTCTTTAAAAACTTCAGACATTTTCTTGACTCTTCAAGGATTCCAGACAACTGGGATAATGGGATATTTCAAATTAGCTTCTTCAAAAGACTCTAGAGCAGTGATTTTCAAACCTTTTAGACTGGGATCCACTGAAAGGGATAGCCAGAAGTGACATCAAGCAGGAAGTGCCATCACTGTGACAGAATAAAATATCACTCCTGGAATGCAAACGGGCATTCTTGGACTGCAGCAATTGTACAACCATGAAAAACAGCCCCGACAGAAAGTACCATTAGGATAAAATATTATGTAAAAGCACTAACCTAAAAACAACTAAAAAAAACTCACTTGAAAATTCAAACTGTTAGCACTTACAAAATGAATATTGCAAGACCTGCAGCTTCCGAGATGGCTGCTCCCAGCTTTCCAGGACCTACCTGAAATCAGGTTGCAACCCACCAAGTGGCTTCCAACCCACAGTTCGAGAAACACTGCTCTAGAGACAGTATCAGCAGGTATTTATAATGTCATTTGTTTTGAAAGAACATGCTACGATATACGAGTCTGCATGAAAAGGCATTGTTAGCTAAGTTTATTCAGGGAACGTGCTTGTACAGCTTTGATATGCATTTTTTCCTGGACGTGGGTTAGGAATCATTGGTATCTTAGCAACAGAATCTGGTGCATTTCTTAACCCCTGTCAAATTTTATAATTTTGACCACTGAAATTACCCTAAAGAGATACGAATCTCTAAACTTGTTTCTTTTCTAGGTAGTGTATCATAAGCCCCCATGGACATTAACAAAATTGTTGGAGTGTTACAGAAAACACTGGGTGGCTGTTTTTGGGCAGATTGTATCAAGAAGCCTTATTTCAACCGTTGATTATCTATATACAAAATTCCGTAAAGGTAGGAAAAATTGCATTAATTTTTTAAAAGGATCTGGTAGGAAGTTTGTGGGGTGTTGGTCACTGGCTTAAATGGCATTAAAAGTGGATTGTAAATATTCATGGTGGACTATAGGTCAATCAGTGATTATTAGACATGATGGCTACATTGAACCTGCAGAGGCATGGGCAGTATATCACTGAGTACTATGTGCGGGGAAGCAACAGCAGGTTGAGGGCACTGACTTTCATCCACTGCTTGGCGGAAATGATCACTGCAGTGTTTATTTTCTAGCCCAGTGGTTCTCAAACATTTTAGCACTGGGACCCACTTTTAGAATGACAGCCTATCTGGGACCCACCAGAAGTGATGTCACAGCTGGAAGTGCCATCATTGTGGTGCCAGAGCTTGCTGCTTTCCTGAGAATGCAGCAATCAGTTGGGTTATTTCTCATCCATTTTCCAATAGCAAAGTGAATCAGAAAGGGAAAAAAGCCTATTAACAACCTTGACACAAACAAAACAAGCTCTACCCCTTTCTAGCATCCCCCCCATATTTTCAATATGGCTGCTCTAGATGCTTCGCAACCCACTGGTGGGTCCTGACCCACAGATTGGGAACCACTGTTCTAGCCATTATTATTTCATGCCTTGACTGTAACTGAAAATAATTTTGTCATATGGGGGGAAAGCTGTCAAAAATTTATGTGCCCAATGTGTCAAATGACCAAGCTACGCCTCTGATGGTAACCCGTCTTGAAACATGTAATTATGTTCAAGGTGGTAATAATTTGGAACTGTAGCTCCAGAGCTGACCTTGCCACTAGATTTGTGGATATCCACAGATGTGGATATCCAGTTCTCTGAACAATGGCTGAGGAAGGACCTTGCCCCTCCAACTTCAGTACATGTTCCTTAGTGCTCAATAGGAAGCATAGGGACTCCAAATCAGTGGTAAGAGGGTGGGACAGTAGTGACAAGTTGACATATCCAGCAGTGAGGTGTGATTTGATGATTAAAAGTCCATTTAGAATAGTCGGTGGAGGGTGTGTCCGTCCAGAGATCACTCTTTGTGGGGATGGGGCACTGATCATCTGGGAAATGCGTATTTGGAATGGGAGACTAACAGGGAGTCTATTGGGGCTTAACAAGTCTTAAGTCATACAGAATGTCAGTGTGTCTTTTATGAATCCAGGGCCTTCAGAAGGTCTAAGTCATTGGTAGTGGCAAGACACCATTTGAGTACCTTGTTTTTCTGTTGGCTCTTCCTGAGTAGTCCTGATGCTGAATATACAGATTTCATTGTGGTTGTTCTTCACTACCTGTTCACCTTAGGATGTATATCTCCCTCTCATATTGTTCTTTTCAAACCAACCCCCCTCTCGCAGCTACAGTGTTTAACCATTCAACAATTCAGGAGGTGCTGGAGGAATCAAAAACACTGCTAGAGATGTTCAGCTCAAGATCAAACTATGAAGGTGTCCTTTCTCAGGCCTTGGCTCAAGTGGATAAGCTGCTCAAGACTCTTGGGAAGGTAATGAATTCTAAGCTTTGACCAATGTAGTTCTCTTCATATGCCTATGAAGCAGCTGCAATATGAATCCTGACTGCAATATGGCTGCCACTCATCCAATTTGTCGTCATTTTTGGACACTTTTAACTCCCCAAGAGCTCCTGTGCTGGTTTATCAGTCTTAGGGTTGCTGGAAAATCCTTGTGCGGCATTCTTGTTCTCCGTTTGGAAACTCCGTTATTCCCCAGCCATATGCTGGATGTAGATTCAGAGCCAGTTTGGGGCAGCTATTCTGCTTAGCAACAGAGCTATCTTGTCCATTGGCTAGCTAACCTGCCTGTCTAGGTCCAAGCGGTGGGATGGAGAAGCCATGTGGGTTCCACTCTTCCAGACAGCTAACTTGATAATATCCAGGCAAGATAATTCAATTGGGAATTCAAAATCCGGAATGGAGCGGAGGGAGTGACATTCTTCCCTACTCCTTTAGATCTTGTTCAGATCCTGCTTTTTCTTCAAGGACCTCTGATCTGCTCCCCTGTGCACCAGGTAGAGGAGTTTTATAAAGCCAGACAGGCCATACTTCCTGCTCTGCTGCTGCTTCAATGTTGTTGAATATACCCCTTGGGTGGAATGCTTTAAGTTTGCATGTGGTTTTTTTGTTGTCAATTTTGAGTGCCTGTTTCTGTTGCTGGCAACTATGTAGTTTTCTGGAGACTTTCCTCTTTCTGCAAGTTGGGGAAAAGGGGACAAAGTTGCCATCATACCTTGTTTAAAAGCACATGAAAGAATTTATCTTCTCAGGGTGTCTTGTACTCTATTCAAGCTAGCTGTGATAAATAACTCATTGAATGAAACTTTTCTGAAAGCAACTTCTTCTGTGATTCATTTTATTATGATAGTAACATTAATGTTTTGGGGTTTTTTAAAAAGTGAGATTCTTTTAGAGTTCCCTGGACTGCAAGGAGATCCAATTGGGCAATCCTACAGGAAGTCAAGCCTGACTGCTCCCTGGAAGGACAAATACTGAAGCTGAAACTCAAATATTTTGGCCACCTCATGAGGACTCTTTAGAAAAGACCCTCATGCTGGGAAAGATGACAGGCAAAAGGAGAAGGGGGCGGCAGAGGATGAGATGGTTAGATAGTGTCACCGAAACAATGAACATGAAATTGGGCAAACTCCGGAAGCTAGTGGAGGACAGGGAGGCCTGGAGTGCTGTGGTCCATGGAGTTGCGAAGAGTTGGACACAATTTAGTGACTGAACAACAATTCTTTTAGATATCTGGTTGCTTGTGGCTTTAACACATCTGACCTGTTACACTTACTGTTTGCATGTTGGATTTCTTTTAAAGATTCAGTCTGATACTGGGCAAAATCCTTCAGATGCTCTCAAATCTACTTCAGTGAGTCCTACTTGTGAAAAAATGGAAGATGCAACTTTTCCCCAGCACACTCCAGCAGGCGATAAGTTACCCTCATCAGGGCATTTGACCCAAGGAGACCGGCATATGGAAATCTGGTCTGTCCTTGAAAATGTCGGGAACACGCTCAACCTGTTCAGGTAATAAATACTAAAAGGACTTGCCATATATAATCATGTATAAGTCGAGAAATTTATGCTTAGAAACTGCCTAGAAAAACCTGACATATTTGGGGGAATATGGGGGAAAAGTCACATGATGGGTGGAGCAAGGCTGCTGAGTGCTGCTCAAGCCACAAAGCTGCAGAACCTTCTGAGCATGCTCAGAAGCAGCTCAGGAAAATGAAGAGTCCTATGGAAAGTGAAACTGAGCCACACTTTCGTGTTTACTCACAAGTAGGTGTCTGTGCCATGGTGCGTTGGAAAGGGCAGGCCGAGAGGAATGCAACGCCACCAGAATGGTCCTGATCCGATAAGCGTAGGCCCAAAAAAACACTCGAGAAGGAAGTCCCTCCCTCTAAGCTGAGAAATATTCAGCCTTATGGAACGCAAAACTGAGCTACCCGTTTGCATTTACTCATGAGTAAGCAAGTGTTTACTGCAACATGTGAGTTGAATTCAGCAGGGCTGTACAACTTCAAGGTGTGGGGATTGTGCTCTCTTTTGTTCCAGAAGGCTGTGATGCTGAGGTACTGTGCAAACTATTTGGGGGGTGGGAGTGGAAAAAACGGGCTCTTTTATTATTCCTGAGTAGTTCCAGGCAGGTATGCCTCATCAGTCCTAGCCTTGAGCATTTTAATGGGTAGCTTCTATGTCAGTGTATCTGCTCTCAAACAAGTTTGATGGGACCAAGCAGACTGCTGCTTCCCAGCTCCAGCTTTTCCTCTCATGGTTCTTCGTTTGCAAGTTTTTGCAGCTTTTTTTGCTGGGCTCCACTCTAGTCAATGGGCAGGACCACAGGATACAGGGAGTTTAGGCAGGTGTAGCTTTTGCAACCCTTCTATGATGAGCTGCACCTGCCCAAATTCCGTCTTCTGTACAATGGTTAAAGGTATAGGCCAGTGATGGCGAACCTTTTTGAGCCTGAGTGCCCAAACTGCAACACCAAACCAACTTATTTTTTTTTGTAAGTGCCAATACTGCCCACCACCACTCTGTTCTATACACAAAATAATGGCTGGTACCATAATCGCAACCAACAAAGAATGCCGAAGACTTTGGAATCACCTGTACACATAATAGACTACAAATCAAATCACAGCTATAGGCTGCAGGAATCAAATTATCTGGAGATGGCACGCCTCTTTAAGAGCCTTCCTTCTTCCAAGCTACTTCCAATATCTAAACAGCTTCATAATATACCACAGGGCACACACAGCCTTTCCTTCCGCTCTTGCAGGAAGATGCACTTGCATTTTAATGTCCAACTCAGTTCTCTTCCCATAATCCTGTTCATTCCTTGGCTTCTTGACTGCACTGAAATTTGAGAACAGGGATGTGTTTTGCTTTGTAATAAGTTACCCAACAACAGATCACTGCCCTCTTCATCACAATACCATAAAAACACCCAACTCCATAAGAGATCCTTTATCCAACACAATGCAGCTGAAAAACAGCCACCGCTGAAGAAATGCTTCTGCACAATCCCCTTACAGATGTAACCTCTTCCCATGCATTTCCTCTCAGTGTTTACATTTGTAACTGTGTCACACTGAAAAACAGACTCCGAGGGATACAGAATGCTGATCAGAAGCATCAGTTTTGAAACTCCATATATTGTTTTAGATTTTCAGGACACACACACAAGCAGCAAGTTGGACAGATTCTGAGGCAGCACTAAGGCTGTGTGCAAGATTAACGCCACAAACTTACAAAGCAAACTCTCCCCACCTACTTGTTTTTGTCCCCCCCCCCACTCCTTGCATCGACGTGATGCATCTCGGGACAGAGGGTCCCTGCTTGCACGCCCCCCCCCCCACGAAATACTTTTGTGAGCAAGGAAGAGAACAGAGAAACTAGCCTCCACACTCCGCCTGTTACTTTTGGAGAGAGCCAGTAGAGTCGGAACAGGCAGGCAACAGGACAGCAGACGAGGGAAGGGGCAGGAGCGAGCGAGGCCTCGGGAAAGAGGGAGGAGGAGGGAAGCCAGCGAAGGAGGCTGGAGCAGCGGAGGGGGTGGGAAAGCGTGTCGGCCTGTTCCCCTGTCTCGCTCACTCCTTTCCCAAGGCCTCACTCGCTCCTGCCCCTTCCTTTGTCAGTTGTCCTGTTGCCTACCTGTTCTCCCTCCTCTCCCGGCTCCCTCCAAAGCGGAGACATTGTTGACGGCTGCAGCTGCTCCATCCCCCAGCTCCCAGCGCTGCCACCACATGGCCAAAGAGGACGCGCAAGCGGGGAAGCGAGGCGGTCACAAGCCACACATACACACTCTGACCTCACAAGGCAAACCACTTGGCCATGTGGGAAGGAGAAGGACCGAGGAGCTGACCTAGCAGCTGGCTCCGCCCCTGTCCCTGCCCCATCACATGCCCACAGTGAGGTCTCTGCGTGCCAGCATTGGCCCACATGCCATAGATTCGCCATCACTGGTATAGGCACTCTGTCTGTATCTGGTATCAGTTTGTATCTGGTAACTCTGTTTAATCAGTTCTAGCCTTGAACAGTTTTGTGTGCCTTGTTTCATTATTCCACCAGGCCTTGCCCTTTGTCTCAAATGACATGCCTTCTGTTTAATGACATCCCTTCTGGGTCCCCGTAGGCTGTCATTTTCAAAAGTGGTTCCAGTGCTAAAAGGTTTGGGAACAAGTGGTTTGGTAGTTGCTTGCTATGTTGCTGTTTCATTTGTTTTCCCCTGCACTTTAATAAATAGGTAGAACGTACAGTTCTTAAGTAACAATTATTGGTAGATCATTTGTCAGAATCTGGTGCTGGGTAAAATCAGACAAAATTATCTAATTCAGAGAATTACAGATACCCCTAAGTTTTACCTTGGACTTATCCATGGAGCATGACGAATTCCATGATTTTTGACTCAAAACGTGCCCTTGACTTATCCATGACATCGACTTATACACGATTATATGCAGTGTGTTTTCGTTGCTCTGACTACTTTTCCTGTGAAGTGTTGCTTATTAGTGGTAGGCATAGATTACAGTAATGTGCACAACCCTTGCCCTGCACCATATCCCTCAGTACTGAATTTTTGATGGTGAGATCCTCAGGGGTGTCTCTCTTGTGTCCCTCATTTGCTGATACAAGTAAAGTATCAAGTACTGCAGTGGTGTTCCTGGGGTTCAGTACCTGGGACACACCTCCAGGGGTGTGCTCCCCCCTGCAGGTGCCGCGTCTCCCCCCCCCGCACCCCCCCCCCCGGGATCACCTCCTGCCTCCCCCCCTCAAAAAACCCATGGTAGCCCCAAGTTGGAGCGGATGCTGCCACAGTTGCACACCTTGATGGCGACCTGCACACTGTTCCCCTGGATCTGCTGCAGCATCTCAGCCACCTCATCCTTGTGGCTGCAGAGCAGGAAAGCACTTTCATCATGCAGCTTGAGGTTTTGTCGTCAAGGAGCTGCTTGAGGTGTGCAAGGTTTAAAGAGTGCATGTGCAAGCGTGCACAGGCGTCTGCGGTTGCCAAGGCCACAGCAGCTTAATCAAGGGCCCCGGAAGCTCTTGCTAGCCTCTCCATCCATGCCACCAAGTCCCACAATGCCCGAGAGCCGCTGTGGCCCTCCTGGGCTCTGCAGCGGGCGCACCACATGACCAGCCCGCCTCAGAGCTGAATGACCCGGGTGGTGGCAACAGGTGGTGGTGGTGCTGCTGCTGCTGCTGCTAAAGGCAACTGCGGCTTCAGAGGCAGGAAATAGGCCAGCAAACTTCTCTCTCGCAGTCCTACAGGTGCCAGCACACGTGCACACCCAGAGGCACATAAGGAAGTGAAGTGAGGTTGACTGCGGGTGGAGATGGAGCCACCTAAGCAGGAAGGTGGCAGGTGGAGGGCTGACCCCTCCCCCAGGTGCTGGGAAAGGTGCATGGGCAGAGCAATCCAAAAGTGCACTTGAGCCAGCTGGCCCAGGAGTGTCACGAACCTGCCATAAAGCATGTTTGTAGCTACTCAAGAGCCGGACACACTAGCACAGTGATGCACACTGGCCTGCCTGTTCCAGATCCCATTCCACGGAGGGTGGCGCAAGGAATGAAAGAGAATGGCAGGCGTGGAAAGGAGGGTGAGGAGCATTTTTGAGTCGACTAGGGAGGATTGGGAGGCAGATCAGCCGCGGCAGTGCAGGCCGAATTCTAACCCCCACTTCCAGCCTGACCATGGGCTGCTCAAATTTGCGCCTGCAAAATCGTTGACACAGATGTGAGTAGCCCCGTTGGGCTGGCTGATGCTCAACATAGGGTAAGAGGAAAATATCCCCAGCATCTACCATGCGTTGGATACTTCTCGGGCCACTTGGCAGTTTCAAAGCAAATTAGGATTGTGTCATACAATCAGTTGTCTGTCTAAAGCAGCGTTTCTTAACCAGTGGTACTTGAGGTGGTGTCTGATGGGACCTCCAGACCCCACCACATGGCAGTGAGACCAGCAATGCAACACGACAAGCAACAGCAAGGGGCTTGGCTCAGCGGGCAGAGCTCCAGTATGTGCTTTTTGCGCACTCAAAAAAGCCCTCCTGTTGTTCATCCTGAGTCGTACTGCTGTTTGTCACATTGCATCTGACCTCCCAGTCCAGGTGTAACCAGTGATAATGACATTGCCAGTTACTTCCAATAGGCGGACCATGCAAAGTGGTATGAAAGGGGACAAACATTGAGAAACGCTGATCTGAAACACTTGCTGAAGATACAGTTCTTTTGTAATTGTACTAATAAACCTATTCATAATGAAATTGATTCAGTGCATGAGAGATGAAATACACTGAATGCCAATGTGGGCCAATGAGACACTTGAGGGGGGGGAGCCTTGTAACCCATGGGTTCTTTTTCTCTCTCCCCCTCCCACCCTCTCTCAGCCCTGCCCAGATCTATATGTAGTTCTTTGCCTCTAAAATTAATCCCCTTCTTTTTCTTAGTCTTGAAATTTTTGAGAAGCTGGATATCAATGCAATACCTACCATTCAAGATACACCTTCATTCAAACAAGCATTCTTAGGTCTGCAAAAATTAATGACAGCTGTGAATGACATTCTTGTAGGAATCCGACAGTAAGTATATGTGAGCTAATTGCTCAGACTTATTCTAGTGTCTTAACATTGTTGCTTGTGTGGTAGAACAAAGTTTCTTGCCATTTTGTCAGGGGTTGCTGAGAAGGAGAAGTCTTGTTCTCCTGCCCATCATCTGAGTGCCCACAGGCAGCAGTCTACATAGGGCCTCTAGGCTCATGTCCACATGGCTCGTCCCTTCAGCATTGCTTTGGGCCTCAGAGGAGACATGGGGGGGGGTGTAACAGCAGCTTCAGGGCCTTCTCCCACCTCACAGGGTTATGGTTGTAACCTTTCCTTGTACAGGATGTGCCCCTGCCCACTAATAGTTTTAGTTACTCTTTTCTGCACCTTTTCCAGTTCCACTACAGTGAGTCTGCAATTTGGAACCTGCGGATTTAGGTAACTGTGGGTTTCAAACCTGTGGAGCAGGGTCCTACCTGGACCCTCCAGACTCAACTGGCGCAGGCCTCAGAATGGCTGTTAGGGCAAAAAAAAACCTGCTACTTTTGTTTTAGGGGAGAAAACCAGAAGTGATTTTTTTTGCCCTTCGAGGGCATTCTGAGTCTTAGGGAAGCCCTCCAGGGCAAAAAGCTTCACTTCTGTTTTTTGGGTGAAAATGGGAAGTAGCTTTTTTTTAGGTCCTAATTTCCATTCTGAGACCCACAGAGGCCTCAGTAAACCATCCATAAACCCTCTGGAGGCTTTAAGTGGGCCCTGAAATCCACAGATTTCAGTAGCCACAGGTTTCCTTAACTGTGAGGGTTCTGAGAACAGTTTCCCTGTGAATAACATGGCCTACTGCGTATTCTTTTTGAGATGTGGCAACCAGATGTGGTATGTTTTTAAAGTACAGCATATAGATGACAATGCCACTTGCAGAAATGGCCACAAAGTACAGGTCCAACTTTTTTTAATACACTAAGTTTTTTATACACTGATTTGACTCAAGACTGATGGTCAAATCACTGCAGATAAGAAGGACCCTGCTGGTCTCTGGAGAAGGGGAAAAACGCATCCCTGTTCTAAAACCCGCTTTTCTAGGAAGTCAGGGAGCCAGACTATTAGAACTGCTATTTTCAGCTCACTTTGAGACTTTCTCTAGCTGAAGAATGAAATGCGAAAGTGCTTAATTACTTTTGCATTCCATTCTTCAGTGAGAGAGGGTGAAGGGAGGAGATCATTTTCCCAGACCAAGCTGAAAATAGCCGTTCTAATTGACTGCCTGACAGACTCATGTGTTGTTTTAATTGCTTTTACTTAACAGTTTTGTTATCAGCAGGTTTCCAGAACCAACCCCTAGCAGATACCGAGACACGGCAGTATATCCAAGTCTCAAAAAAGACTATTAAAATAGGAACGCGGAGGAGCGGTGGTGGTGGTGGTTTGCTTGGCTGCTTAAGTGCATACCTTCTGAGAGCAAGTCCTTGGTCCCTAAACTGTCAACATCATAAGGAGACTGCAGAAAACAGTTTATTGTGATAAGACAGAGAGAGACTTTTCACATTTGGAACAGGCGATTTTAAGAAAAATAGTTTAATACAAATGGTTACGTACCTTGCTGTGTTCTAAGGGGAAAAGAAAATGACCTTGGGAACAATGAGTAATTAGCAATAACATACTGGCTTGATGACTAGGCACCAAGCCTGAGTACAAAGAATGAATGAGTTTTTTTAATCATAAATGTGATCTATATGGTTTAATATGGATTAATGCTGCCATCTAATGACTATTTAAGAGACAGCAGGAAATGTGTGTTTAGAAATGTATCATTAGACTTGACTCTAGTCTTTACGTGTTTGCATTAGAGTTGGCAAAGAGTTTAATTATATCTGCTATGCAAACAGTTAAGTATCACTGGGAATCTTCAAGAACTCTGGATTTAATGCAGTGATGGTGTACTTTAATTTGAACAATCTGATTAAGGCTGCAATACTCAGCTCATTATGGAGCTAAACTATATACCGCCTTTATCGACCTTAGAGGAGCGTTTGATTCCATCAATAGGGCCAAGTTGTGGAATAAATTGGCCAACTGGGAGATTTACCCCCGTCTCCTTTTTCTGATCTGGCGCCTTCACACATCTAAGTCTTGTCGGGTTCGCCTTAATGGCTCAGGCTCTATGTCTGACGAGGTATCCATTAACAAAGGTGTCCGACAAGGCTGTATACTTGCCCCTTCTCTTTTTAATCTATTCCTTGCTGATCTCCCCCTCTTCCTATCTAGCTGTGAAAATTCTTCCCCTTCCCTCAATGGTGTCCCCCTCCCTATCCTTCTCTATGTGGATGACGCAGTGTTGCTGTCAGTTACAAGAGCGGGTCTACGTCATCTCCTGTCTTCCTTTCAAGAATATTGTCTATCCAATGACTTAATAATCAACTCGGAGAAAACCAAAATCCTGGTTTTCTCCAAATCTTGGGCTCCGCTCACTTGGAAGATTGGTAACCTATTATTCCAGCAAGTACAAACCTTCAAATACCTGGGGATCACTTTCCACTATCGCCATAGCTGGCTCCCGCACCGAAAATCAGTACTGTCCTCAGCCTCACTACATCTAAATGCGATTGCCCGCTTCCATTTCACCAGCAGCGATCAGTACGTCCCCGCGCCCTCCATATATTTCAAATCAAAATCCTTTCCCAACTGCTGTATGGTGCCCCCCATTTGGATAGAGGCTGCGAATCAAGATCTTGATAAAGTGGCAGCCTCTTTCCTGAGAAGGATCCTTGGGGTCCCCAATTTAATCAGACTATCCACCCTGATTCTCGAATTAGGAATTCATCTTCCCTCTGCCACTGCATGGTCCCTTACTTTTAAGTTCTTGTCTTCGCCTGCATTTAAACACACACCCTCTTTATTAAATGATCTATTAAAAGACCCTTACCTCTCTAGATGGTTCAAACTTCTTGAATCCAAGCTTTTATCCCTTGACCTATCCCCTGAATCCCTCGCTGACACCAATTTCCATAAAGCCCATCAAATTATTAAATCCAAGCTTTGGGATCACGAATTCAATCAACTGTACTCCAATCTAAACCCCACTTGTTCCCCCCTTTACTTTGGTCTTCCCCCCTCACTTGGCCGTCCCTCCAATTATTTCCGTGAATTAACCATCCCCAACAAGAGAAGAGCTTTCATGCTCGCGAGACTAAACATCTTCCCCTCAGCTGTTCATTCTGGCAGATTTGCTAACATCCCATGTGACAATAGATTCTGCCTTTTCTGCTCGTTAGAACCAGATACATTGGATCATATACTACTTCGTTGCCCGGCCCACCAACCTTTGCGAGACAAATTTCTTGAACCCCTGCTGTCCTCACTTTCTGCTCCTCCTGTTGATCCCCTTTTGACCCTCTTGAGCGATAATACGGTGACCATCTCTAATTTGGTAGCAGAATTCCTATATGCGGTTTTCAAATCCAAACCCTCCTTCCCCCCTACCACCCCTCCCCTTTCTGGATCTGCTCCTTTATGATCAACGAGGACGATATAGCTACTGCACTAACTTCTGTTGCTGTTGTTGTTATTTTATTTGTAATGCCAATAAAGGTTTATGTACTACTACTACTACTACTACTACTACTACTACTACTACTACTACTACTATGCATGCTTTCCTGAGAGCAGGCCCCATTTAACACAATGGGACTGACTTCTGAGTAGGCCTGCATTACTTAATGAGGACAAAAAGAGTGACATATGACAGATTTCTAGAAAAATTGAATTTATCTTGGATCTTTATATTTTGATTATGAACACAGAAGTCTTGTCTGCATGTTTACGTTCAGTAATTTAAAGATTTAAGTGTGTATATTTATAGTTTGAATTTTTTTTTAAAAAAAATCTCCTTAATCATGGTTTTGATTGTCTTTGCAGAGTTTTATCACCAAACAGTAGCTTTCAGGATGTCTGGGCCCTCTATAGCTTCTTAACTAATAATGAGGTGGGTTAATTTCTTTGTAAAGATCTTGATAGGCATTTATAGATGAATGCTTTGGACTGACTGACTTGGCCATGAGGATATTATAATTGTTAGGGAACTTCAGGACCCAGAGACCAGACATTTTATATCACATTTTTGAAACATGAAGTACAGATATGGCCCAACCTGAATCCTTGTTTGGAGCAGCACCAAATGGCTGCCCCTCTCCTTCTTTTTCCTCCTCTATATGTCTTCTTCATCATCAGAGTGATGATGCTCTGTCCTTCCTCGCTCTTTTTTAAAAACTAGTTCAGTGGGCAGAATCTGTGCAGAGTGGAAGATGAAGACTTCCTATCTGAAGTTCCTCCCACACAACCTCTTAAAAAACAGAGCCAGGAAAGGAGGGGGCAGGTTGGAAAATGAGGTCAGTCAATGTCATCGCAGATCTCTGCTTCCTTACTCCTTTTCCTTTGTTGTGAAAGAGGGGGAGAGAAGGGAGAATTGCAGTGGCACCCTACCTCTTCATCCATCCTCGTTGCTGTCATGAGACTGTGGAGCACCGAGAAGGGGAGTTCACCGGTAGGTTAAAAACCCTCCCGTTCGCTGTTGCTGTCCTTCTAGAGAGTGAGAAGGAAGAGGATCAAGATGTTATTGGGCAGGAGGAGCGGTTGAGTGGCAGCAGGCCACTAGGGACACCGCGAGCTGGTTCAGAGTGTGAGGGGTGTCATCCTGCCAGTTCACTGGCTTCCCCAGCCCCTCAGTTGAAAGAGCACTTCATTGAGCCTCGTGGATGTGCCAGCCCTGATGAAGTCCCCCCGCCCTTCAAATGGTTAAGATGTTTTCACACAGGTTGGAAAACTGACACCTCATAAGCTTCCCTCGCATTAGTCCAGTGCACCAACCCATAATTCTGCTTCAGTCAAGCAGACTTGTATTAAGGAGCTGGTTTGCATTGATAAGCATCTCCACTGACAGCCTTTTCTCCCCTCTTCAGTAGACATCCTGATTAGCAGGCTTGTTGCATTCTTTCTACGCCTGCAATTTTTCAACCTTTTTCACATCACCGCACATTGACAAGTTACAAAAATTGTAAAGGCGCACTATCAGTTTGACAATTGCCAAGGCACACTGTGCTGCCAGCGGGGGGGGGGGTGTAATAAAGGACTCCCCCCCCCAAACTCCCACAGCACACCTGTGGACTATTCACGGCCTGCGGGTTGAAAATAGCTGTTCTGAGCCATTCAAAAGCCCCACTGACGGGCATCCTATTGACCAGCAATCGTTCTGGATAGTCATTTTGGGTGGGGATGGGTGGGTCAGGATCACTGTCTGTCCATCACAATAGCTTGCCAGTAAGTTATTTTGCCATAGATGCCCCTCTTTCCACATCTGTTTTGCCTTCCAGGCTATGACAGATCCAGAAACTCTTGCTGGTTTGGCCCATGGGCATAGTTGCCAACTCCTGCGTTAAGTCAGGAAAAATGCGATGCCTGAAGTGGCCTTCGTTCTTCTACGTAGATAAATAATGTCCATTCAGTAATACCAGCACTGAGAATTAGCAAGTCTTCCTGCACATTTCAATGTTTGTGTTTTCTCCATAGATAAATAATAGTATAAAATTTTCTGCTGAGGAGCTCTACAACTGTATTTCCCAGGAGTTATACAGGTAACCCATTTTTAAAAAAATATCTGCTACTTACTGCCCATCATTCTTTCTCACATGTCTTTTTGTTATGCTGATAGAATGTCCTGTGTGTTGGCTTGCTCTCCCCCTTTTAAATCTGAATAATTTCTGAATAATTGTGGTGTTTGCAGCTCAGGGTGGGAGCAGTCCAAAAGGAGCCACTTCTCCCTCAACCTTCGAAGTCCATGTGCTCACTCGAGTAAATGCCCAAAATCTCATGAGAAACCATTGTGTTGTATCAAGTCTATCCGTGAAACATCTCCCCTGCCAAATCTTGCCTTATTTCCTGATATCAAGCAATTAATTACTGTAATATTTGAAAAAGGCTATAATTGGACATGGAAGGCATTTAATATTCATGTCCTTGTGCAAGCATGGAAGTCGCATGAGATGGTTTCAAAGACACAGCCTATTAGGCTGTATTGTCAAATGGCCTGATTGCTTTTCAGGTTTAGATTTTATACTGGCATCAAGCTCAAAACACTCAGTAGCTAGTACTTTTGGTATAGCTGGAGCAGAATAGCATTCACATATTAGGGAATGCTAAATCAAGAGATGTTAAATGAAGAGAAATGTTACTTTTTTCAGTTCAGCCAGTCAGCTGATCCAAAGCATACTGAATATTTTAAATAAGCTAGAAAATAGTTTTCCATTTGAGTGTGTTGCTATGAACAAAAATCAAATTAGTGTGAAGTATCTCTTGAAAAACTGTTATTAGTGATAATAGTGTGAGCGTTTATAACAATGTACTTCTTTTCTTTTCACCCCCTGCCCCCAGGAAGCGATTATTAATTGGATGCAGCCAACTAACCCAACTGGAACACGCCATTAAACAGCGTTTAATATGCTGTGAATCTGTCTGTCTGGAGACCAAAAACAAGGGATGGCTCTAATTTTGCAGTCCAATGAAGCTTTTGAAGGAACAATGTTCTCTGTTAGTTAAGCAAACCAATTGTACGGTCCTGCGTGGAGCAGTCGAGCAAAATCGGAAAGATCCTGTGCTGGCCTGGAACTCACATCTAAAAGCACATTAATAGTACAGGTGGGCTGATGTTATCCACAGGTTCGACATCCCCAGATTTCATCATCCATGGATGTTGAACCCCCTGGGGAGGACCACTTAGATGCACTGAACCTGACCAGAGCTGAGCTTCTGTCAGGTCCTAAGGATTTTCTGAGACCTCCAGAGGCTGCATGCAACTGCCTGTAGCCTCCTCACGTCTCAGAATGGCCATTTAGGCCAAAGAAGTGCACTTCCAAGGGAAACCGGAAGTGATGTTTTTATGCTTTAGGAGGCATTCTGAAACCTGGGGAAGCCTGTGCAGGTTGTGTGCAACCTCTGCAGGTCTCAGAAAATCCTTAGGACCTGACTGAAGCTCAGCCCCAATCTGGCCCCATCTCGCGAGTTTCAATATCCGTGAATTGTGGGATCTGCAGGGCTTCCATGAACAGAACCCCCCAGATATGAAGGGCTCACTGTAGTAGGAAAAGCGAGTTAGCCTAGCAGTGATTCTCACCACTTGCAGAAAACCTAGCAACATTGTGGCTGTCCAGCTGTCACAATATCGGTGCCCCGATATTGTTCATTTATAGGCAACACCAAGTAGCAGTAGCAAGAATGCTGTGATGACATCATTTAATCCATTCCTCACACCCCTGCTAAACATCACTTCCCTTCCTACATAATTGTCAAACATCTGGCAAGCAGTGGTGGAACGTTCCCCCGCCCAGGGCTGTGATGTCACAATGCCATGTGGTGTTGTGATGTCACTTCCCAGTTCTCCCCAGAGGGCAGGGTGCACAAATCCAACAGGGAAAACATAACTTCCAGGTTCTCCTTGGAGGGTGGGGTGTGACTGGCTTCATGCACCCCGTTCCAGCTTCTGTGGAGCGTCCCAATATCCACAGAAGACAGAATGAAATGCACAAAACCAGCAGTGCTTTGCGCTCGGGGAGAACCCAGAAGGGACTGGGGCAGAGCCTGGGGGTAGTCATACGTTCCCTTGAGGTAGCACTAAGGGCATGTGCTCCTCAGGCTCTGCCCAAGTTTCGGCTCTGCTTGCAAGGGTATAAAAGCCCCGCCATGAAAAAAAGGGAAGCAGGCCTACAGCAGAACAGCTAGAGTCTCACTGGTAATTGACGTTAGTCTTACCATAGGCCTCTTGCCTTGTGCATTGCACTGGGCCTTGGGGATTTCCTCACTTTTGCACCTGTTCCTGTGGACAACCAAGAGGCACAGGGACAGCCATAAGTAGTGGTCAGTAGCTCCAACCGGTCTAGGTACTCTCTGGGTACTAGAAGATTGGACAGTATCCACTGAATGCAAGTGGTGTTGCATCTGAATTCCAGCAGGTACTACGGGGCAAGTGATGGAGAAAGTGCTGCCACCTGGATTATGTTCCAGAGCCATTGCTTTAGCCAACCGTTGGTGCCATTCCCCAGTGTCCAAATTCAGAGATTTGCGTGTTGAGGAAGGTACTGTCACCACTGAGACAACACTCAGCCTAATAGAGTTGCAGTGACACTCTTCAGTGACTCTTCACATGCTTAGCCTATGATCTTGCAAGGCAGAAGGGTCATTAGTGTCTGGCCAGCTATAACAGCGCATAGGAGACATAGGCTTCAGCAGCCATTCTCTGGGGCAAGAATTCCCCCTCCCCCTTACTGAGCTGATTGGGTGTTTGTATGTGGAGTCCTGTGGGGGAATATCTGAAAGTGTTCTGTCAAATTAGCAATTTGTTCTTTTCCTTCTGAGGCCAGTCTGAGCAAAGTGCTTCTTTTTTTGTACCATGTCCTTTCCCCAAAGTTCTCCTTTGTATATTCTAAATCCACTCAATATGAAGCAAGCTGAGTAAAGAGTTCAGATGTGGTGTGTAATTCATTGGCTATGGGGTTCACTAGTATCCAGTACTTAGTTTTGGCTACATGGGCAGAGCTATTTAGGCAGTTCCAGAGTATGGGGACCCATGCCTGATTCTGGGCCCCATAGGTGCATATGTCCCCCAGTCCCTCAGAGCAATCTTGTAGGACACAGTGCGGCACTAAGAGATGCTCTGCTAGTATCACTCCTGTTTCCCCTGCTGGGCCAGGGAAATGGAAAGGATAGATTTCAGAGGCTTCCCTTGGCACTCTGGCAGCACGGAGGAGGAGGCAGTCTTCAAGATAGCTCCCTTCCATGGGAGGAAAAGATCAGGGAAAAGGAGGAGTGAGACCAACCACTCCACAGGGCTCCACAGGGGTTGATGGATAAGTGCCCAAGCAGCCTCCTCTCCCATTCTTGCCGACATGAATGGACTTCCTCAAAGGCCCCTGCATTGTCCTAGGGGCAGATGGGGAGAGTGGGACACAGCAGAAATGGTGGAGGTTGCTTGGTTGTGCCTCCATTGGTGGCTACAGGGGGCGTCAGTCAATAGAGGCTCTCAATTGATGTCAATTCATCTCTGTTCATCAACTCTTTGTTGCCTTAGTTCTTTGCTAGTATGGGAGGCAGGGCTTTCCCCATGGGGAAGATTAAATATGGCCACTCCCCACTATTCCCAGAACAAACAATTTCCTTTGCTTTACACCAGTTTAGGGCTTTTCATAACTAGGCCAGTGCATTGTAACTTCCCTTTGTTGGTGTAACATGAGGTTATCACGGCATAAGGAATTAGCAATAAACTTATCTAGTCAGTACAATTTAGGGCGCAATCCTAATCTGGAGCTGGCCCAGGAGTGTTGCAAATGCGCCATAAAGCACATTTGCACTACTCTGAGTCAGGAAGGCCGGCACATGGACGTGTGCCTTTCTCCTTGACTCGGAGAGAACTTTACAGTCTGTTTGCAACACTCCTGGGCTGGCCCTTGTGCCGGCTTAACTCCAGGTTAGGATTGTCCCCTCAGTTATAGAATTGTGCTGCAAGGTTGCAGTCCTCTACACATTTGCTAGGGCAGGAGCCTCCAAACTATGGCCCACGGGCTGGATCCAGCATACAGGGGAATGCCTTCCCCATCATGAGCGGGGCATATTGTTCCATTACACTGCCACTCCATTTTCCAGCTGATAGCTGGCAGGGACACTCTGGGCATTTGTGTCTATGCCCAAGCATCCCAGAAGGCTGTGCAGCAGGACAACAGACATAGACTCAAATGCCCAGAGTGTTCCTGCCAGCCAATTGGCTGGAAAACAGCAGTAGCGCGACGGATCAATCTGTGCTGCTCATGACGGGGAAGGCTTTCCCTGTACACAGCAGTGTGCGGTTGGCAGACCACTGACTTAGGAAAAAGTACAAATGATCTTGGTGGGAATTATTTCAAGGTCAGCACAATACACAAAGGATTGCATTGTGTATCTCCATTTGTTCAGAAGAAATGAGATACGTATACTGTCAAAGCATTTCTTTTTGTTTTACAAGAGCAGAGTCACTTTCTGTAGGTGAACTTGGATAAAACTTGGGATAATGTATTGAATGTATGTATTAGTTTTGCTTTGTAATTTTTATACTGTAGTTCAAAAGGTGTCCGTCAATGCATTACAAAAAGCTAAATTAATTGTATTGCTACTTAACGTTTTTATAAAGGAAGGCTCCATACTACTGGTATGAACACATGCCTTTAAAACCATTTCTTGTATCATTTTTGTCCAGTTTTTGATCTTGTAAAGTTTTGTTCATTTTGAGTTGGGAGAAATTGTCGTTTTCACTCAGCCACAGCAAATCTCTTAAGTCCCACTGATTTCAGTAAGAAAATTAATCATAGCTTGATTAAAGTGCTTTAATCAAACAGCCTTTGAATTGGCTGGATTTTTGTCTCAGGGTTTTTAGAGCATTCAGTACTGGTAAATTTGTTTACCATGTGAGGAACAAGTTGTGATAATAGACATTCAGCTTTTGTGTTACATTCTAGTTCAGCAGTTCCCAAACTCTTGGGCACCGTAACTCACCTTGTTTTCTGCAGTAGGTTGTGACAGTCCTGGTCGTGCCAGAGGAGGCTCCAGGGGAGGGGGGGGGTCACACCAGGCTGCAGTTCTACACTATTGGTCTCTGCGGGCCTCAGAATAGCCTGCAGAAACCACTTCATTTTCAGAATGTTATAGATGTTAAAAGGGGGTACAGTTTGGAATTGTCAGTTTAGAACCTTCAGGCTTGGTAGTTTGGAGAGGGAGGAGTGAATAATTGGCTGGTGAAGAGTTGGAAAGCTGACCGTGAATGAGAAGCCTGGGTTCTTTTGTTCAGCCTTTTAGCTGAGAGCTGTATCTTTAACATTAAACTTGTTCGTTTCACCTCAACCTTATCTTGGGTCAGTTTTTTTCTGTGTGACCCTGTCCAAACTTTCACAACAAGAAGGAAGCCAGAACTGGCTTTCTGAAAAATGGAAGTAGTTTCCGGAGGCTTCTGCGGGCCATGCTGAGACCAATGGAGTGGGCCTGCATTTTGGCATGACCCCGAGGAGCCTTCCAGTAGCTCCCAGTAAGTTATTCATCTTCCAGAATTGCTATTTGGAGCCATTCAGGAGCAAGGGTGAGTGGGAGGGCCCAACCCATAACCTGGCTCATGACCCAGTGTGGGAACTTCTAGTTGCATTAAACATGATTAGTTTATTGGCCCATACAGCCAGTGAAGAAAGTTTTCAATCTGAAATGTCATCTAGTGCCTAGGAATGCTTCCTCCATCATGGGTTGCTTTCACACTAGCTCCTTTCTCTGGAATTGGCATAATTCATTTGCTCTGTTATTACGAAAAGCTCAGATGAAGTTGTTGCCAAACCACTGTAATTCAATATTTTCTGTGGTATTGTCTTGTGTCCAGAACAGGTTTATGTAGTGGTGTTTCTGACCCAGCAGAATTGCAGTGACTGCCTGTCTAATGTGGGCAGGCAAAGAACAAAGAGGGGTGTGCAAGCGTCAATTGTGATAGGTAGAGGGATTCTTCAACATTTTTAATTATTATTTTTTGCATGTTTTGTTATTTGACAAAAATGAGAAGTGCAGAAAACACTGTTGGTACACTCTAGGGCACATTTTTATGAATTTTAATGGATTTAAAAGTGTACCAGGCACACTTTTATAGTACACTTCTATAGTGATTTGGATGGTATAGTGGCAGCAGATGCAGCCATAGTTATTACCTATGCACCTCCACAGTTCAGCCCAGCCATTCTACCGTGACTAATATGTAAAGGTGTTAGGAAACTGTTGGTTGTTTTTTTTGCAGATTTTTGTTTTTGTTTTGTTATCACAAAAGGGTCACACCTCTAGTGAGGGGATTGGTGTTGCCCTGACTTTGTGTTCTCTTCCTATCCAATTCCAGGTTTGGTTGTTGGTGATGTCTTGTCACATGGAAACCTTTCTCCATAACCCTTGACTTTATACATAATCCCATTACAGCATTAAAGTGTGAGTACACACAACTTTTCTGCTTAATTTTAGTGTAATTGTTCAGTACAGTTGTACTAATAAAAACAAAACCAATGAAACTGACCTCTTCGATAGCCTGGAATGCAAATAGGAAATACTTAATTTCGGGGTAGGCTGTGACCATGAGGTTTTTTTTTATTCCAGTGCGTGGTAAGGACCAGGAAACTACTACCGTATAATCATGTATAAGTCGAGAAATTTATGCCTAAAAATTGACTAGAAAAACCTGGCCCCGACTTATATATGGGGGAGTACAGTAAATACCTTAAAGTCACACGATGGGTAGATGGCTGAGCTGTACAGTACTACATTTGTAAGCCAGGGAGCTTATAGAGCCTTCTGAGCATGCTCAGAAGCAGCTGAGGAAAATGAACAGAATCCTATGGAAAGTGAAACAGCCACACTGCATGTTTACTCATGAGTAGGCAGCTGTGCCATGGTGCGTTTGAAAGGGCAGGTTGAGAGGAATGCAATGCTGCCAGAATGGTCCTGATACGATGAATGTAGGCCCCAAAAACACTCAAGAAGGAAGTCCCGCCCTGTAAGCTGTGAAATATTGAACCTCATGTAAAGCGAAACTGAGCTACAGGGTTGCTTTTACTTGTGAGTAAGCAAGTATTTACTGCAACATGTAAGCTGAATTCAGCAGGACTCTTCAACCTCTACGTGTGATGATTGTGCATTCATGTGTTAAAGTTAACTGGCTGCTTGGAAAACAGGCAGAAAGCTAATGGGCAGGCTCTTCTCAGGATGAGCTTTCAGACCATTACATGTGCTCTTTTTCGTTTCAGGCAGCTGTGCTGCTAAGGTACTGTGCAAACTATTGGGGGGGGATGAGAGAAACAGGCTCTTTTATTCCAAGTATTACCCCCAGGAAGGTATTCTCTGCTCTTCTCTCAAGATATATAGGAGTTTCTGAGGGAAGAGGCGGCAAAACGCACACACTGTTCCCTGCCTCTTCCTTGTAAGAACATAACAAATCAACTTAGGGGGACGGGGTAATTGTTATGGAAATTGCGGAAGATTACCCGAGGAGATGGGGAATTGCATCAGCAGTGGCCCCTTGTCCAAAGCAGCCAGGAATTACAGGGTTAACCCAGAACCTTTTGCCTGCAGCTGATTCACAGCTGCATCCAATTGGGGATAACTAGGGCCCTGGGGATAAAATGAGCTCCTGGGAGGATCAGTGATGTTGGTGTAGAGGTGTGGATGGGGGACTGGTTGAGGCTGTTGGGACTAGAATTGGGGCTGGAACTAAAGGTGCTCTTGGAGATTGTGGGGAATTATTGTGTGGCTGCCATGACTCTGGAGTCACCAACTGGAGGAGCAGTTTCACCTTTGTGGCTGAGCAGGCAAGCTGACTGCATTTTGCCTTCTCATGGGTGGTGGGGTTTAGTGGTGCCTTGTGTGAAACTCAAGTGGTTTTGGTAGGCAGGAGTTAGGTAGGTCTTTTCCAATTCAAAGGCTGTAACACATACAATCCTTTCTAGAAAGCAAGTCCCACTGAACTAAATGGGACTTACCTCTGAGTATATGTTCTAGGCCAGTGATGGCGAACCTTTTGGGCTTGGTGTGTCAAAAATTAAGACAATGCCTAACTTGACTTGGCTGGTGTATCACACACGTACCCCACTTACCAACCTACTTCACAGGGTTGTTCCAAGGCCAATGTCATGTCCGTTCACTGGCAGCCCAATCCTATGCAAGCCTAGTCTGAAGTAAATCCCATTATAGTCAATGGCGCTTACTCCCACGTAAGTGTGGATAGGCTTGCAGGCTGGCAAGTTCCACTGTGTTCAATGGGGCTTATGTCTTATAGTATCAGGGCCTTTCCAAAAGTGCTTAGGATTTCCACCTATAATCGTAAACAGATTTATTGGGGAGTTAAGTCCTTTGCAATACATTTGGGCTTTCTCTGAACTAAGCATTCCTAGGATTGCATTGTTAAATACTGAGCTTCTTGGAAGAATACCAGATTAAAAAAAATAGAAAATAGGGTGTGTGTGGGAGAGTATTAATTTTGAAGGGGCTGGGGAAATAAAAGCTTTTCTGGAGAGGACCTCTATTATCCAGTCCTGGAGGTGGGGCTTAGGAACAGCCACGAAATAGTGGCGTGTCCCCTGACACGTGTGTCAGGCTTGCCATCACTGTTCTAGGCTCTTGTTTATGGGGGTAGGGTTGATAGTATTGTTAGAGACTTGAGAATATAGTGCTACCGTAAGTGCCATGTGGAATCAGTTTACAGTCTGCCTCCTGCTAATGGCAGAAAAGCAAAACCTCTTAGAGAAGCTTTTTATTTATTCTTCTGGCATGACTGGTCTCTTATTTAATTTTCCTGTGCAGGACACATGGTTATTCTGTCCATATTGGATTGAAAAAAGAATCTTAAGTTTTAGAAAGTAACATAAGTACGCTAGAGTGAACACTACAAAAGGAATCACTTATGATAATTTAACACCACCTTAATATTTATCAGAGGGGTTCATACAACACACGTGGCCATATTCTTATCCTGCCAGAGGTCTGTTTTCAGCCACTGTTTAAAGCTGCAACTTGCAGCATGTTCAAATTGTCTTAAAAAGAAGCACATTAAGGGCCCAATCTTATCCAACTTTGCAGCACTGATGCAGCCACAAAATAAAGGAACAAACGTTTTCTTTCCTTGAAGGAGGCCTCTGTAACTGCTCCCTTGCTGCAGGGGTGCAGTGCATACCCTGTTGGTATAGCTGCATCAGCCCTGGAAAGTTGGATAGGATTGGGCCCCAATTCATTTATATAGACACCCCTGCTTGGCAGGTTGGGTTGGGTTGAATAGCAAGGCCTATGTTTGAGATTTGTTTAAAAGGCACATCTCATTACTAAAGGCAAGGGGCAGTTGAAAGTGGTAAACATGAAACACTGATTTATTGAGAAATTGGGCATTTAAAACAATAAAACACAAAATCCCCTGTAGCCAACAAAATAATCCCAATTTCACTTTAAATCACTCCAGATTGTTCTCATTGCCCCAAAGTGTTTTCAGACTGTTCTCTTTACTCCTAACACCTGCAGCTGTGCTGCAGCTTGAATAGCATTCTCTTGCTTCATTAGAAACATTGAGATCATTGAATTTTCCAAGCATGCTTTACATGAAAGCGCCTCTTAAACCTCAGGGAACAGTCTGTAGCAATGGCTCTAGGTCAGAGGTAAGCAGCTGTTCCTTCTTTTGGAAAGTTTAAAAAAAAAAAAAGCTTGATCGTGGGTGGTTGTGTCCTACTTATTGTGTAACATGACTATTGGAGATCGGGATGGAGGGGTGTCTTTTAGGGTTGGTACATCAGTTTCAAAACAGGAACACGTTCCTCAATGTTGTTTTTTTGTAGTGCTGAAGCCTGCGGCTTTGGAAGGTTTTGTTTTTTAAAAGCAGGCTTGTTACTGGTATGTTCCTCCTTCCTACTTAAAGGCTTTTTGAAGTAGTTTAACACAGGAAGCTGGTTCTCAATGTTATGTACCACTTAACATTAAAATCTTAAGGGTTTTTTGGCAGCATAAGGTTCATTCTAGTACTTGTGTAGGGTTGTCAGGGTTAATTGGCATCTTGTGAAAGGGTGACTTTAGCCTGGCTGGCCTTGAACTTAACGTGACAGATTTTATCTACACATCTGTCTCGCTCCATTATTCTGGGGTGGTGGCAGCAGTTGCATGGATTTTGCCTGTAATGCCTGTGGCTATTCTAACCGTATTACAGTGATTACAATTATAAAAACATTAAATATGAATAAAAACACTGCTTTCAGCAAAGCTTAGAACGGGGTGCCATGATTCTCTCTTGCCAGAGAGATCTGACACGAAGCCTTCTTTTTGGGGGATCTACTCTTGAGTAGTACTCCACTTGAACCTAGGGGTATGTCTAGAGCTTAAGCACCCCTTGAACCTGAAAGGCAGCATAAACTGCTGTTTTGGAAGGCTCAAGGCTGCTGTTTTGAGAAGGAGTGCTTTATTCAGATGCCATCAGGCGATCTCTGGAACAGTTCTTTCCTCCTGCTTCCCCCCACGAGAGCAGCAACAGAAGTTTTGGAAAGAGGTTTTGAAGAAATTGCAACTTAAATTCAAGAACTACAACCTAAGAACTACAACCTACAAAATAACAAAACTAAACTGAGGTAAGATGTATGTGACTCTACTATCCGACTGTCCAGTTTGAAAGTGACGGGGCAAGAGGGAGCCCTCCCTCAATGCTCGGAGCCACAACAGAGATTTCCGAAGGATTTGAAAACACACTTGGGACTATATTTTAACATCAACTAACTCTCCGTAAAACATTCCGGGACTCTATTATCTGAAATAGCTGAAGATTAAAGAACAAAGATCTAAGATGGGAGTAGGGATGGAGAAATAAAAGACAAAGTGGGAGTAAACACAGCTGATCCCCCCCTTTTTATAACTATTTTGGACCTTTTTGGGTGAGTTGGTTTGTTTGCCTGTTTGGATTTATGGATTGGGACAGAAGACAGTTGTGGTAGATTTACAACTGAGCTGGTTTGAGAAATGCCATGCTTCAACATTGAATTATAAGTGCGATGTTGGAAGGAGAACATGGCGTATTAAAGAGTTGGGCGGTCAGAAGAACGAAGACCTACTTTCACTTTTGCTGACTGAACTGTTTGTAGATAAAAAGCTGTGTTGTGTCTACACATTTAATGAGATAAATATTTGTAAAACGTAAGTACAGATGTTTGGGATAGAGAAGCAAGGGAACTTTTGAGGCTAAAAGATGTCACAACAAGAGGGAATGTGGGAACTTTTAAGACAGGATAATACTAGCCAGACTGTACAGATTTATTACTTAAATTACTCTCAGAAGTCCAACAGGTACACCAGGAAGTGGTGATTATTAAGAATAGCGGAGTGAAAGTCTTGCAGGACCTGGAGTCTATCAGAAGAAGTTAGCTATTTTGATAAATCTATGAATGGAACTGGAGAGGCAGACAAGACAATGGAACGAATACAGATAAATTTTTTGAAGCTGGAACTGGATCAGTCAGGATTTGTGACTAGAATACAGAGCCTCTTAGAGAAAAATACAGACTACTCGTAGGCAAACTGCAGGTCGGCTACCTCCAGGAACGGAAGTAGTCTTAATGGAACAAATAAAAACTACATGTGAGACATAACAGAGCTCTGATGATAAACTTGGACCAGTCAGGCTTTATGACTAGAATGCAGGGCTTCTTGCAGATGAAGATAGAGGCTATTGAAGAATTTTGCAGAGAGTGGGAGATAAATTCCAGGAAACAACTGGATTTATTGATGTTTAGGATTGAGATGCAGAGTCTTTTTCGGGAGTGTTCAGGGAGGAAGATATACAGTAATAATGTAAAGGTCGTAGATAGCTGAAATTGGTACAATAAATTGAGAATGAAGAAGAAAAAAAGGAAGAATCTCTGAGTAAAAGATACTCAATTTGATGACTGAACTAGAAGATAATACTTAAATAAGGGAGACGATGAAACCATGAATTAAGATACTTTTATTAAATTTGATCTTCACCTTAAAACTAAAAATTCAAAAGAACTTTTTTCTTTTTGCTATCATTGTGTAATAATTAGAGAAATTGAAAGTAGTAATTGTATGCATGTTTCAGAGATACTTAAGAAGATGAACAATATTCATGTTAAATGTTTAATGCTTTTAAATACTCTTAACTTGTTCTACATACTGTGGTTACATTGTGGTAAATTTATGGAGGGATAGTAGATTATAAGTTAATATATTATGATCTAGAAATGTTGGGTTAGAGTTAATCAGATAATTATAAATGGAAAATAAGAGATAGTAAGTTTTGTATATAGGACAATTAAGCAATGTTGAAGATGATATAGATTGTATACAAACATTAATATAGGTAAGATCATTAAGCTGTAATCAGTGTGCACCTTTTGCGTGAACCTTTGTATCCCCTTCCTATGTACTATCCCCTCCATTCCCCATACCTCTCTATATAAATTTTTTTTGGAAAAAAAGGAAAACCCCAAAACCTACAAAAAATAAAATTGTTTTCACCCACCTTGACTTATGAGCATATGTATAACTCTACATCACCATTTTCTTTGCATTAGGACAACAAAATACAAGCAGGCATTTTTAAACAAATGAAACATAATTTGTATTATAGCATGTTTTCAGCTTGCAGTAGAAAGATACAAACTTATACAATTTTCAAATGGATATCATTGCTAGCTAACACAAATTTGCAGCTTTGTTAAGAGTTCAGCAGTTATAAGCCAATCAACCATACAGAAAAGCACTCTGCTACATTAGCTGAATTTCAGAGGCATTTTTCCTCATTAACATTACAGCCATGTTTACAAACTCCACTCTGATGCAATAAAAATCAATATTGCGCCCTAAAGAGTTCATACAACACTGTTGCAGAAAAAAATGTTAAGAGCTCTCACACGGTGGAAAATGACATGTCTCACTCCAGTATCTATGAACATTGAGATTGTCTCTTTGCTTCAAACATTTTTATCTTCTGTCACTTCAGGATATAACAACTCTGACTATATATAAAAGTTATAAAAGGCAGTCAAATTGGCAGGTGTGTCAGCTTTTTTTAATAAAGCCATTTATTTAAATAAGGCTTATCAGAGTGTTCTAGTTACTTATGATAAAGCCAAAGAAGGCCTCAAAAAGCAATTGCTCACATTGAAGACCACTATCTTTCCTGCACCAGAAATTAATGGTAAAAAGGTAAAGTATAAAGGTGTGCAAATTGGCAAAACAAATGGGGGAAGCTCTTGAAAGGATATGCTTCATCAACTTTAATTCTTATTATCTCGAGTACCAACTTCCAGAGTTTAAAGTAACAAATTCTAATACACAAAACACCTTTCATGTATTCTAAATAAAAATATGTACAGCATATTAATAGTATGCAATATGCAAAAGCCATGTGTTGCTGATGGCAACTTTTAACCCCCCTCCCCTATTCACATGTGTACCTCTACGAAAACAATTACATCACTAAGCCTGTTAGTTTTAGGGAGACTTATGTTAGTCAGAATTTGAAAATTTTTGTGTATGGGCTCCATTCATTTGATTCAGAATTGTAGACTTCAATAGTGTTTAGAAACTCATTGCCATCAAATCCTCCTACTGCATAGATAGTATTGGCCACTGTTGCAAAACCAGCATTGCTTCTTGGAATGGTCATACTGCCCATCATCTTCCACTCATTCTTAGCAGGGTCATACATCTCCACACAGCTGACTGCATGTGAACCGTCAAAGCCACCACCAACAAAGAGTTTTCCTATGAAATGAACAGGCATCAACATGTTTAGAGAACTGGTAAAGTGCAGTCCTAACAGCATACAGTACATGCATTTAGAAGCTAACTTCCCCGGTGTTTCACAATTTTAGTTGATGAGTTCACTGGAATTCTTTTGAAAAGTCAAACTCCGTTAAAAAAATTTGTTCAAGAAACTTCTAAACGCTATAAAATTTCTCCACCTAGAAACTCACTGGGATTACTTAGCCTCATCACTGCCTGCCCAACTATCATGCTTCATTTCTCTCTGCACAACTTCAGCTTTAGCCAGAAGTAGTTGGCCCTGCAAATAGAGATGCCCCTATTCTGCCCCTTCTATTGTTTGTTAAAGTGACCCACCTTCCCGGAAAACTGAGCTTTGTTAATTGGCTTACACTCATTAAAACAGTTCTCCCCTCTACATCTGTAAAACAAATTAAAACAGCAAGATTTTCATATCAATTACAGCCAATCAACTTTAGAGTATGTGAACCATTGTGGAGAACAATGGTTTGACACCAGAAGAGCACAAATGTCTCAAGCTTTGTAAGGAAGAAATAAGAGGAACTCACTTCCTACATGTTCCACTGAATAACCAAGTCATTGTAGGGACAAAAGGCCTAGATCCCAATATCTTCCTGGGCATATCCCCGACAGAGTGAAAAACGCTAGAAGCAAATCTCACTCTGGCCAAATAAACTTATACTAGAAAGTCCTGCTCAATTTTATTCGGCAAATTCAGTTTCAGTGGGGACCAATTTCAAGAAACACAGCCTTACAGATGTACTATATTATAATTTCAGTAAATGGAAAAATCAATAGTTACATCTTACTAAAAATAAGTACGAGTTGGATCAGTAAGGGGACACAACATCTTTGGACAAGGGAAAGTCCATTAGCAGTCTCACAACAAGTGAGAAGGGGAAACCCCTTACAATATGTGGTAATACACAATAGCAACATTCTGCCTGTTTTCTCAAAGAATGAGGTCAGTGCTGGTAAGTTATGGTCGACCTACAGCAGAAGTTCTCAACGTGGGCCATATGGCCTGTTAGGGGACCATGCCATACTTCAAAGGGACTACATATAAAAGAATGGAACATTAGGGGCCCACATTAATTTTCTGTGGGGGCCAATTATCAGGATGTTTTGTTACAAAAGCCCAACGCTGCTACTAAATATATTTTATAATTAAAATAAACAATGCCAATGTTAAAGTATCTCAGCAGCTATGAGGGGAGGCCCATATACTTGGAAGGGGGCCAGGATCAAAAAAAGATTGAAAATCCCCGAATTTTGCCTAGGCAGCATACAATGATATCTTGTTCCCTTACAGATTGCTAAACTTAGGTTCAGAGAAGCACACTCGGTTAACAAACAACTTCACTGCACTATTATCCAGTTTATGATATGCAAGAATTCTAAGAACAGTTCATTATGTGATGCAGGAGCTTAGAGCAAATAAGGAACATATAAGTGTTGGCTGCTCACAAAAAAAAAAAAAAAAAAAAAAAGAACTATACTCCCAAGGGACATTCTCAAGTAGAGGTGTTTAAAAGCAATGTTATTTACCTAACTCAGAAGTAAACTGCCTGTGTTCAGTAAGACTTAGGGTGTAAACCTGTCTTACTCGCTGGAAACAAACTCCTCTAAGCTTTTGACAAGAATCAGTGTATACTTTCTATAGAGGAGCTAACTGCTGGGAAAGTGGTCAGTGCTATTACAGCTGCTGCCCTGCAAAATGCACAAAAGACCCATGATGCACTGCTGAAGTTGCTACTGCCTCTGCACCAAAATTAAGTTTAAAGAGAAAGACAATCCTATTTCTGCTCTCACCAAAAACAAGGGTGTACCAGATGTACACCCTTGTACCAAAAGGGTGACCAAGAATTTGAGGAGGGGCTTAATTACAGAAGCTGAACTCTCATTTATCCATTCCTACAAGCTTACCATCAAGTACAGCAACACCAGCACCACGTCTAGCCACATTCATGGATGCAATTAAGGTCCAAGTATTGTTTTCTGGATTGTAGCGCTCCACACTATTAAGGCAGTTCCAAGACTCTGCTCCTCCAATGATGTACAAATATCCACCTAGTTCACATACAGCAGACTGATGTCTACCTACAAATCAAAAGCCAATAAAAATTTAAAATCAGGGTTTAAAATACTATTTTTGCCTCTCATAACAGCAGAAAATTTAAGTTTTTGTACCTGGCAGGAGTCATTAGCATAAGCCAGTTAATGCCAAGACTATACATTCAAGAAAGTCAAGTAGACTAACAGAGTTCAACGCAATTCCATATGTTGCTGCTTATCCCATAGTAATAGTTCACACATGCGCTTTCCCCCTCTAACAATATTCCTTCCAAAATGACAGTCAAACCACACCAGATTTCAAGACTAGCAGCAGTAAATTTGGATCTCCAGTGACACACTATATACAGCATGAGTTACTTGGAGTTTGAACACTTCCATTTCCCTGAACTCTAAGAATGGTACAAATCTATACAGACCATGGTATGAACTTACGAATGTTGAGTGAAGCACAGCCTGTCCAAAATTTTGATATAGGATCAAAGACATCACAGTTTTTCAATCCCTTCTGTCCATAAGGATCAGAACCACCAACAATATACAGCTTTCCATTGAGGGCACATACTCCTGTTCATGCACAAAAAGAAACCCATACTTATAATAATCATTAGTCTTCTCTCAATTCTCATAATGATCTTCACTGAACTCACCTGCATTACAACGGTTGGTTCTCAGTTCTGGAACAGGAGTCCAATCATCTATCTCTGGATCATACATTTCCCCACAGCTCAAGTCATCTGAGTGGCCATTTGATCCACCAACAACATATAACTGTCCCTAAAATAGACAAGGAAAAAAAATCAGTACAGCAATGATCCATCCAATTATGTAGGTTTAAATGCAAAATAGTTGCTGTCTTCACTCATGCCCCTAACAAAAATATTGCAATGGCTAATAAAAATCAACAGGATTTGGCCGGTAATCTGAGACCATAACACAGGATAGGAGCATAGCTTTTCACCCCGCACATACCATTAAAACTGCCATCTGGAACCGAGCTCTTGGTGTCCTCATTGGTGCAACAAAAGTCCAGGAGTCTTTTCGGGGATCATAGCATTCCACAGTGCGCAGACATTCTTCTCTGTTATAGCCACCTAGCAGTAAGATAAAGTATACACGATGTATTTTGATACAGGATAATCACCTTACATGAGTTTGCTCTAAGAAATTGATAAAATTTTTCAAAACTCATTATAGTAATTTTGGTAAGCATGCAAGATGCATTGCAATGCAAGGGTTTAATATACTATTTAGTGCTGTTACCTGCAGCTATGAGCTTGTTGTTAAGTTCTGCTGTTCCTAATCCAGATCGCGCATACTGCATAGGAGACATGGGCTTTTCAATAAAGTCACCCGGTTGAATCTCAAAACTCAAGCTTTTCAGCAATCGTGGAGTACTGGTTGGAGAACTCTGAGGACTGTTTCGCCCATGAAGAAAAATCACACAGAACACACCATCCAGAACAGCAAGACACAGGTAGGTATTATCTAAGAAAACGGAAATTCAAGAATGCATTCAATTCCAAAATAAAAACATGGCTGCTCCTATTAAAGCTGCACTTGGGTTGAAATTTCAGAAATCCTAACCATGTCCCCAAATATGGTCTATGAAAGAAACCAGATAAATTAAATTCTGCTTACTTGAGGTCTTCTCTGAAGCAACAATTTTCCATTCATGTTTAAGACTCTGCACTGCAGCATTTGGAGAAAGACTTCCAGAGGAACTGCTACTTATCTGCTTGAGATCATTTTCACGGGGTGGTTTTTTCTGCAAAACCAAAAGGCAGCTACAGACACCTATCCAAGGAGCACACCTTGATCTGCCTTGTTCATAACTAAGAATTATTTTATCTATGTGCAGCAACATTTATAGCTCATCTGCACAGGTAATATGAAGATTTAAGCAGCATGAAATAACCACTTCATAAAAGCCATTTCCTTTTCCATTTCATCTCATTACATGATCTTCCAATTTGGTTTGGAAGATAATTTCATTTGGAAGCTATCGATGGAGGAAAAATACATTTTAAAATACATTTGTATATTTGGCAATCAATACACTAGTTCATGAGAGTACAACCTTGACAGATTGTGCCAACACACTAGGTATTTGGAGACCTATCAACAGTACACACTCACAATGTTACATCCCTTAGAAAAATACTGCATACTATTTGTTTAAAATTTGGATGAACAAATGGAATTATGCACTGGTCCAAACTGTTGCTAACTTGCCTATTCAGTGCTTAACACTGCACCTATTTTAGGTCTGTCTTAATATTTTTTATTTCAGAAGCAAAAAATTTTCAAAAAGCCATCTTTGTCCATGGACTTCTAGTCTATAAAAGATGTCACGTATTACAAGTCATTCAACTTAGCATCTCTCCTGAAGGATGTTGCTGTCTCTCACCCTTCTTTCTTTTTTAGATTCTGAGCCTTTTTGGGACAGGGAATTATTTCCTCATTTGCTATGCTACTTTAAGAATTGAAAAAGCAGGATATCAATATTCTTTAACAACAACATGGCACATTTGCAACAGCCCTGGGCCAACACAAGCAGCATGAATCGGTCCTGAGCACAGTTAGGAATGTGTCCCCATTTATTCAATTCCTTTTATGTCTCTTGGAGCCCAATTCTGTAGGCTTTAGTGCCAGTAGTATGCTTATTCCGCCAGTGCTAGATGTTGTGAGAGTGCTGTAAAACACTTTCACTGCAGCGGTACTAATGAACCACCAGCGCTGAGGCAGTAGCACCCCAGCACCAGGAAGCTGTAGCACCCAATGGTTTGTTTTACCACTGGCCGGCAGCAAGCCTTTTCGGTGCAAGGGAAGCAGGCCAGTAGGGGGTGGAATGGGCCCGAGAGCAGGGGTGGACTGTGGCAGCCCATATGCTCCTTCTCAAGACACAGTGGCCTACATGGGCCTCTTTGATTGTGCACCCGCTCAAATGCGGGTGCACATCCAGAGACCCATTGGTAGCTCCCGCAGCTGCCATGGTGCCCACAAGATATAGCAGTAACTATTTCAGCACCACTGTTCCTGTGGGCACGGAGGAACCATATGATTGTGCTGCCCCTTCTTTTGATTCTTTTGTGTTAACGAATACAGGGGATAGGGGTGATGTTTTTATTTTTGTGTATTCTGTTTAGTTGTTTGTGTTTTGCTGGTCGGAAGACCGTAAATAAAGAATCTGATCTGATCGTGCTGCGCCTTCCTATTTTTCAAACTAAAAGTTTTATAAGAGTAAAATGAGTAGAATTTTGGACATGCCAACAACAGTGACAATGATTCAGGATGCAATCCTAATATAACCAGGAGTTAGGCTGGCACAGTTAGGCCAGCAAAATTTGGCGTGCACAAGGGCCACCATAAAGTATGTTTGGACCACTCTCAGAGTCAGGGGGGATGGCACATGTCTGTGTGCTGCTGATTCCGAAAGTGGTCCAAACATACTTTATGGTGGCCCTTGTGCACGCCAAACTGCTGGCCTAACTGTGCCAGCCTACCTCCAGGTTAGGATTGTGCTCCAAGTCTAGAAAGTGAGCAAGGTTTTCTTACTGCATTAATGTCCTTCCATGATGTGCATCAATGTGCATCATGTACAATGTCTTCTTATAGCATCAGTGTAATCCTACTAAGAAATATTGTGCTTCCTAATACAATTGGCAGTTTATCCAAGATGCAACATAGCAATAATATGATCGGCCCAATCTATGTATCATACTAGGAAGTCTCTATTCAGAAGAAAATCTCTTAAGTTACTTCATATCAATCCTACTAATTTATAAAGAAAATATTTCCCTTTAAAGTTTACATTACATGCTGAAGCACTGCTACAATAATTTCTTCAGCACACTTTATTTCCCTTAATTTTCACGTTTTTATCTGAAAACTGCTTCTTTCTGAGTTTTATCCTTTTCTCACTTGTTCTCTGAAGCATATGCACGCGCACACACACACACACACTCACTCACTATAACCTTACTTCAAACATTAACAACTAACTGTGTGCTTATTCATTAAGCCAAAATTTAGCACACATCAGTTACAGCTTGAAAGAACTAAACAAACCAAGACCACACAAGTCATCTATTGGTGACTATTTTCCCATCTGCTAAACACTTGAGATAGCCTCTTACTGTAATACACAACATTTTGGTTGTGCTATGCTACTCTAACCAGTTTTACCTGAGGTTACCTCAGACTGTGCAATTTGTACCTGCACAAACTGAATGTGGTCATCATCACTGCCATACACCTCAGCCTGTCCATCTAGTAGATTTCCATCAAGCAGCTTGTGATCAGCTGAGTAGTACAGCGTTTGAACCTGCAAAACAACAGAACAGCCATGTGGCTACTGTCTCCATAGCTACTTAACTATTGGTACATTGCACACAAACTCCACAACGGCTCCAGTATAGTTCAGGTTCTCTTCTTTCAATCTAGTAGAACGGCAAAATTAAAAAAGGAAGTTGCTCTCATGATGATAAATCTTCAAATATTGGATGAAGGATCCTTGCTTTCACAGCTCAAAAGAAATCTTCCATTTCCTTGACGTCTACTCCCAGTGCAGTAACATTAAGAGACACGACAAGAATGATGTACATTATCTTGCAGAATAAGATGTACAGGTCAACAATGTCAAGCAAGGATTTTGGCAAATAAGAAACTTGTTTGTAGGGAACAGCAAAATATAGCATTTTCCTTGTCTAATTAAAATGTAAATCAAGCATATAAATTGAGCACAATGGGATTATCAGAAGGGTCATATTAAATATAATTGAGCTGCTTTGCAAATCAAGGTAGTCTCTTCCCCATAACTAGACACCATATGAAATGCATGGGAACTGCTAGGGGAAGTTGGATCATTTCATTCACATTTAAAGCATAAAGGGACAAAAGAATATATTTAATAGAAAATCCAACTGTCCCTTACACAGAAGCATTATCAGGCTCTGCCTTGCCTTTTTTATTTTAATTTTTCTCAAATAATTTGAAATGTATAGCTCCACTGCAGTTCTCAGGATGCAGCCATTTTAGATTTAGACCATGCTAACTGTAGAAGTTAGTCATGACTAAGGTCATTTAACACACAAAACTTTTCAAGAGTTAAGGTATCCTGCAAAGAAGTAAACACCATTAAACATCATCATCGTTCTCTGCCCACAGCGGATTTTCTTAGGAGAACTGGGGCAGGACTGCTGCTTCTTTACGTGTCATTACACTTGAAGTTTCTTCTATGTTCTTCAGCCTTGGATATCCTAGTTTTGTTAATAAACCTATGGGGAGATAAATCAATGGGGAGGAACAACCATTAGAACCTTTACCTATTTCTGTGTTTAAGCAAAACCCTGTAAAAGGAACACATTAAGAACATAATGAGCTTTAGAACCACCGCCCCATTTTAAAAGTTAAATTACATGCTACATTTGAAGTTTTTAAAGAGTAAAGTGAGCAAAAACAAAAACCCAGAAGACCAGACTGAACAGTTAATGCAGCATCTCACCTGGAACCCCCCTAGTTTCTCAGCTTAGGGATACCTACAGTAAAATTTAAATTCTTCAAAGTTTTAAAGAAAAAAAAGAAAGAAAGCGGGATCATCCTTAATTTCAGAAAAGTGTATTGTTTTACAAACTGCCAAATCTCATTTCCTTAAGACTAACCTCTTCCATCAGATCTTCCAGACTGTCTCCATTCTCCCAGATACTGCGCTGCACCCAGTTGATTACCTTTGTGTATAGTTTGCCATTGCTAGGCAAGCTAACATTGTCTTCAAGCATGACCTCCAACTGGAATTAAAAACAAAGGGTTTAGTGGCTACCATGAGCACACCTAAAGGTAAACCATTAAGTTTAGATATCATGAAGAATAATTCTACCTGTCAAGCATCCCTAGTACCTATAGATATAGGACCCAGAATATGAATATCAGGGTTATGTCATGCTGCAATGCAACCAAGACACAGCACTCTTAGGATATGACAGTCTTGATTTATTAGTGGTTTATGAAACAGGCTGTAAGTTGGGGAACAGTTGAGCATGGCCCAAGACTCATCTTCCACCACCACTGAAATCACCAAGGATAAGAAACAGGTTGTGTTCCCACCACAGTAGTTTCCTTGAGTACACCCCTTTCTCTTCTTCCAAATTAGTGGCTGCAGTTCTCCAAGACAAGGAAAATACAGCACTGTACTTGGGGACACTGCTGCAGCAAGGCACAAGATGCCCCCCACGATTTATCAATCTGGGACCACAGATATAATGCACATGCATGCACAGTGGACTGCACTCAAAGGGTCCTTGCAATATCCCCAATAAACCCTCCTTTTCTAAGTTTGAATAAAGGTCAAAGAAGTAGTAACTAAACTAAACAGTGATGTTCCAAATATGCAAAAAAAAATCGAATCCGTTATCCATTTATTAAAAACTAAACTAGCTCCTGGTGGCATAACTAAGTTCCATTTTAATTTCAAAATGAAAACTAGAAGTGTGCATGCATGCACTGACCTTTAAGCGTGGCAGTTTGAGAAATTCCTCCTGGTCAGAGATCTGTAACAAATGCTCCTGAATATAACTATCAATCTTGTTCAGCAAACGTGAATCACCCATGTTGCTTGCAAAATTTCGATACGAGATGCAGGTTTCAACATTCATTTTTGAGAGCAAATAGTCTCCGCAAACCTTTAAAAAGCATACAATTACGTTACGTTTAGTAAAGCTCAATACTTATGAGAGATTAATTTTTTACATCTCACCAACCTTCCAAGGCACAAGTCAGCCATTTCAATGCTACTTATTTACCACATTTTTTCTTGCCTATAAACAATGTCAATTTCTAATAATTCAAACTTTTGAGAGGAGAAATTCTCAAGCCACTAGCATTTACTTAACAGATAATACTATAAAATAAACCACCACCACACATATGCTGATCTTTTTGCAACATCTACTTGCAAAGACAAATTGTAGTAACCTCCTCTCACACTTTTGCTATCAAGAACATTTCACACAATACCTGCCATCTATTGCTGTAACAGGAATTGCTCTCCTTGCAATCAACTAGCTCACACATTACATTTGTTCATGTGACTGAATAATTGGAACTGCTTAGATAAGAAGTATAGTGGATGAACTCATCCAAGCAAGTTCATAAATTGTGCTCAATGACAACTATTCAAACTAACAGGTACAGGTGCAAACTCTTATTTGCGTAAGAGTTTATAATTGTTGATTATCAAGCATCAAGGGCAGTATGAAGTGCTCCAAAAAGCACATGACTGTTTTAGTACTCCAAACTTAATATATCGCATAGGATGCCCGTAGATCCTTTTTTCGTATACATGTCACACATTTAGTGCTCACTACAATACAGTATTCCTCACATAATACAAAGCTAGGACAAAGTAATAACCACATTTTACTTTGTAGGAGCCAGTTATTTATTCTACCTGCTTCACTCTCTCCATCTTCAGCTTCTTGGCTGCAGAGTATACATCTTTGACCAGTTCTTTGTCAGCTTTCAATCTATCAAAGTTATATAGTTATTTTTAAGATTTGTTCTCAACAGAGCATACAAGATAAAATGTGTATTGTATGTAATAAAAAACACAAAAACCCAACTTACTGAGCAGTATAGGCGTAATTTAGCAAGACTTCAACAGCTTCTGGGTGAAGATCATCAAACTTCACATGTAAAACTCCATGAGCATCACTGTCATTATTGAAGATTTCAAACAGATATGGACTGCAGCAAGCTAGTACAGCTTTGTGTGCCAACATCTCGTGTCCACATACCTTTATCAAAATAAAATGAGCCAGTGCTGTTTAAAATGTAAATGAATCTGAATTATTCACTGCATTATCTATAGATTGAACTACATAGTATCATTTTTGCCATTATCCAACTTGTACACTTTTAAATATCAATTTTCTGAATGGGAGTGTTGAGCACATACTTACATCTTTCACTATTCAAATCAGGGGTCTTAATTTTGGCAGGATCATGCCTACATTCAAGAAACTGAAAATGAGGTTTTTAAGGTATTTCCAACTACTGGTGTATGGAGAATGCATTTGTAGAAATACATAGAATCACCTGAAGGACTTCATGTTATGTGCACTTGAAGGTAAAATTACCAGTACAAATCACATGCATTTGTTTTACATTATGAATATTTTTCTATCCCGAGACAATCTCCTAGGATAGTGGCACCATGGGGCACTTATAGGTAGGGGTGGTTTTTTGGTGATATTTTTTCCCAAATTTTATCCTGTTTCTGCCATTCCTCCTGATCCCTTACTGAAATCTATTTGAGGATTCCTCAAAACTATGTCAAAAATAAACAAAAGTGATTTTTGTGAAATTGATCTAAATTTGTGTCAAACTGTCAAAAATAAAGTGGTGTTTATTTCGCAAAATTTCATTTTATGTAGCAGTTTTCAGTAGAAATTCTCATTATTTAGCTATCTGTGTTGATCACCAAGAAAAACCATCCCTATTTATAGGGCTAAAGCAGGATATCCCCAATTACTCTTCCAGCCAGCTCTCCCAGGCCCCACTATCTTGGATCTCACTAGAGTTGGGCACCATCTTGGATCTTGAAAGATTTGGGCATTCCCATGTTAGATCGTGCAAGGTTTCACAAGATCCAAGATGGGCGTGCGTGGCTGAGACTGGAAAGAAGAGACAGTAGGGTGCTCAAAATACAATATCCGGTTTGAATTACCTGGAGTCTAACATCACAAAACTGGCCACTTTTGCGCAGTGCGTTTAGTTTGGCAACAGATGATTCAATGAAGTTTTCATCTTCAAACATCAAATAGCCATTAGGAATCATTTTGTTCTTTCTGTGGCTGAAAGCAGGAAATACTTGTAATTGTGATGTTTATTGTAATAAAGAAAAGTACAACTTCCTTTATACAGCCTCCTAAAAAAAATTTTTTGTTCTTGAATGCACCCAATAGTTTTAATGTACTGAACTAGATACTAAGCATTATTACAACTTCAAGCCTGGAAACTGTACAGCATGGGAACTTGGGGCATGATCCACTAAGCACAACATTGAACATACAGCTCAATAGAGATCTCTCCCCACCAATGCACATACATGGGCACAATGAACTGGCAGGTAGACCAGAACCTGCTTTATATGCACCCAGTCTTCCTTCTTCCCTAGATACAAGTTACTGAAGTTCAAGAGGAACACAGACTGAACAAAGAGACCATTCAGTAGCCTGCTGTGCTTCATGTATTTATATTTGCCTACCAGAAAAATATGACATTATTGAATCCTATGGCAATCCCTCCATGAGAATGTGCTACACCTGAACTTACATTTACAGTAGGTATAATCAGTTAGTCATCTGAGAATAATAAAAATGACCTTGAAGGAAAAAAATCCAGTACTAGCGCTGTGGGGATATAACCTACTTTGTGGTCATCACAGTTCTGTGCTACGGCAACTGTACACATATCCCTCATTCTCCCTCCTAGTCTGAAGAGTTATGGGGCCCTGTAAGTTCAAGAAAGGATGGCCACTGTGCTCTTTGCACAGCTTAGCATTAGCGATCCTTGAAATTACAGTTCTACCATTAAACAGCTTATATCAAATGCTGGAGACACACTTTTACATTGCCTAGCTTCTATAAAGTTTTGTTCAACATCTACTAGTCTGACTATAAACTTTTCAGTATATATACAATTATTCTACTATACAGACAGGACACATTTTTCTGCCTTTAGCACATATGTATCTGGGTAACGTTTGCCTACTTAAGTACTGTACAATGATTAGTTCGTATTTATGGTACACTATGCCTGAAGAACTGATATTATATGCCAAATACATAAATAAAAGCTTACCAACCAAATATATGCTCTATTGTTATAAGTAGAAGATTGGAAATAATTCAATAGCCCTGCTGTGTGATTCTAGTGCACGTCAATTTATATTCTTTTTTGGCTGGGTGAAGAGCAGCTTGGAAAAATACAGGCAGATGTGTCTTCTGAAGTGATGACTCCAAAACTATCAGGCTTAAAAACGATGTAATCAAGTCCTTAAAAGCTATAGACATGAATTTCTTCTGTGATAGTCATGCATCATAACCTGAAACAGGAAACAAATATTACACTGATTAACTCAAGATTTCTGTATGTTTAGAAATTATATGGAACTTCCCTCTACCTCAATAGTGAACAACTATTATTCAGCAAAAAACCCATGAAAACCGAGACAAATATTTTTCTTGTAGAATTAAAACATTTTAGTGAGCACATGTAACCATTAACTCAACTAATGCACATCCAAGAAAAATTTTACATATTACATGGTTTGCCATATTTAGGTCAAATACAGTGTGAGATTTAGGCAGCGCAATCCTAACCTGTGCTGGAACAGGCAGGCCAGCTGGTCAGCACTGTATCCAATGCAGGCTGAGAGACCACTGGAACCTCCATGGTGCAAGGGGGTGTTTTTTCTCTCTTACCCTGGGCTACATGCCAACCACCCCATGGGGCTGCTTGGACCTGTGCCTGCTCTTTAGCAGATGCAAATCCGAGTGGGTTGCAGTGGCCTGAATTGGGGCCACACAGCCCGAGGATGGGGGTTTGGATCCGGCATAGCTGCTGGATCCAGACTCTTCCCCCTTCCCAGGCCACTTCGCCCATAGGAATGCCGTCACTCCACCCTCCCCATGCCCCATTCCATCCTCCCTCCCACCTCACCCAGAGAAGCCCCTGTGCTGGTCAACTTACCCGGGCATCTCCTTGGCACATCTGGGGTGACGCAGCTGCCTGCATTAGCCCTGCACCACTTTCACCGATACAGACGTGCTACAGCACAGGGTCAACACAAGCAGCTTGTGTCGGCCCAATGGTGTCCTTGGATTGCACTCTTAGTCTACTTGACAAGTTATTCCAAACATTTATTCTATTGTACCCTTTAGGCTGGAGCACGTCACTTGCACTGGCCTCAGTGTCACAAATGCATTGCAAGACATGTCTCCACCACTTGACTGCAGGCTAGGCCAGCATGAAGATATGCACTAATCTGCCTGCCCCAGAGTAGCCCACAGGTAAGGCTGGCTGAATCCGGCCAGCACTGGGCCAAGGCAGGGCGGAGAGATGATAGACCCATGGATGGGATGGCCTGGGGAGGGGGATGGATGCAGGATCTGGAACTTATGCCAGATCTTAAGATCTGCCTAGTTGGCCTGCACAGGCCTCTTGATTTGTGCCAGTGAGAAACCCCACAGGGGGCTGCTGGAGCCTACCCAGGGTAAGGGGAAAATATTCCAAGGTGACCTCCAGCTGCCTCCTCTACAGCACTGGATATAGTGAAGGCCTACCAGTCTGCCTGTTCCAGCACAGTATAGGATTGGGCTATCAGTTATAGCCTGCATTTCATTCAGAGTTTATGACACTGTAGGTGACCTAACAAAATGTGAACGGAGGCTGGATGGCAGCATGTGTTGGAAAAAAAACATTTAAAAGAAACTGTTCAAGAACCGTTTGAAATTCTTAAACCCCCAACAGTTATGGGAACAGAGAATTTTTTTTTTAAATGTTGGTCAGAATGTGGTAATACCTATTGCAAAATAAAACACTCTTAATTAGAATCAACATTAAAAATCCACTGTAATCCCAAATCTTCCTATATTCAGAACAATTTTCTTCAGTGAATTAACTAGCATCAAATCAAGTATGTCTTGTTTTCTATATTTTCCCAATAAAACCTACTAGGAATTCAATCATTTCCATTATTTTGGACAAAACTACTTTGATACAATGAGGGACAGCCCAATCCAATGCTGCCCAGGAGCACAGCAGTAGCCAGGCAGCCACGGGAAGCTCTGCTGGGTAAGGGGACATTTGACCCCTTTCCTCGTGGTAAGGTGCAGGATGGGCAAGTGGTCTATTTGCTTCTGCTATTTAGCCAGCGCAAGGGCCTCTGTGCAAGGCCACACAGTCTTACACAGAGGTTGGTAACTGGCGGCAAGAGTCCTGCCCCCACCCCGGAACGCCTGCCCGCCCCAGCCAGAAAAGCTAACATCGCCAGCAAGCAGCGGACTCACCACTCGCCAGCTAGTAGTGCTCCCTCTGGGGTGCACATGGCTGGTGTCGCCATGGTGCCACCTCAGTGCCAGTGGTAATAGCTTACCGCCGGCAGTGGAAGCGCTTTACGGCACTGTTTGCAAGAGACGCAGGCAGTACAAGTGTACCGCCCATGTTGGGCCCAATAGGATCAGGCCCTAAATATGTGGCCAAGTTAAAATCCTTGGATGCTACCACATTTTTCAAGTAATCTAGGAACATATGCTTTAGGGTCTGAAAAATTTTCATCTAATCGCTCTGTAAAGATAGATTTGTTTGTTTATTTGTTGAATTTCAACCCTGACTGTTTCCTGGTAAGGGCAAGGTAGACAGCTTACAAAATTTAAAATATATAAAACATTAAACATTAAACATAATTTAAAACAAAAATCATATTAAAATATTAAAATTACTATTAGAACACCAGTCTATCATGTTAGCTATTAAATGACAACCTGAGTAAAAAGGTCTTAAGGCCCTGCTGAAAGGTTTCCAGGGAGGTAGCTATTCTTAATTCCAAGGGGAGGGAAATTCCGTATTTAGGGTGCCACCACCAAGAAGGCCCTATTCCTCATCGCCATTTTTTTCACCTCCAATGGCAGCATGGCTAAAAGGGTTGGGTCAAATTATATGGAAGGAGGCAGTCCCTCAAATAGCCAGGTCCTGAGCCATAAAGGGCCTTAAAAGTCAAAGCTAGCACCTTGAATTGTTCTAAAAAATGAAACGAGCAGCCAAAACAGCGGCCCAACTATGCTGAACTAATGAGCCTCTGAAACCACACAGGCAGTCATATTCTATACTAATTGTAGTTTCTGGGCAGTCTTCAAAGGCAGACAGTAATCTACACATCACTAGGGCATGGGTCACTTTGGCCAGGTATGAGCAATTCAGGTATGGTGGCAGTTCAGTTAAAGCTGAGCATCCCTCCCCAAAATTTTCTGGCTGATATTCCTTCATATTTTCTCTCTAGTGATACCTAGGCGGCGAACAATGTACAATTTCACTAGCGACAGTTTTAGATGTCCCATGTTATCTTATTACAGGAGGTATGGACTGATGGTTGAGCTGCTGGTACAGCCTGAAGCAAAGCAAGGGAATCTGTGTTTCATTTTTGGATGGGAGACCGAACTCCAGGCTGTGACAAGCTGCAGTACCTGTGTGGCAGAACAGGGTCACTGTGGGGCTGATTAGCCAGTACGGGAATGTTGTGAGAAGGCCAGCTGGCAAAAGAACGGAACCCAACCTGTCCAGGCTGGACTTATGATCACCTGCTGAAACTCGCTGTCACGCGGCCAGAGGGGAGAACTACACTGTAAAAACTACATCTGGGACTGAGGATTTGGTGAATCACAGAATACCGTATATTTGTAAAAAAAAAAAAAACCATTGAAAAATGGTGGTTTAGACTAGCCTGCCCATGTAAGCCGCCTTGGGCATTTGCTTCAGCATGGGAAAGGTGGGGTATAAATTCTTCAAAAAATAAAAATATTACCTATTCTAGGCTGGCTGGCCTCCCTATTCTAGCATGAGTTAGGATTGGGCTGCCAGTCTTGCTCTTATAGAGGACTAGAAAATGGTCAATTTAGAAAATACAGTATTGTGTATAGATTTTGTACTTTAAGAATGTCCACAAATTATCTGCACCTGTGCGGCTGCTTGCTGTGTCTCTCAGTTGAATTCCCAGGAAGAGCATTCTGGTCTTTTTATCAAAGTAGGAAGAAAGTGTATGACTGCAGACACAGGTGGGGCAGGAAAGGGGGGGTTGTAATTGTAATTACTATGCCATTGAACTCAGGAGAGTTAGTCAAAATATGTTGATAGGCTGAATATTGGTCACAGGTCACATTTGGGATCCCTGCCCTAGAGGGGGCAAAGGTTACATTATGTAGAATTCTCAAGTAAAGACAGGGCAAGAAGGTTAGATTGACTGGAGTCGGCATGTCGTGATTTTCTTGAAGCTTCCGGGGCACACAAATATGGCTGACTCAGATCTTTCCCGCCAATGAGGATTGCTGTGAATTCACGAATAAAAATCTTCCTGCACGTGTGTAAAAGTTAATATCAACTTTTTTAATCATGCCTGCGTGATTAAATACAGGTATGCGAATCGCTTTACGAAAAATGGGATTTAATTTCCACGGAAAGGTTCATGTATTCACATTACATCGGTATGTAATATTTCCCCCCTCCTTTTTCCCCCCTTCCCGTTTACACGTTTTTTCCCGCCTTCCATTTTCTACTGTAATATTTTTGAAATTCTGAACATTAACAGAATTTGTTTTATGGGGGGGGGTGAGTGTAGAAGTTTAAAAAAATACTCTTAATAGCCTAGAAGTAAAAAAGAATTACTCTCATATTGACAACTACCTGTGTTATGAAGAGATTTTAATGTAATTTTCCTACATATTTATCTAATTTTCGCCCACCCTCCCCTTTTTTTCTTTCCTTCCCGTTCACACTTTATTTCTGCTTGTGTAGATTTCAAAAAATAAGTGTCAAAACAGTGTAATCCGAGTTTAAATAGACAGCAAGTAGCATTTCGTCCGGTGTGTTCAGTAATATAATTATGCGGAATTAAACCTTGTAAGTGCATATTAAATCATAATATGGTTACCAATGATGTTTCTACACAATCACACGTTTTTATTTTGGTAAGTTTTTATTTCAGGAGTAAATTATTAAGTGCTAAACATCACGCGAAAAGCAATCTGAAATGCTTGGAATAAAGATTGTTTGGGGCACACAAACATGGCCGCTATGCCCGCCCCCTGGCTTCACTCGATTCCTATCAATTCAACAGGGATGCCTACTCCAGTCAATCTAACCTTCTTGAGACAGGGTTACTTAAATAGCAAGTCAGCTAAGAAACATTTGTGGAAGAGAGGAAATAGCTGCAGAGTAAATCAACTCCAAGACCAAGGGAAATAAAAAGCATAAATCGTAGGTATCTTCCTACAGCACATACCAACTTAAAGGACTAGTGGGTGATAAATGCATTTGTCAAATATTCAGTCCCATTATGAACTTTCCCCCCAATTCTACCACTGTTCAGACAGAAACATTTCACATGCTACAGAATAAAACTATATTCATGCAGAAAGACTTATTATGTAACCATGCAAAAAGTGTGAAAGTGTTTGTTTTCAGATTTAAACTAAACACAGCTTCACCTTGCATATGACCTCTGAGAATGTGGCTTAGTTCAAGCCGGTTTGTTATGTAACCAGGTTCTAGAACCAGGTTCTTATCCTGTTTTATTTCACCCAACTGTCCCAAGTTCCTAGAGAAACTGGAAAAAATTTTTTTTCACTCTACTCATATCCTGTGAGAGAAAGGGAAAGAGAAGAACATAAGCCCATGGCTCTCATGGCTTGCTCACTGAGAAACCATGGATTCTCAATAAATCTGAATTCAGCCGATTATCTTAAAACATTCCGCATTCCCTTTAAAAGATTTATACCCCACCCCTTTTCCTTATTAAGATGGTATTCATAAAACTCATGACTTGTTTTAATGTCTTGCTTTATTTGAGCAAGAACTGAAATTGCTCCTGGAACCGCAGGCAGACTCTCAACATTCTGAGTGAAGGAAGAACTCTCAGGGTCCAACTTTCTCTCTCACTGGAAAGAAAAATCAACTCATCCACACTATCTTGCACCTTTATCTCTAAACTCACAGCTTCTTCAAATTTTGAAGCGTTTTTAATCTCACCTTTCTAAATAAATTCTGCTAAAACTTTGGTTTGGAAAATAAACCTAATCTCAAAAAGGCAGAATTCATTCACTAAATGGGAAATTATGCATAGTTCACAGAAATTCTAAGTAAAACCCTGAAATGACACTCAAAAACCCCTAGTAAACTGGAAACATGTATGTAAAGTTCCTTGTTCCAATTTTAAAAATTCCTTATGAGGTATAAAGTGTGATATGCAAGGGAAAACCCCAAACAAGTTAATCCAACAGCCATTGCTCAGAACTATACTGAGTTTCAAACTGCAATCAAACACTGTTTTACAACCTAAGCACATAAAGTTTATCTAAATGCCAGGAACAGACGAAGTAAGGTCAAAACTGCTGCTAAAACTGCATAAAAAAAGAGTTCTAATTTTAACAATACCATCATCAGCCACCACGAGGAAGGAAATAAAAATGCATTGCATGCACCACAGCTTAAACAAAACTTCATTCACTCCAAGGACCTTTTAATTACACCAATTATCTTACACCTCTTTTGAAAAATAGATCATCTACTTGGTATCATACATGAAGGGCTCCCTATGTATTAAGCTCAAACTACAAACAACAGGTTCCACCAAAAGTTTTTTTTTTCTTTAGATTTGGATCAAGGAGTAACATGGGTTAATTGCAACTTTGCTTGTGCAAGTGCAAGATTCAGACTAGAAAAGCAGTATGGAGTACCATAATGCACAAGTTGAAAAATTAGTGCACAAAAAAAAAATCAGGAGATCCAGTTATGGTTCTTTAACACAGATGAAACATTGCATAAACATAGGATATTGCTAAATATTCTGCACTACTACTAATAGTTGGGAAAACTACTATAAATGCAAAGCAGAATAACAAGCCACAATAGTTTTTAAAAATGAAAATAGTCTTTGGGAGGCTGTGATTTCGGATACTTATCCTTTTTCTCACTAGGCATTTTTCTCACTCCAAGTGGATCAGTAATTATTAGGAATACAGGCATGCCCCAATATCCGCTGAGGTTCTGTTCACGAACACGTGAAACTGTAGATACTGGGACACCATTTTAAAAATAGGGGAACATCTGTGGTTTTGCTGCAATACTATTAGCAAAAATATATTTGTTTAATGTCCCACTGTCTTTTTAATAGGTGTCCCAGTATCCATGCTATCTGTGGATAACTAATCAGTCCATACCGGAGCATACCAGTATTTACAAACATGGACATCTTGTCCAGACACAAAACAAGTTAAATATATTTAAGACTGACCCCTGTATAAAACAGCCATGACCTTATCGCTCTCCTAAAGACACGTATGCAGCCTAACTACATCTGGACTGGATAGCATGCTCTTTCCCCACTCAATCTTGTTTCCACTCAATCTTGTTTCCACCTTACTGGAGCAGATGCTTTCAATCCCATGTGTTTGGCAATAAGGTATGACAATGCGAAGGAAAATGGCAAAGGAGAAAAAGGAAAACTCACTCAATACTCATAATAGACTTTTCCCAAACGTTTTTGTGTGGCAGCTCCCTTGACTTACTGGGCCATTGGCCGCAGCTCCCCAGTAGGGCTACATTGTACAGGGAGGTAGGCTTTTCCGTGAGGATTCTGTGTGTCCTGGCTGGTTTTCATGGCTCCCTGGGGAACCACAGCTCCACAGCTGCAGTAGGAACCACTGCAGACAATTCACTGTTTGTAATTATTTCTCTTATAATTCAGAATTGTGGAGTTTGGATCGCTATAAGTCTTTGCTGAGTCTTTTTTCCCCCTTTGAACCAACAACAGGGGCACTGGCTTCCTGTAAACTTTAGTTTTGTAAAGCTTTCAGAAATTACCCTCAATAAAAATAAAACATAATCTAGAGCAATTGCAACACCAATCTTTTAAATTGCTGGGGTGGATCAGGGCTCCTGTCTCCATTTTAGGATTGCGCAAAACCACCTGACCTATCTGGCAATTTAGACTAATTGAAAAACACAGGGAACCACACACTTCATAAACTACGCAGAAGAAATCATAATTCTACTATTTATTGTCACAGTCAACTGAATCAAATGTAAGACATTTTAAGAGGCAAGGGATAGAAATAAAAGCCCCTTGGAGATGGTTTTATAATCCTACCTCAACAGTACAACCCACTGAACTAAACTTTCAACCAAATCCCACAGGGCTTGCAAATCCCTTGTGTGACAGCCTTAGTTCTACCAACAAGAAGCAAAACATTAATCTAATCCAGTCATTTTCAACCACTGTGCCGTGGCACATTGGTGTGCTGTAAATAGTCCACAGGTTTGCTGCAGAAATTTGAGGGAAGGTCATTTATTAGCAGGGCCACTGGCAGCAAGGTAAGTCTTACCAATTACCAAAAAAATGATGGTGTGCCTTGACAATTTTAGTACTTTCTCAGTGTACCATGAGATGAGAAGGTTGAAAAATTACTGATCTAACCCCTTAGCGTAAGAATTTATGATACCACAATACTTTTGTCACCCACTGAATAGGGCAACGCCCACCACTGTCTCAATCTATTGTAATATCCAGGGAATGCTGGCAAAGCAAGGATTCATTCCTCTCCCTCTTTACTGTCAGAAGATAGCTGCACACCTGTGCATCTTTCAAGAACAATGACCCTAATCCGAAAATTCCTGGAAAAGAGAGGGGGGAGTTGGACTAGAGTTGTCAACATAAGAAAAGGGGTGTTCAAACAGAGCATCTACTATGGGCCTGCGGGGTGGGTTGGGC
>JAJKFI010000086.1:4352146-4364887 GCA_029204185.1 Lerista edwardsae
TTTTTTTTAGCAGCTTCTGTTGCTTTTTTTAAATAATATTTTATTTTATAGTGGTTGTATATATTGAGTTTATATTTTTATTGTAATCAATTGTGATATACCTTGGTTCCTTATTATAAGAAGAAAAGTGGGATAGAGATGTTTTAAAATTAATTAAATGGAATCACCATTTTAATCCCCCATGATGTTCTTCCGATGTAATATTACTGTACTGTGGGAGGCCTGTGGTGACCTCTGTTGTGCTGACTTTAGAGGAGCGTTTTTTGCTGTCTGGGAAACCTGCTAGGTGAAGCATGAATGCTTGGAAAGGTGAATGCTTGGAAACGCTTCCAAACATGGATTATGGAGGGCTTACTGGGAAGCAGTTAGTACTGCGGCTTGCTACTTTCCACTGCCAGGGCCTACACCCAAAGGGAACCCACCAATCAATCAATCAATCAATCAATCAATCACTAGTATTTATATACCGCTTTTCAACACAAAGTTCACAAAGCGGTTTACAGGCAAATAATAACATTAAAGTTAAATGGCTCCCTGTCCCAAAAGGGCTCACAATCTAAAAGAATGGAGAACACTACCAGCAACAGCCACGAGAAAGACACTGTGCTGGGGTGAAGAGGGACAATTGCTCTCCCCCTGCTAAGAGGACACCACTTGAAAAAGTGCCTCTTGCCCAGTTAGCAGGGGGGACTTTGCCTAGGGCCCCTCTAATCTTTAATCTGGCCTGGCCTTGGCTTAGTCCCCAAATTCAACGGGGTCATGGCACCCTTCTTTCACAGAGGCCCCTTCTTTCTTGCTCCCCTGGGCACCACCATCTCAGATTGTATGAGATCCTGCATGATTTTCATGAAATCTCGTGAGAATTGTGAGAAGTTCTCACAATTATCCAAGATGGCACACCTGGGAGATCCAGAAGAAGAGGCCGTGGGGACATCCTGTAGCACCCCTGCGAGTTTGATGCGCTGCCCTTGGGCATCACAGTGCACAATTTGGGAACCACTGGTTTAATGTGTATTTAGCATTACCTTCACTGAGCTTTAAGATAGTGGGACATACCCAGTAAAGTCATCTTCAAATAACCTGCTCAGCCACTAATTTTGAAGGGAAAAGGACAATGCAAAAGATATTGTAGTACAATGTCTCCCTTGAAACTGGGCTATTGGAATGAAAGGGGGTATGGTACATGCATGTTTGCTAGCTGCCAGTAATTTACTCTGGAAGTATTGTATTTGCCAGCTGTAATGTGCATTTATGAAAGTTGTTTATAGGTGATGGTACTTCATGGCTGTTCCACAGTCTGATCATATGGTAAATTCATGGACCTTACAGTATTTCTGCCAGTAGGGGCGCCATATGAGACAACACTGTCTGAATGCAGGGCTTTGCTAATTTAATATACTGACTTGCATCAGCTGTGTTTTATTCCAGCTTTTGTTCTGTGAACCATAAAAAATATTCATCTTTGATTGCATAGCTAAGTATAAATCCATAAAGCAATGTAAACAGTGATTTCATATGGTACGTACTGTGCTACTTTGCTGTTGGCTTTTTATTAGCCTTGAGAGGCAGAAATAACAAGTGGCAGTCAAGCTTGAAATATATCTGTTAATCATGGTGCAGTCCCATTATAGATAATCTAAACGACCAAATTGCAGGGCTCCCTTTGCCCTTTGTAATTCTTTAACTAAAGACAATTGCCCATAGTGATCAATCAGGCTTTAAAACTCACAGGGAACCAGGTTTCAAATGCGAAGAGGAAAAAATTGGAGGACTGCTGGGTTTACTCTGAGCTTATAATATTTTATTCTTTGATATTGCATGTTTATGATTATTTTCTCAAAAAAGCAGTCTAAAAATAAAGAATACATGCTTAGTCAGAATTCTGTCCCAGCCTGTGGCTGCAATCTTGTATATTTCATCTACTAATCTTATGAAGCCCCACTGAACACAGTAGGACCCCCTAAGTAAACATGCATATGAGAAGCCTGTAACTGGTGTTTAGCAATGGAGTTGTCAAGTGACCAAGCAATAACTGGCCCATTTTTGCTATTCTGCAGATTCTATAGCAGCAGGATCTGCAGAAACAGGCAGGCTAAGCTTTCCCCCAGTATGGAGATAAAAATTATCAGCTGCTAATGTCAGTACGTATCAGGTGATTGTGAAAGGCACTGGTACAGTGGCTACTAGAAAAGTTGGTAATCTCTTTTCCCTACTCCTAAACTGATACCATTAGAGTGGTATCATCTGCATATCTGAGGTTGTTGATATTTCTCCCAGCAATCTTGATTCCAGCTTTTGAGTCATCCAGCCCTGCCTTCCTCATGATGTACTCTGCATATAAGTTAAATAAGCAGGGTGATGGTATACAGCCTTGTCCTACTCCTTTAGTTCGAAAAGTCACCCTGCTTATTTAACTTATATGCAGAGTACATCATGAGGAAGGTAGGGCTGGATGACTCACAAGCTGGAATCAAGATTGCTGAGAGAAAGATCAACAACCTCAGATATGCAGATGATACCACTCTAATGGCAGAAAGTGAGGAAGACCTAAAGAACCTTCTTTTGAGGGTGAAAGAGGAAAGTGCAAAAATTGGCTTGAAGCTCAACCTTAACAAAACTAAGATCATGGCAACCACTCCCATCACTTCCTGGCAAATAGAAGGGGAAGAAATGGAAGCAGTAGCAGAGTTTATTTTCCTGGGCTCCAAGATCACCACAGATGGTGATTGCAACCATGAAAATAAAAGACGTTTGCTTTTTGGGAGTAAAGCTATGGTGAACCTGGACAACTTAATAAAAAGCTGAGACATCACCCTGTCAACAAAGGTTTGCATAGTCAAAGCTATTGTTTTCCCAGTAGTCATGTATGGCTGTGAGAGTTGGACCGTAAGAAAGGCAGAGCGCCGAAGAATAGATGCTTTTGAATTATGGTGTTGGAGAAGACTCTTGAGTCCTCTGGACTGCAAGGAGAGCCAATCGGTCAATCCTCCCAGAAGTCAAGCCTGATTGCTCCCTGGAAGGACAAATGCTGAAGCTGAAGCTTTGGCCACCTCATGAGAAGAGAAGACTCTTTAGAAAAGACCGTCATGCTGGGAAAGATTGAAGGCAAAAGGAGAAGGGGGCGGCAGAGGATGAGATGGTTAGATAGTGTCACCGAAGCGATGAACATGAAATTGGGCGAACTCCGGAAGCTAGTGGAGGACAGGGAGGCCTGGCGTGCTGTGGTCCATGGGGTCGCGAAGAGTCGGACATGACTTAAGGACTGAACAACAAAACTGATTACTAAAAGTAAACTACCTATCGGCCCAATCCAACCAATCTTCCAGTGCTGATGCAGCCCCAAGGCAAGGGACAAATTTTCCCTCACCTTGAGGAGGCCTGCTCGACTGCTTCCCCTGCTCCACCCACCCACAGGATGCAGTGCACACCCCATTGGCACAGCTGCAACAGCACTAGAAAGTTAGGACAGGGCTGTTAGTCTCTTGGTCCTTGGGCAGCTGGTTTCTTACTGTTCAGTATGCAGCCTTGCTCAAGTAGTCTGCATGGAGGGACTGGGATGTGGTGGGGGTAGAGTGGGAGGCAGCATACCCAGGGCATAAGGTAATGATGCCATATTAATTAAATGCTGAGTAGAAAAGAGAAACTGTTGTGACTTCATAAAATTGTGTCCAGATAAATGTATGGTTACTTTCTGTGCGCATCTTTCTCTGTCAAAGCACCCCACATTTCTAGGTTACTGCACAGCAAGAAGAAATTATTTTGCATAGTTTCTTGTTCTTCATAAAGCAAACTTGTGTAGCAAGGATGGCTTAACCTTTTCCCTTCTGAGTCAAGGTACTTTTGCAACATGGTTCCATCTTCACAATGTTTCTTTTTTGTTGTTGTTGCTATTTTTTTTTAACTTGTATGGTAAAGAGAAACAAAAAAAAAGCATGAATGAGTCTTGATTAATGCTTTCTATTATACTGAAAATGCTCTCAGCCAATGTCCTTATTTAAGAGCTGCAGCCTGAAATTTGAAGTTACTAAATAGAACAGATACTTGGTTCACTTTCATAAACTTTCCATTTTCTCTTAAGTGTTTTGCTTACAGTCTTATCTTTATTCCTGTGCCACAGTGCCCTTGTCTGCAGCCACCTTGCAAGTTCATGGCTGCGGCCAGCGACATTTGAACAGTAGACATGTAACTTGCAGTTCATTTCCTCAGCCTCTGCACTATATCACTTTAATGTACAAACCTTGAATGTTGGTATCTTTACCCACCTGCTCTATAGCTGGGGGAGTGTTCTGATTTGTCACTAAAGAATGTTGTAAATTTGGATCTGATTTCTGTGCATTTACAGCAAGTAAGTCATTCTGGGAGGATTTCTGATGGGAAAATGGTATGGAGGAAATGGGCTTATTTCCCCCTCCCACCTTGTGCTGCTGTTCTGAGCTGGACCAGACTCCCCAGGGCTGCTTCCGGATAAAACAGAAACAGTTCCAGCAGTTCCTGCATTAAGGCAGTATCTTAATGACGGACTTCATGTAATACGTAGTTTGGCTCTAAAAGTGGAGAATGCCTCACTGAAGTTAGCTGGGAAGGGGGTGGGAATACAACGTAGGAAATGGAATGGTTTCAAAGATGCCGTGTAGGAATCGATAGGGACTAATTTTGTGAGGCTGTCCCAGTTGGCATTGGGTGAAAGTGATCTCTGGCAACAGCAGGAGGATGGTAGCCAAAGGCTTTTTTCCATTCGGATTGTTCAGTAGCTGGCTCTGGTATGAATTCTGGATCAAGCCGTGTGTACAGTAATACCCACATTGCTGCTTCTGTTTTCATTAATTCATTACAGTGCTCTCTGTCCCAACGATTGAAAACTATTCTAGTTAATGGGAGTAGTGCATTCGGGGCCAGCCAGTTCCTGTTTCCTCCTGTAAGCTTAACAATACAGGCATGCCCTGTATCCACTGGGGTTCCATTCTGGACCCCGGATATCTGGCTACTGGGGACGCCTTTTTAAAGATAGGGGAACATCAGTGGTTTTGCTATAACAAGTAAAAAAAAAAGATTTGTTAAATATTCCCCTATTTTTTAAAAGGCACCCCTGTATATTTGGTATCTTTGGATAACTGAAGCTGTGGATACCTAATCAGTGGCAATCAGGGCACGCCTGTACCTTCTGTAGTACTATTTTGCCTAGGCTAGCCCTTAACTTTCTGGAATGGAAACACTACCATCCCAATGTTCTGCAAGGTGTTGCTGTGTACAACAACCAAATCAAAATTCTGTGCCATGATAGTCAAATTCTGTGACATCTATAAATCATGCAAATTTGATTACAATTTTGAAATTCATTATGCAACTAGTCATGGACAGGTAAGTAGTGTTGCCAGTGGCCTCCCTTTCCATGCGTGCTACCCAGCAGACATTCCAGAGGGTTAGCCAGGACTTCTTCTGGGAAGGGGTGAGGCACTGCTCCATCTAATCAAGATCACACTAATCAGGAGCATTGGTCAAAAAGAAGGCTGCAGCAGCACTGCAGGGCATCTGTGGATCACCCCTTCTCCAAGGTCTTGCAGATCTGCCTGGGCATAATCCTGTTTGCAAGCATTAAACTTCTGAATAATAAAGTTTAAATGCCCAGTGGCCAGAGTACCTGGGTAGTCTCTTTCCCAGAGTAGTCTCTACCCAGAGTACCTGGGTAGTCCTTCTCTTCTCGAGAAGGACATACCTTAATTCAATCAAGCCCAGGCTACATATGCTCCAGATACCATAATTAGTTCAGGAATGTCTTTGTATTCTTTGTTTGGATCCCTGTAACAGCCCTTGCTCTGAAGATGAACTTGGTGTTTTTTCTTACCCTTTTTTCTTACCTTACATGAAGGCATCCATACTGCCCATTTTGGTAGCACCCTGGAAGACTGAATTAGGATTCAAAATTATCTTGAGCAGAGGGCTCATACCAACATGGTGAAGTTCAACAGAGACAAATGTAAGTTTTGCACGTAGGCACAAGTACAGAATGGGAGAAACGTAACGGCAGCATGTTTAAAAGAGATTTATATGTCTTAGTGAACCACTTATGGCCCAATACACCAGGGCTGCAGCGCCAGTTGCCATGCATTGCCGTAGCAATGACTGTCATGAAAGTGCAGGAGACAGGCACCAGTGTGGAGGGCTATGCACACACTAGCTCACTGGTATGCTTTGATGCTTGTGCCGGTGAGGCACAGTGTGCCACAAAGAGGCATGTGGAACAGTCAAAGAGGAACAGTCTCTCTTAGATAGTTGTGCATTCTCCTTCATTGGAGATTTACAAGGATAGACTGGAGGACTATCTGCCAGGGATGCTATAGCTGCCTGCACTGAGCAGGAGGTTGGACTAGATTGACACCCAACCCAACTCTGAACATTCTGGGCTCCTTGAGCAATAAGGTACCAGTGGTAAGAGTTGAGTGGCGGCCCTCAAATAGCCTGAAATCAACCTGTGTTGTCCATCCACCTGTACTGAGGCAAAAGAGAAATGCTGGAGAAACAGGGTCATCTTTGGCAAACTGGCAAGCAACCCTATTGTCCAGCTTTATGACACCGGGTCACATCCTTATTAGTCCTGGGAACTGATCCTATTCTTCCATTAAATTCAAAACAAGCAGGGTTGGGGCTACATAGTTCAGTTTCCTAGGAAGTGCCCATATAGTTCAACAGAGCGGAGAGTGCATCAACTATTGGCTGCCAATGTACTCTGAGCAGGCAGCAGCAGCAGGAAAGCGAAAAAGAGCAGAAGTAAAGGAACAGAATTGTTTCCAGGGTTTTTTTTTATGACCTGCCTGGAACGCTTTGCTTGTGTGGTGAAATGTAAAAAAAAGCAAAATGAAACCCTTGCAATTAAGTTGGATGGACTCAGTTGGACCTTACAGCAGGTCTAATTACCACGAGCTTGGTTTGGCACCCCAGGGAGAAATATTATTATATAGCCTCCAGGAGTTGCTATGGGAGCAGAAGTAGTTATGTTTTAAGTGCCATACTGAGAGTGAGGCTACTCTGGCACTCCTGTTCTCCAAGTAAATTGTTCTTTTGTATTTTTCCACTTGCTGCAGAAAAGATATTTAGATCTGCTTTAGTATGCAATGTTAACTGATGTTTGTAAATTGCTTCTTCCCATGAGAGCCTAGGGAATGATTCTAATCTAAGCCAGGCCATTTTAAACAGGCCATAAATTCTTTTTTGTTCCTTATGTCACTAGGTTTTTGGGTCAGGCAAGGGGCAGACTTCCAATTTCACAAAAGCTCCCAAATGAATAAACGATTTGCACTTCCCTGTGCTTCAGGTTTGAAAAGCGACTGTGTAGTGGAAGTCCTTGCCCTTCTCTGGCTGCTTGGTGAGTACCCCCACTTGGCAGACCTTGCTGAAGGCCAGAAACACCCGGACATTTCCCCCCGCCATCTTGGAAGTACCCCGTGGCAAACCCATAGTACCATCCAGTCGTCCCCATTTATCAGGGGCAGGCTGTGTTTTCATTGTCGTCTTCCCATTTTGCTTTTTGGGGAAGGTCAGTTGGGAGTTGAGAGACTTTAAGGGGGAGGACTATAGTTGGTATTGGTTTGTAGAAAATGGTTGGGCCACTGCACAGACCTGAGGCAAAAAGTGGCAGGTTTATAAAGAAAAGAAAAATGATTTATATGTAACTGTGAGAAGGTAGATGGGAAAGACCAGCAATGAGAAGGTTCTGGTGGAAAAGGTGAGAGTAGACCAAAAAAACATGGCAAAAAGACTTTTCACAGTAGGGAAAACTTTTCACAGTAGACAAACAGGAAAAAAATGGGTGTGAGAGTGTTGAAAAGGAAGAAATTGCAGTTCATGAAGACCTAGTAGAAGAAGATGAAGAAGCATTTTTGAAGATTTAAATATTATCTGCCTGTGCAACAGAGGAGACTGCAATATCTCTGATGATAGATGTGCTGGAGGGAAGAGAATTGCCTTGTTGAATGAAAGAGCTTAGCCCAAAATTCTGGGCTTTCTAACAGCAACCAGCCAGAATGCAAAGTACGAGGGCAATAGCCATACTTACGGATTGTACTTGGAGGTGCCCTTGGGCTGCCATGGCTAATGCCACATGTGTCTAATTCATTGGTTTGGGCAGGAGAACTAGAAGCTGTCTTCAATATCTCACATTTAAACCTGTTACTGGGGTGTTGAGGAGGAAGGTTCAGGGACAGACCAATTCTAACCTGCACAGGGACAGCCAGGCCATCTGGTCTGTGCAGTACAGTGCAGATTAGGAGGTGGCTGGAGGTCTCCTTGGGGTAAGGGGGATATTTCCTTAAGTAAGAGGAAGTTTCTGCTTATCCTACCCCCCTCCTCGGCCCAATCTGCCCCCCGAAACATATCTTCCCCACGTCAGAAATTCCCCCCACCGCCCTATCCTAGCCCATGCATTGCTCAGCACCTTACCTGTCTGCGCCAGTGGCCACTGGACCGGATGCAGCACTGATGGGGTAGTGCAGGCCACTCTGCTGGTGCTGCCTACTTGTCAAAGTGTCACGGAGCACTTTTGCAACATCTTCCTCTGGCACAGGGACTGCTGCATCAGTGGAGGTGTGAGACAGGATTGCGCTCTATTAAGGCAGGTGAACATAGGAAACTGCCTTATATTAGCTCATTTGTCCATCTAGTTCAGGAGTGTCTGCCCTGACTGGCAGTTGCATGGAGATACAGAAACTGAGCCTGGGGTCTTCTGCTTGCAAAGGAAGTGCTCAGGATTCAGTTATTATCTTTCTCAAAATCAGTAGATGTCAATACTCACATACTACAGTATTTACGACTGACCCCCACATATTGAAAGAGCTTGGAAATGTCATGGTGGAAAAGCGAAGAACCTGCTCCAGAGAATCAATTTTCTGTAGCATTTCTGACACAAAGGCCATCTTGACTTCTAGGCACATAGAACTGGACAGTGAGAAGTTGAGTAGATGGATCTGAAAGTCATTTAACACTTGTCAGTTTTCTGCATTGATTCCCAGTTGAAAAGCTCTAGTTAACGTGCTTAATGTGACTTAACTCTGAACTGGTCATTGGCAATGGTGTCAGAATGCATACTGACAAAGGTTAAACAGTATATATCTGTTCCTGTGCTAAAGGGAGTCTATTAATAAATAAGCTGAGCTGTGACTGGACTTTAAACACATGGGAGGAGGTCAGCAATAAAGCAGCCAATACTATGCTTTTGACATGCTGCCCAGCAAGTTCTATAGGTCACACGTCTTAGGTCTGATAAGACAGTGAAATTAATTACGTAAGACAGGATTGGCAACCTTGTTGGAGCCTCCTACATTTGGGGAGGCTAAATGGAACTGGACAGTAAGAAATACAAAACAAATTAACGTTGAGATGGCATTTATTTTAGGCGCAACATATAGTGCAGAAATCTCTGCTTGCAGCCACCCCAAATTCTCAGTGAATGTTGATGGTGAATAAATTATGCATGTGGGTGAATACACTGAAGTTTAATGACGATACAACAATATTACGCACAGTGTTAGATATACAGCCTGTTTTGGATGGTACCAAACCTGAAACAGCAGGTTCATAATGGTGTGTTGGTGTCGGTGTGGGCACACATTTGTTCATTCACTGGTTCCTGGATCCAGCACTGCTTTTGCATGCCCTGGTAGGGGCACGGTCAGGAGCATTTTCTGAAGCTACTTCCTCTCCTGGAGAAGATAACACCTGGCCACTACTGTTTATCCAAATATATCCAGATTAAGCCACTATACTTTACATGGAGCAGCCTTTGAAGGATGTTTGGAAACTACTACTGGTTCAAAATGTAGTTGCCAGAATAGTAACTGAAATTTGCCATGTGAAACGTATGAGATCAGCATTGTTCCTTCTTCATTGGCTGCCAAGATTTGCCTCTGGCCAGGATATTTTAAGAACTGCCTTCTTCCATGGCAGCCTACTCAAGCACTCGAACAGTGTTCATAACATCGGGACCTGTATTCCTCCAAATGGCTTCTGCCCATCAGGGTTGGCAGTAGCACACAGGGGAAAGCCTTTTTAGTCATAGTGCCCTGGCTCTGAAATGAACTCCAGAGGAAGGCCTACCTGGTCCCATTATTGTTTGCTTCTGTCAATCAGTGAAAAAAACAAAACACCTGGCTGTTTAGGAGTTCTCGAAAATGCAAGCTTTATGGATAGAACAGTGGTTCCCAAACGCTTTAGCATTAGGACCAGTGATGTCATTCAGGGGGAACGGATCAGAACGGGCGTTCCGGATCCTAACGGGCTCCGTGGCTGGTTCCAGGTTCCCGACAAGTGCCAATCAAAAGTGAGTTCCTGTTCCTAAATCATTTGAATGACACCACTGATTAGGACCCACCTAAAAAACATGAGCTGCTCAAGCCTCTGTGGCTCTAATTGTGATTGGGAGCAGTGCTCCCCTTAAGTAACAGGTTGTTTAACCCTTCATGCACATACCCTAATTTACCTAATTTATACTTTACAGTATAAGTATAAAAAGTGTATAATTAACCCTGTCAGTTTCACAAACTACCAGAAATTAGGTTTTGACCCACTTATGGGCAACAGACCCACAGTTTGGAAACCGCTGGCATAGAGCTACTCTGATATGTGTTACTGTTGTGTCTTTCTAATTCAGTTATCTTTGATTTGCGAATTTTTCTCTGAATTATTTTACTGTTTTCCATTACTGCTAACTGCCTTAGGTCCGCTAGAAAGGCAGGATGTAAATATTTTAAACAGAACAGTTTGCTGTTAATGATAGTACCGCCTTTCCTCTTCTCTGCATCCATTTTCAAAACAGTTTCAGCCAGTCCCTGGGCCAAAAGTGATTTTCATTGAAAATCATGAACTTCTGAGCTTTTGGCTTGTTCTTCAACTCTCCATAATGCTTCAGTAGCTAAGCTATTAGCTAGCAAGCTAAGGGGAATCACATTTCTGTATATTGAAGCCATAACTTAAGCAATGGCTGTGAAGTTTCAAAGACTGCAGCTTGCATTTGCTTTGTATCTTTTTGGTCAAAATTGTGTAGCAAATTGAAATAAGCACTAATTTTCTGAAAAATTCTGTTTTGTGCTTCAGCTTAATACCTCACTCTTCCCTAAACAACTATAGTGAGTTGACCTTAACAAATTATTCAAAACTGGCTTTGATTTTGCAATTTTTTTAGACGAAGTTTCCTTTCCAAAATGTCCTGCAGTTATCAGTATTCAGCACCTTAGAATTATATGCGTAGCTTTCATCAAATGAAATTTACAGTCCTACTACATGTGTATTTACTCAGAAGTAACTTCTGATATGTTCAGTGGGGCTTATATAGGACTTCAACCTTCACGTAGTGTAGAAAACGGATTCTCAGTACTGTTAGCGTCCATGAACTTTATTTGCAAATGTAACTGAAGAATAGCATGATTCTGCTAAAACATACTGACTGCCACTTACATGGGGCAGAATCTTGCAGGGGGCAGAAGAAAAGAGGCTACACTTTTCCTTCCCATCAGCTCATCTCTGCCAGAAAGAAAACACTTCAGAGGTGATGTGGCAAGAAATCGAACTGATTGTGCTGTCACTAACCCAAGCATTCTGGAAACTTAGCACAGTAGACCTCCTGAAGAGGGGGGCAAGGGGGACAAACGCCCAGGGCTGGGGGCAGTGATGTCATGCAGGGGGTACACGAGTACCGGTTTCTAGGATTATGGCTGGCCCCGCCCACTCGCCCGCCCACTCATCGACTCCGCCCCCTGCAACGTTTGAATTTCCTGCACGTTTGAGTTGCCTGCACGTTCTCAGAGCCAGGCAGGCAGCGAGCGGAGCCTTGCCTTGCCTTGCCACTGAAAAATGAGCTGCTCTGGGGTTTTGGAACTGTTGGGTCACTTTAACATGATGCCAGGCCTCCTTAACATGTTGTGGGGGTGCTGTGGAATACTGTTGCAACTGTTGGGTCCGTTTAAAATTGTATGAGGCCTCAAAAAGGGCTTTTTTCATGTCACTTCCTGCCATGACCTCACTTCTAGCTTATGATGTCACTCCTGGTGGGCGGGTCCCGACACGTTCCAATCAAAAGTGAGTACCTGTTCTTAAATCATTTAGATGACACCACTGGCTGGGGGGGGTAGTAGAAAAATCGCTGCCAGCCCCCCTGCTTGGTGCCCTGGGTCACCCGCTGCACCAGGCTGCCAGTGGTGGCTCCCCAGTGGCGGAGGTGGCAGGAGACCCCCCTCATCCTAGCCACTTGTCGCTGCCCCTCCCCCCCCTACAGCAGCCTCCTTCCCTTGCGGCTTTCACTTCTTCGAGACCAGCTTCTCCAGCCGTTTCAGGCTCCTGCTTTTGCAGCCGTCTGAACACCATTATTAGCCGGTGCTGGGTCTGTGCTTTTCCACACCTTGCAATGGCTCTTTTTTTGGCTCACCAGCTTTCCAACGTTTGCTGTTTTGTTTTGCTTTAAACGTAAAGCAGCTTGCAGAGGGGGAGGGGAGAGCAAGCGGACTGGATGCAAAGGGCCCAATGCAAAGCTGGCCTGTGCTGCGTTCTCCTCACGGCCCCTCACAGTCCTGCGTCCGCTGCCAGGATGGGAAGAACTTTCGCTGGAGCGTTTGGCTGAGCTTCAGGCACAGGCCGATTCCGCAAAGGGAATCAAATTGGAGTATGCTGGGCTCTCAAGCGGCTCAGGGCTGTCTACAGTCTTGGCTGCCAGCAGGGGAGCAGAGGTGGCACTGCCCTTCCTCTCCCTTCCCCCCCCCC
>JAJKFI010000086.1:4364897-4457479 GCA_029204185.1 Lerista edwardsae
GGGGGGGGCAGCGAGGGGAGAGGAATTGGGAGGGAAGGAGCCGGCCACGAGAGGTGGGACCCAGCTGTGGTTTCCGCCACTGGATTTTGTCCTCTGCAGTGGCTCAGGCAGCCCGACACAGGGCTGCTTGATTCACCACTGGCAAAATAGCTGACGGTGAGCCAAGGAGTTCCATTGTGGGCAGTGGTGTCATTCAAATGATTTAGGAACAGGAACTCACTTTTGATTGGCACTTGTCGGGAACCCGGAACCAGCCACGGAGCCCGTTAGGATCCGGAACGCCCGTTCTGGTCCGTTCCCCCTGCAGGACATCACTGTCTTTGCCCCCCTAGGAATCCGGAGTTGCTCCCTTTAACCCTCTGAGTGCCAGCCAACCAAGAAGAAAAGCTCTTTGCAGAGGAATTGGGAGGAGGGAGGAGGGAGAGTGAAGTGGGTGGAGTCAGCCCTAATTTTAACTAGTGGAACTGAGTTCCCCCGTGTTCCCCCTGCATGACATCACTGATTGTGGGGGATGGGGCTTTCCCTGGAGGAAGGGAAAAGAATGTTCCCTTCTCCTGAGGAGCCTCAGGCAGCTGTCCGGCTCCTGCAGGATGCAGTGTTTGCCATTTTGGTATTGATGCTCCTGCGGGAGCCAGTGAGTTTAGGTTTGGGCTCTAATTCTGCTATTCTTGGGCTTTAATAGGATTAACATATTAATGAGGAAGATGTTCTTTTCTTGTTAGTGTATCTCATCTTAAAAGTATTATAAAGAGGTGTGTGTGTGTGTGTACGTACATTGTTTTTCAATTTTTCCATAATTTTTTTCCACCAGCCTGTTTCTGCACCAATTGTGGCAAGGCAGCAGTTTCAGAATTATAACATCAAACAGTCTGAGGGCAAGTGAGGAGAAGTTGGTTTGCTTCTAATCCTGTTGGAAGAGCTTGGCATGTGCCCATTTCATTTCAAAGGAACACCTCACTGTACTTTGGAATGATTGGTTACAGTGCATACCATGGGCAATGTCAGCTCATCAATGATGATGGTACAATGATACATAGGCTAGATAAAGCATAACCAAGGACAAGTGAGCAGAATGACTGAATAGAACTGTGCCTTAATAATCAGTTAACATTCGGAAATATTGTGGAGAGAAAGTATTTCCGCTGCAAGGAGAAATGACTCAACAGCAGCAATTCTTAATGAATGTGTAACACGGAGGCTAGACACTAATTAGGATGCATCTTCAATACTTTCTAAAATGGGTTAATCTAATTATGCAAGGCTTTTGCCACATGAATAATCCTTATGTACACAATTCATATGGCTGACGTCAATGGAAGTGCTTGCAGGAGATGGGATTACTTGCATGACAAAAAAGATTTGTGTCAGGTGGTGGCCTTTGTGACCTTAATTTGTTACTTGTGTGACACTCTGTATCCTTAGTCTACCCTTCCCTTCTTGGCCCTAGAAAGTGGCACCTTAAGAATCTCAAGAAACTGCCATAATAATAGTTAGCATTTAAAATGAGAATATTTTACATAGATTTTTTTCAGGAAGCCTTAAAACAGTTCTATCATAGCTTAATATTAAGCCCTGCAATAATAATATTTTCATATAGCAGGGCTGGGGAGACTGAAAGGTTAGCAGTCAGTCACCCAAGCAAATCTCTGGTTGTGCTGAGATCTAAACAGGAGGCACCCAGGCTCACTTGTCACTTGTTGCCACTACGCTACACTCAGGTTTCCCTGTAAATCGGGAACTGTAAATTAAAATTAAATTAAAAGGCATGGTGCATAAAAAGGCATTGTGAGACTGCTCTGAATAGCCTATTTTTCAAAATGTATTTAAGAATTGAAAAGGAAACAATGTTTTGCATTAATCAAAGTGCTGTATTTTAAATATTATACATAAAGTCCAAGGGCTGTTATTTTGTTCTGTATTTGGTTCAGAGGACAATTTGTACTGTAACTTGGTGTTCTCAGTCAGACCTACCCTCTCTTGCCACCTTCTGAATTTGCTTTACCTTGTGGTTTCAAGCCAGTATCTGTTCTAAAGGTGAACATGCAGAGAGATCCTTGCTAGCAGCTGAGTGCACAGAGCCTGCCACGGCAGGGTATAAGAATGGTACATTGATCATCTCAATATCTGCATCAGAAGAGCAGAAAAAGAAACCTTTTTACTTCTTTTTAAAACCATGCACAGGCAGGGGCATAGCTAAAGATGTGCAGGGGGTGCAACTGCACTGGACAACATGCTTTAAAGGGGCAACAAGCTGAGCTTGACCCTAGTGACCAAAATTGTGAACACCTTGGTATATATGAATAATACAGTACTATCATACTATATATCAGTGGAAAAGTAATTTAATGCAGAATGCAATATAATAAAACTAACTGGAATATAATATCTTTATCAAAGGGTATGGTCAAAAAACCAGAAAACTAAAATACGACTATCATGTAAAAATTGTGGTTTGTTAAAATCGTGGTTTTAAGAATAATACTGTCATGTTATACCTTTTGATGTGGAATTTCATGCATAATGCCATGAAACAAATTGGAGTGTAATACATTCTATCAAAGGTTATGGACAAAACTGAAAACGAAAATACAACTGTCGTGTAAAAATCACTGGCTTAGATAACTTTGAAAGTAGCCAAAAGAAAGAGAGGAACCGTGTACATCAGCCTGAGCTCCGTGGAAGTAGTTTAAAAATATGAATTTTGTAATATATAGGGGGAATGTTAAAAATGTATGGGCCCAGAATGTGTAAACTTAGCTGTGCCACTCTTGGGGGGATGACTGTGGGCTTGGGGACAGCAGGAGGGCATGCTGCTGGGGTGAATTTGCCGGTGTCCCCCCCTTTTCATCTTTTTTAAAAGTCCAGGCATGCTGTTACTTCTGGAAGTGACATCACGTCCTGTTGTGACTTCACTTCCAGGGCATCATTTTGTCTTTGGCAACGGGCTACACTTTCATTAGCTACGCCACTGTGCACAGGTATAAGATTAAGACTCCCCAAATGGGATGATGAAGCAATGAGATGGAGTCCCCCTTCCCCAAATCTAACTTGGATCAGCAAAAGCCTGATCTTTTTTCCTGTTTTGGAAAGCAGGAAGAAAACAGAGCTGCTTCTCTGAACTGAGTTTCAACGTTTGGAAATCGTGTGGTGCTCTTGGTGATATAAATGACAGAAAAGCTTTCCATGTTCCTTCAAGCCCCTGCCTATGAACCTCAATCTCTGTCTTACCACTCCCTTCCCTTTACCTCAAATCATATGTGTTATGTACCAGATAGGCCTTTTCATAAAATTCTGATGCCTGGAACACTAAAATACAAACTAGTGACCCAAGGTAGCAGGGACCATGGGATATGTATTTTCTCAGGACATCCAAGTACAGTATAGTACTCATTATGGTCATGGGTGCCCTGGGAACAACATGTTTCATTCCCAGGCCTTTGGTCTTTGCCTCTGCAGACTTGCAAGTTCTGCCTGTGTTCTGAGCTGAAGGTCTTCTCAGGAAAACTGCACTTGTTGCAATGCTCATGAATCCTGTTATTATTATTTTCATTAAAAGGTAAAGGTTTCCCCACGACCGAATGGTCTAGTCGTGACCAACTGTAGGGGGCGGTGCTCATCTCCATTTCAAAGCCTGTAGAGCCGGCGTTTTGTCCAAGGACAAGCTTCCGTGGTCATGTGGCCGGCATGACTCTATGCCGTAGCGCATGGAATGCCGTTCCCTTCCCACCGAAGTGGTCCCTATTTATCTACTTGCATTTAGGTGCTTTCAAACTGATAGGTTGGCAGGAGCTGGGACAAGCAACGGGAGCTCACTCTGTCATGCAGTCTTGAACTCCCAACCTTCAGGTTGGAAAGCCCAGCAACAGCGAATTAACCCCCTGCGCCACCTTGTCACTTAGGTGGTGCATTTTTTCATTAGGTGCATCCATATACAGCAGTGTGTTGTCACTGACAAAATATCACTGCAGTCAATAGAATTAAATTGCATGGTTGACAAATGAGGCAAAGGGATGGTAAGGGAAGGAAGAAATTGACACTCAAAAGAAGGAAGGAAGAAATTGACACCCAAAAGAAGCAATAGAGACAGGAACAAAAACCTGCTAAATAAAATACGCCACTCTTACTGGTGCAGAATATTACCCCGGTACCCACCATAAATAATGATGCTAGTTTGAACTTGAATTTAAACTGGGACACTTAATTAACTTTTTACAATTGCAGCAGGTAATACAACTAACAACTAACCAAATGGTCACAGGAACTACCTGGGGAAGCAGACCTAGCCACCTGTCTCCCCAATCTCATAGGGCAGTGGTATTCAAACCTTTTAGTCCAGGATCCACTTTTTAGAATGGCATTCGTGTCAGGACCCACCAGAAATGATGTCATTAATCTGGAAGTAATGTTGTGGCAGGAAGTGACATCATGAAGCAGGAAGTACTGTCATTGTAACAGAATAAAATGACACTCCTGAAATGCAAATTGGCATTCTTGGACTGCAGCAATTTTACAACTATGAAATACCCCTGTGAAAAAGCAAGATAGGGCAAAATATTATGCAAAAGCACTGAACTAATTTTTTTTTTTAAACTCTCACTTGAAAATTAAAACTGTTAACACTTACAAAAGGAATATAACAAGAGTAAGGTCTGCAGTTTCCAAGATGGCTGCTCCCAGCTTTCTGCGAACCACCTGACATTATGTTGCAACCCACCAAGTGGGTCCCGACCCACAGTTTGAATAAGACTGTCATAGGGCAACCATCTGACTTGAGGCTGGCCTCAGTCTGCGACTGCATTTAATTGGCCCTTCATTGCTGCCCCATCCAGGGCAAGGCAGCTGGCAGCCCGGTCTGTGGGTTGTACTCTACAGCTCCCCTCCAGTTGAGGTGATCAGCAGACTGCCTCCTCAAGCCGGTCAGGCATTTACTGAGCATTTACTTCAAGTGACCAATAAGACCTAACAGAGCCACCCTGCCCCTGGCAGTCTGGGGTAGGTGAAAAAACTTCCTATCCACAGTGCCAATCGGGATGGAAGTAAAAAATTCCTATCCAGCCCCTTACGGCGGCCAGCTAATCTCAGACTAGCTACTACGTGGGCGGGTGGGCAGGCGGGGTTGCTGTTCAGGGGCAGACTGAGCAGGTTGGGCATGTGCACACTCGATCCTTGCTTGGTCCCACCTTCCCCCTTTGAAGCAGCCAATCACTGGCTTGTGAGGTGGGGCCAGGCCAATGCTAACTCTGAAAATGAGGCTCAGCCTTTCTCACCAGAATATGAAGATCCCATTTGGCTGAAAGCACAACTTGGACACCTGTACTTTTCACCAGAGGCCTTTAAACCATTCAATGGATTTTAACTTTTCCTTTTTTTTTTAAATCATATTTTAAGAATTACACCCAGATTTACACTCAGAATGAAAAATTGCACCTAGAACTACATAATGCTGTAATGGTTATAGGAGGCAGCTTTATAGCTCTGATTAACGGCTGATTAACAGCTGAGCTTCGGCTGCCTTGTGTGAGGGGGAGTTGTGCTGAAGTTCAGCCGCTTCTCTGGTGGGAGGAGGGAAGCCGCTTATCAGCCAGCAAGAAGACAAACGGGTGGCCAGAAAGAAGGACTAAATCCAGAAAGATCCATCTGTATGTGTGTAGTTCTTGAAAGATAGAACATTTCTGTATAAATTGTAAAAACTTTGGGGTTTCTGAATAAAGTCTGCCCATGTAAACCGCCTTGAGTTATAGTCATTAGAGAAATCTGGTGACCTAAGAAAGGCGATATATAAATCCAAGTATTATTATTATTATTATTATTATTGTTGTTGTTGTTGTTGTAGGTGTTACTGAATGTTTTGGAACAGCTGTACCTTCTCTGTTTGCCTCTCTGCTTCAGATCTTCTTCCAGTTTTTCCCTCTGTCTCCAATCTACTCCCCCTTTTCCAGTTCATTTTTCACAAAGCCTGCCATAAAGTCCATTTCAAAATTTTGGTAGAAAAACATAGAAACTGTAACTTATACCTCTTTAGGAATCCAAATTTGCTTAGGTTTAAGACCTCTTAGGAAGCAAATTTTATTTGGTTGTTATTTCCCTCTTACCCTGCACAGGCAAGCTATCTCTTTTTAATAACTTCAAACTTCTGGAGTTCTGTGTACACCTAGAAATCTTCATTTTCTTTGTGGGTTGTCCTGTTTGGCTACATTCCTATTGTGTGAAGGTTGGGACTTAGGGATAGATTTACTTTTCTGAAGAGTCAGGAATGTCAATGAGACCTCATGCACAGAACCTTGGTTCACACCAGAGTCTGTTAACAAAGCTCCATGTGGTGAGAAAGGCCTTTTGATGGCTGCAGCAGTGAGTGATTGTAGCAGTTGCTATTTGTGGGTCTCTTCCACCTCTATGATTCTATACCTGTGGAGAGTCTCCTCCAACCCTCAGTGCCATTACTGCCTATCTGCCTGCTTGCATGCTCATCCTTCCTCCAACTATGCCTGGCTCCTTTTTGCAAAACAATTTCCTTGATCCTCTCCACCATTCTGAATACAAGAAAAGGTCAAGTAGTGCCAGGAGGAAAGCAAGCAACTATGCCAGGACAGTGATGCAAGGCAGTTGTCAATGGGCTTTTCACTTGGAGCTATAGCCACTGGGAGCTGTAGCTGCGATTGGGCTTGCCTGTACAGGGCCTTTTTACCTTATTATTGGCTCCTGTGAGGAAAAGCTTCAGGTAGTAAGAACTAATCAGCGATTTGGATGTGCTGTCTTGTTTGGAGGAAATATATGTTCTGACTCACCATTCCCAACAATTTGTAATCTTCAGTATGAAGTCATTTGTAAGTAACTGCTGAATAGGATTTCCTCTCTTTTGTTGTCATGGCTGCTGATTTTTGCTTCTCAAAGACCTAGCTATGCAAGTTACTACCCGAACTGAATTTACTGGCAAGGAGCACAATTACTGAGTTTGCTTTTAATTGTCATGATGATCTTGGGGAATATGTTGCCAAAGGCCAACTCTTTTATCATCAGCAAATAGTTTCAGTCCATGTTTGCACTTGCATACCTTGAAGCTTCACTTTCTGGAAACTCCACTCTGCCCTGTGTGCTATTTGCACAGTTGATGGGGAAATTCAGAAAGAAATGCATCTTGGCATAAGTCCTCTCTTGTTCTGAGCATCTCTGCATCTATCCCTTGCAATGTGCTGTCTTCAGCAGGGGTCATCTTTTAGCCAGTGTGACCAATGTCATCACATTGGGCCCTGCACTTTGGGCCCCCCCCGCACCAGCACAGTAAGCATATCACCTGCTGCTGCACAGATCTCTATGGACTGAAAGTCAATGGGGCAAGCAGGACAGCTTTACCTTGGGCCCTCCCATCTGTCCCTGCCTCCTAACTGCTCCAAGTGGGCCTCCTGAAAGCAGTTGCCGGTGATGTCATCAGGTCACTACCAACTATTTCCAGGTGTTGCGCATGGTACCACAAGTGCTCTTCTTTGTGAGTGGGGGCCCCCATAGCCCGCTGCTGCTAGAGCCGGCCCTGGTCTTTGGTATGCTATCCGCATATTACGTTCCCATAGATTTGCTTATCTGCACGAACAAGAGTGTTGCGCCATCTGCTGCCTGTTCTCTGCCATCTACGGTGGCCATTGTGTGGTTATCTGCTGCTAGCATTCTTGATCCAAGTTAGCTACCCCTGTTCTTAACCCTGTTCTTAGCAGATTTGGTATGCACTGATTTGTTACCCACTGGGTTTTACAGGAGCATAATCCCTGTGGATAACAAGAATTGACTGTATTGTGCTTAGGTTGGGTAATTTATGCTTCCACAGTGTGCCTTTGTGGGCAGAATCAAAAGGACATCCGAAGGACGTCCACCACTGATGGATAAAAACAGGGATCCATCTAGTCTAACATACTATTCCCAATAGTATTCTCCTGTGAAAGAATTTGGGGGATCTCTGTTGAAGTGGGATTTTCCTATTTCTGTCTTAGCTTCCTAGTCCTTTCTTGGACTGTGACAAAAGAAAAACTACCAATTTTCGAGGAAATTCCAGTCTGACCAATAGGAATAGTAAAGTGGAAAACAAGGGAGAAAGGGCCTAATAGCTGCTGCACCTACTCTATCCCTCTTCCTTTGCATCATCTTCAGAGATAGTCCCAGGTAGAATGTATTACAGTGATCCAGCTGAAAAGTTCCCAAAGCATAACCACTGATGGTGAGGTCTTCTCCCTAGGAGAAGGGGTCATGGCCCCCAGAAGAAGGGGCCACCCAGAAGAAGTGCAACGCTGGTGAGGGGTAAACTCACCTCTCATCAGTGTTGTGTTGCCTCCAGGCACCTTACAGCACGTTTATGACACCAGCATGAGTAATACGCTCGTACCACTTGTGTTAGAGGGGTTCAGGATTGGGCCCAAAGTCAGGTCCGCTGGCCGTGTTTTGACACGTTATGGAGGAAGAGGGACATTTTTGAAGCAAAGCGATTTACGGCCTTTTTTTATCGCCGTAATCAGGATAGTTATGAAAAGGGATGATTTTTTTTTCAGTGATCAACACAGAACGCTAACTAATGAGAATTTCTACTCAAAATGCTATATAAAACGAAATTTAAATCAAATCGTGAAATAACACCACTTCTGCTTATTTTTGACACAGTTTTGAGGAATCCACAAATAGTTTTAAACAAGGGATCAAAAAGAGGAGGGGCAGAAATAGGAGGAAGTTTGCTTAAACTACGAACACACGTGTTCCTAGTTCACAGTGCATGATGGGGCGACTTTAATGGAATGTGGAAGCAGTTAGCAGCAGTTTCTTGATGCTCCAAGCAGCACCCAGAGTGCAACTCAGGAACTTTTGAGTAGGTCATTTCAGGCTAGGTGTGTGTGCCAGTGATTGCTTGCCTTTGTAGGACCATTCACCCTTATTTATTGCGCTATTTGTACAATTTCCAATAAAAATTTGGATAAAAACACATAAATACCACAATTAGCTATTTTAATCAAGAATTTTGGAAAAAATATAACCCAAAAAACCCACCCCTAGTTATGAAGGCAAAGTTAAAGATTCCTACCCAGAAAGATTATAGCACCAGAATCACTTTTTAGAATCACAATCTGTCCAAGACTCACCAGAAATGATGTCATGTCTGGAAGCGCCGTAATTGTGACGCCAGAGCCTGCTGCTTTTCTGAGAATACAATAAGTGTGTTTTTTGGTGATTATTTTTTTGCTAAAATTTCTTGATTAAAATGGCGAATTTTGGTGTTTGGTTTTTTAATTTCAGCAGCAGTAACTGAGGGCCACACAGTTAAATTAGCTGGAAGATGATGATGATGCATGATGATGCATGTATTTATATACCGCCTTTCTTAAGATCACTAGATTTCTCTAGTGACTGTAACTCAAGGCGGTTTACATGGGCAGACTTTATTCATAAACCCGAAGGTTTTTACAATTTACAGAATGTTCTATCTTTCAAGAACTACACACATTCAGATCTTCCTTTCTGGATTTAGCCTTCTTTCTTTAGCCACCCGTCTGTCTTCTGCTGGCTGATGCTTCCCTGCTCTCACCAGAGACGCAGCTGACTCTCAGCACACTCCTCCTCCCACGAGGCAGCTGGAGCTCAGCTTCTAATTAGCTGCAGTTGCAAGGTCTGCCGCTCACAGAGACTTCCGGCAGTCCCGAGCTCACGACCTTGAGATCTTCAGCTGTATCTTCGGGCAAACGGAGGCATTAACCCTCTCGGCTAAATCTGCAATATCCACTGGGGGAAAAGGGGTTTGCATTTGTCAAGAAAGATGGCCAAGAAATGATGTTCCCACAATGGAGCAGGAATTTATTCTATTGCAGGCATGTTCTTATGGAAACGTCCCATTACCACTTCCCAGAAATGCTTGCTGTTCCTGGATGCAGTCAGTCAGTCAGTCAGTCAACATTTTTTATATACCACTTTTCAACACTAAGTTCACAAAGCTGTTCACAGGCTAATAATAATAATAATAATAATAATAATAATAATAATAATAATAATATATTAAGCAAATAATAAATAAATAAATAAATAAAGTTAAATGGCTCCCTGTCCCAAAAAGGCTCACAATCTAAAAAAATGCAGAACACCACCAGCAACAGCCACTAGAAAAGACACTGCGTAGGGGTGAATAAGAACAATTGCTCTCCTCCTGCTAAATATAAGAGGAACACCATTTGAAAAAGTACCCTTGCCCAGGGGTAAGGGTAGCCTTAGATAGGCAGTTCCAGCTGAATGAATTAAGGTGATCACAACTCTTCTTTATAGCATCATTAAGATGGCATTGCAGAATGAAGTAATAGGCAGGGAGTCTGGTACCCCTGTATTCTTTATATCCCTTACAAATCCTTCGCATATCTGCCCCTATAGCAAGGCATTCTTTGTTCAACTCAGACTCGGCCAAACTACTTGAACGATATGAAGGAGTCCGCCCTAGAGTAGCAATCAAAAGCTTCACCAGATCCTCAAATCCAGTAATGCATGCAACTGAATCTGTCGTGGGTGACTGACCACAGTTGACTGACACCAAGACATTATTTTGAATGAGATCATTAAACCATTGTTTTGTTGTGTCATCCCAAGTTATTTTTGGCTGAGTGACTATAGTGTCTTGGGGCAAAACCAAAGGGGATAAGCCTGGGCGGGTAAAAGCAAAAGCACATGACAAGGGAAGATGGTCTCTAGCAGCTGGGGCACCCACACAGAACTTAATGATACAGGACAAAAGGGGGGGCAGGGAACAGAATATGGTCAATCACACCAGATCACACCAGAGATGAGATGAATTAAACTTCCCTTCCTCATCAAAATCTACTAACTCATTTAACCAAATAAGGCCACTGAGTATACTAACCTTGGCCATTTGGAGAACAGCTGCGTTAATCAAGTTATCTTTAGTGTATCTCACAAGTGAGCAAAAAGAAGGAAGCGGAGCATCACTGGGCCCATCCCAAGCTTGGGAAAAAGCCAGCCTACATTAAGGCACAAGGCAATGGGTGGCAAGATGTTACTTTCCTAAGGACAGGAATAAGATGGATTGGTCCTGGGGATGAGCAGGACCTTGCCGCCCTTTGACCTGGTTATCTGGCAGCCGCTGCTTCCCCTGCTCTCTATAAAGGCGTTATTTGAACAGCAGCCAGAGCTTTGCAGCCAGAGCCTTGTGTCCTATATTCTAGAAATAGCATTTGTGTGTAGGAGCTGATCAGTATGTGTATTTATAATGTAGAAAGTAGGTGTATATGTTTTTGCCTCAGCTGTCTTATGGGCTGCTGGCATGAGAGTGCTTTTTCAGCCAAAGCTCCCAAGATTTTGAGGAATTTAATAAGGGTTTGCTTTGTGCTGTGGACTGTCCGGTTTGTGTCCCTCTTCTCTCCTTCCAGGCACCTTGGCGCTCAGATGGGGAAGGGGTTTAACTTTCCCTTCTCCTCCTGCATGGACTGGTGTTTGGCTTGCAGCAAAGAAAGAAAGAAAGAAAGAAAGAAGGGCAGAAGATTTAGCCGAGAGGGTTAATGCCTCCGTTTGCCCGAAGATAACAGCTGTACTGAAGATCTGAAGGTCGAGTCTCTATGAGCCACAGACCTTGCAAACTGCGGCTGATTAAAAGCTGAGTTCCAGCTGCCTCGTGTGAGGGGGAGTGTGCTGGTCAGCTGCGTCTCTGGGGGAGCAGGGAAGCCTCTTATCAGCCAGCAGAAGAGAGACGGGTGGCTAAAGAAAGAAGGCTAAATCCAGAAAGATCCATCTGTATGAGTGTTGTTCTTGAAAAATAGAACATTTCTGTAAATTGTAAAAACCTTTGGGTTTGTGAATAAAAGTCTGCCTATGTAAACCGCCTTGAGTTACAGTCATTAGAGAAATCTAGTGATCTTAAGAAAGGCGGTATATAAATACATGTATTATTATTACCCTTTTCTTCTCAGTTTCTTCATGGGTACCCCCATGGGTACCCCCCCTCACTTCATCATAGTGAGGTGACCTTTTATCTTCCACCCCCAAGGCCTGATAAACTGCCCCATTCAGTTCGGCCTTGCTCTCCTTCCATCCTGAGGTTGCCAGGTGTGCCTGTGCCTGTTTGCTCCTGAGGGATGTTCCTCCTGGCATCTCATTGGCTCCCCCTGATTACTCTGGGAGCACTGCCACCTCTCCCACTGTGCTCGTGTTGGGCCTCTTCCAACCGCGCTTGTCAGTGGTTGGCATTCCAGACACTTGGGGGATGTGGCTTTTTCTATATCCAGCTGGGAGGTCTGCCAGGGCCTGCTGTTGCTGTCAGGTTCATTAGGCAGTGGGGCCAGCCACACTGGAGGAAGGCACATCTAAAGCCGGACAAGGCCCTTAAAAAGCCAGAATTCTGTCTGTGCACCCATTATGCATGATAATAATAATTGCACTGTGAACAAAATAGATGAGAATCTTTTTCATTTTGGCTGCAGGGTTCTTGCTGCACTGGGACCAGTGCATGTTTATGTGTTTTTCTGACATACAAACTACTGTAGGTGCATGGTAACTGGAGGGAGCATGGAGCCTGAGGTGACTGTGGCTTGACTTCTCACTGTGTTCATCGACCGTTTGAGTGCATCTTCCAAATTACAGAGGGATTGGCCTGATTATTGGATACTTGAATCATAGAGAAAAATGTTTAGTATTCATAACCTCATGTGAATGAATGGGCAGTTTTAAAACGTGTCTAGAAAAGTGCTCAACTTTAAATAGCAGAATACTGTATGTGCGTGGCACAGCCAGTTTTAAAAGGCCAAGTTTCTCTGCAGTCAGCATGTTTGCTCTAACTAATGTTTGGGGTTTGTTGTTTTTTCTCGCACTTGCTGCTTCTGTATTTAATGAATAGAAGGAAATCTTGACATTTAAATGTGCAGTGTTCTCAACAGAATGCAGTGCGGCTTTGCTTTATCTCATCCATCCCTCTCTCCCATTAACATACAAAACACTGGACATAGCATTGTCCTTTTCCAAGTTTCCTTTCCTCTATAAGTGACAGCCAGTAAAGTGTACCCAGCAGTGGGTAAATTTGGTGTCCAAGAATGGCCTGTTGCACATTGGATGTTTGACTTGGAGGGGGGAAGGTGCAGGTTTCTCTTTTCACTGGCAGCCAAAGATCGATCTTCATGTTGATCTTGGGCCTAAGAGCTTTCCTGTAGCAAACATTGTTTACATACCTTTTTTTTTCTTCAATTTCAGCCTGAGTATGATTTAGTGCTTAGTTTAACAAGTATGGAATAAATTGGTCTTTCTAAAAGTATTTTAAGAGTTTAGGGCAGGGCCTCCCAACATTTTTTCCTAGCTGAGAAAGCTGGCATTTAGTTTAGTGTGAACTTCCTGTGACTTGCTGTAAGTGACCAGGAGCAAACTTTAAAAATGGAAAAGAATAGGGATGTGCAACAACAGTTACTGCAACTAGCAAACTACAATCCTAGCCTGGAGTTATGCCGGCACAGTTAGGCCAGCAACGTTTGGCTGGCACAAGGGCCACCGTAAAGTAAGTTTGGACCACTCTCAGAGTCAGGGAGGATGGTGCACATCTGTGTCCTGACCTTTCTGACTTCGAGAGCGGTCCAAACATACTTCACGGTTGCCCTTGTGCCTGCCAAACTTTGCTGGCCTAACTGTGCCAGCTTAACTGCAGATTAGGATTGCGCCCTCAGTATATTAGTTCCCTCATAGCAGCATGGATTTGTTTGTGAGAAATCAGCTATTTGCAGTTTCCATGAGGGGTTTTCAGTTATCAAGGACAATGGTTCCCAAACTATGGGTCAGGAGGATCCATCAGTGGATTGTGAGCAAATTTCATGTGCGTTGCATAGCACCTAGCCATCTTTGAAAATATGGAAAAATGCTATTCTGGAAAGCGGGAGAGCTGTGTGCTTGTTTTGCTTGTGCAAATGTTGTAAATAAGCTTTTTTCTTTCTGATTCAGGGCGCAATCCTAAGCAGCGCCGGACTAGTGAGGCCGACGGGCCAGCGCCATATCCAGCGCTGCTTAGGACAGGCTGGAGCCTCCCCATGGCAAGGGAGCATTCGCTAAGTAGCGGGCGCAGATCCGAGGAGACTGCGCGGCCCAAATCAGGGGCATGCAGCCTCCCGAATGGGTCTAGGATTTGGCCTTATGTCCAAAACCTGGACCTGCCCTCCTCCCGCCCTCCTCCCACCAATCCCTGAGTCCCCTTGTTGTGGTGCCTCCCTTGCGCCAGCTGGCTTCGGCCGATGCAAGGGAGGCACTGCGCGGGCGCAACAGGACCAGCGCTGCCTGCAGTGCCGGTCCTGTTTTCTTAGCGCCAATGCGGGGGTGTCAATCGGCGCTCCTGCATCGGTGCTAAGGGCACAGCGGTCATGCAACCCCGTTGCACCAACTCTGCACGGGGTTTAGGATTGCGCTGCCCCTTTGCTATTGGAAAACAGCTGAGAAATAACCCAACTTATTGCTGCATTTTCAGGAAAGCAGCAGGCTCTGGCATCACAATTATGGCACTTCCAGCTGTGACATCATTTCTGATGGGTCTTAGACAGATTGTCATTCTAAAAAGTGTAGCACCAGAACCCACTTTTTAGTTTGATGCCTCACTGGCCCAGATGTGCTTCAATTTTCTTTTATAAATAATAGCAGGATTGGGACTGTAACAATGAGTAGGAGCCTTGAACTTTGCCTTCATAACAGTCCTGATCTGAATTGGGACCAGAATGACTGTTGTCATGAAAAATAAAAGCTATATGTGTTCTGATTCAAAACAAAGCCTGTGGTGGGACGGCAAAGTCCTTGTATCCTTGGCACAGTCCTGATCCCTGGGCATCTGACAAAGCTGCTGTGTATATATGAATGGTGTGTAGTTTGAATCCAAAGAGTTTTCCTGAACTCTTTCTGGTTTTTGTATAAGTACCCTGCAACCAAAGATGTGTTTGTTACATAAAACCCACCCACCCAAGTTCTTTGTATTTTCCAATTAATATGAAGCAGATTGCTCTCCTGAGCAAGAGCCGCTTTTTCAGTAACTTAGCAGTTTAAAATATTCCTCTAAAAATAATTCCTGATGTACTAACACCCTCCTGTATTTAAATTTCAAATGACAATGTACTTGGGGCCTATTTATCCACTTTGGTAACCTTTAAATCATACTGAGAACAGGTCAAGAATGCCAATTCTTGCCTGTTGTCCGTGGATGCATCTGAAATGAGCAAGGGGCATGAGCAAGGGACAGTGGTTCCCAAACTTACCGAGGTCAAGGCTCCCCCGCAGTGGCGCCCCTAGAGGGATGCGGAGGGTGCAGGCCGCACCAGGTGACGCGCACGGGGTATGTGTGTGACACCACCGGGGACCAAAATTGCAGTTTTAAAAGATAATAACATCATGCTATATACCGTTGGCTGCAGAATTTCACTCGGAATTCAGTGGAAGAACCGGAGTGTAATATCTTCATTCTATCAAAGTTACGGCCAAAAAACTAAGTAACAAAAATAAAACTTTTAATGAAATATTGTGATTTTAAAAAAATCATTAGTATGAGTCAGTTCTCATTTCCATGTATCAGAGCTAATACTAGAACTCTTATGAGTGTCATCAAATCGGCCACTGTATTTTTGTTGGTTATTATTTGTTGGGTGGCCTGTACTATAGTTAAGTAAGTAAGTAAGTAAGTAAGTAAGTAAGTAAGTAAGTTGATGGGGGTAACACCAACCCTAGTGATAACACTGCATTTAGTTTGTGCATATGGTATTGTAATTTATTCTGTATAGTTTGGGAGGGGGAGATCCATGGGGGGGGTGACGCACTGACCTCCCTTACCGGGTGACGCAATCTCTAGTGATGCCACTGCCCCTGCAACCTCTTTTCCCAGTTCAGCCAGCACCACTATCTTTGATTTTGTGAGATCCTAGATGGCTGCACCTGGGAGAGCCACAAGGAGGGACAACTGTGGGCATCCCACACAGTGGCGTTTCTACAGGGAGGGCAAAGCTGTAAGTTTTGCAAGGAGCCTTACCTTGCAGTGGAAATCACTCCTCTCCTGCACTGTTCTAGCCAATCCTCACAGGGAAAAGCAACATCTTGGCGTTGCTTACTGGCTACAGCAGCAAGGGAGAGGAGGGATTTACATGACAGGGTAAGGCTCCTTGCAAAACTTAGAGCTCTGCCCTCCCTGTAGAAACGCCTCTGATCCCACAGCGCCCCTGTGAGTGCACCATGTGGTGCCCTAAGGTGCCATGGCACACAGTTTGGGAAACACTGAGGACTTGAGGGACAGGGTCTTTAATCCCATGTCATATCAAATGCATATCAGGTAATCTCAAGTGGAAAAAAGGGTGTCACTCTCACAACATTCCAGCTCATTAATGATTCAGTTTTCCAAATTCCTGTGTGTTGCTTTTTGTCTTGCCTTCAGGCAGAGCTATCCCATGTTTCCTGTTTATCAAGGAAAGATCTTTTTTCTGGCAAATACTCTATGTGCTTTTGGTAGATCCTAAGGATTCTTGTTTTAAAAAGTGATGAGCATGTTTTGCCATTTATTTATTTTTTTTAGGTCCTTTTCCATGCATCTTTAGAAATTAGAGGTGGAAGGGAGAGGTGGGGAGTTGTGGATTGGCCTCCCACTCAACGTTTTGACTTTCTAAAATCCCCCATTAACTTCTTTTGTCATGACAGATACCAGTGACATGAAGTCAGGGGAGGCAGAACCTCACCTAACCCATCAGGTTTCCAAAAAAAGGATCCAAAAAGTTTTTTTTTAATACCCTGTATTTTTTGCTTAAAAAAAAAAAGCCATAAAAAGCAGGGAGCATGCGCAAATGACTGCTCTGCATAGCACCAGGAGAGGCAGCTTTTCAGTTGCTTCAGGGGGCCTGTGCTGAGCAATATTATTATTTGCCTGTAAACCACTTTGTGTTGAAAAGTGGTATATAAATACTGTTTGTTTGAGCAGTCCCTAGCTCTGAGTGGGGGAAGAAGAGGTGAGATACTGGGGGGGGGGGGAAGAGTATTTTCTAAAGAATTACTTTTGTTTATTTCCGGAGGGAGGGAGAAGAGTGAGTGAGTGAGTGAGTGAGTGAGTGTGTGTGTGTGTGTGTGTGTGTTTCAGAGACTGAGAGCGCAATCCTAACTTGGGCAGGCGCATGCAGGCAACTGGCTTGCGCTGCTTCCTAACCAAGTTAGCAGGCGGCGGCAGCTTAGCGCGGACATGGGGACAAATGGCTCCTTGCCTCATGGTAAGCCACAGACAGCCTGATAGGGCTGCTTGGATCTGCACCTGCAAAATTGCAGGCGCAAGTCTGAACCTCCTGCAGTGGACAAAATTGGGGCCACGCAAGCTCCACCCCCTCCCTTGGCCCGTCCACCCCCTGGAATGCCCACCGCATTCCGCCCCTGCTGCCTTCCCTCCCCACTCAGAAAAGCTGCTGCGCTGGCCGAACTCGGCCAGTGCAGTAATGGCTTACCTGCAGGCTCTGCAGGCACACCTGGGTCAACACAAGTGCGTTCAGCAGCCCAGCACCTCTATGGCTGGCGCAGACATGCTTTACGGCATGTTTTCAACAACCTTGGGCTGACATGAGAGGCACATGCGTCGTCCCAATGGATGCTTTGGGTTGTGCCCTGAGCTTAAGGGGGGGAGTGAGTGTGTATTATTGCTTCCCTGGGTTTGGACCTCGCTGCACTTCTCTGACAGAGCAACCAGCTATACCCACATATCTGGAATTAGGAGGAATAGCTTTAATTAAGATTGTGACATCAAGCAAGATGGACCCGCCAGCCCCTTTCAGCATAAAAACTGCTCGCCCTACTTTTGATATCAGAACTGAGTCCATTTGGGGACTTGACACTTTAACTGCATTTCACAGTGATATTATGATCAGCTGCATCATATATACCTCCAGGCACATATATGAATCACCTCCTGGATCGCTGGGCTAAATGAGTGGCAAGGGCATTATGGAATGATGGAATGCTTCCCTCTGAGGAATTCACAAACTGGATTCCAACTGAGTTCAGAGTTCAACTACACAGATCTGGTATGTGCTGCTCTAAGCAGGCTTCAGGCACTGTACTTCCCTCTATACTTCCACGTTTCAGCAAAACTGGGGGGGGTTAGGAAAGAGAGAGAAAGAATGCAGTTCGTGATAGAGCAACTAAAAAAAAGGCATGTGATTATCAGCCCTATTGTATGCAGCATTGCACTGTAATCCTGCAAATCCAAAAATCTGGCATTTGTTCTGTGACTGCTTAGCACTTCAATTGTCTTTCTTCTGTCCATGGATTTAGTCAATTGTACATTCTTTAGTACAAATCTTCAACAACCACTGTGAGATCAACTTTTTTTTACCCATTGTATATTGGGGTTCCCCCCCCATCTCTATCCCTGTTCTTCAGTGAGCATATCCACAGTTGAACCTGCAGATATTTGAGGAATTCACCTGGAGCAGTTTCAGTACTAATAACCTAAGACTTGGCCAGCTGTATCATCAATGACATAAAAAAATTTCATACAGAAGGTACAGCCATAAAAGCCTGATATTGTGTTTTTGCTATCTGAGAGGAAGTTACTTTTCCCCTGCTGCTTCTTTTGTGTGTTCATGCAACGTGTTGATGGCTGCCTCTAGGAGAGAAGCCTCAGGAGCTGCAGGCAGATGGTTGAGTTGCAGGTACGCCTGAAGCTAAGCAGGAGAATCCAGAATTGTTTGTTCTGGATGGGAGACAGAATGTCTGGCTGTGACAAATTGCTGTACCTGTTGTGGCAGAATGGAGTTGCAGATGAGTTGATAAGTCATTGCAAGTGAGAGTTGTGGGGGAGTGTGTGAGAAGGCGAGCAGGTAAAAGAAAGGAGTATGATCTTGAGGACCTGTCCAGGCTTGACTTACAATTGCCTGTTGATGCTCAATGGCACATAGCCAGAGGAGAGAACCACTCTGTGAAGGCTATATCTGGGACTGAGGATTTAGTGAATCAGAGAATATAATACTGAATTTTTGTAAAAACCCCATTGAAAAAGATGATAGTTTAGATCAGCCCATGGAAGTCACCTTGGCCATTTGCTTCTGTGTGGAAAAGATGGGATATACATTCTTTAAATAAATAAAAAAGGGTGCTACTAGGCATATGCTCTGCATGTTGAAATGGTGGCTCTGGGGCAGTGCCACTTTTGGAGATTGGCCACTGATGTTGTTGGTGTCCTGAGACATGGGTTAAATCCTTAGGAGATTGGGATGGTGGCAGAAGGTACAATATATAGAGACCAGGCAGAGGAGGTCTGCCTGTCTGGGGACATCCCCCTTCTAGGAGTACATTGAACCCCAGGTGTTCCTATTAAAAATCAACTCCACAGTAGCATTTGCAGAGTGAAGAGACGTGACAATAGGACAGCCTATCTGTTCCAGGTGAGATGGTGGAAAGCTTAATCAAAGACAAAACCTTAAAACACATAGAAGAACAAGCCTTGCTGAAGGAGAATCAGTATGACTTCTATAAGGGCAAGTCAAGCCTCACAAATCTTTTAGAATTCTTTGAAAAAGTCAACAGGTATGTGGATGTGGGCGAACCTGTGGGTATTAAATATTTTGATTTTCAGGTGTTGGACATGGTCACTCACCAAAGGCTGCTGAGAACTCAGTCAGGGAATAAGAGAGCAGGTCCTTGATGAATTTAAGAATTGGATGAGGATCAGGAACCAGAGTAGACGTCAAGGCAATTTTCACAATGGTGAAAAGTGGGGTGCCCCAAGGATCTGTCCTGGGATTGGTGCTTTTCAACTTGGTCATAAATGACCTGGAGACTGGGATAAGCAGTGAGTTGGCCAAGTTAGCAGTGAGGTGTCCAAGTTTGTAGATGACACTAAACATTTCAGGATGGTGAAGACCAGAAGGGATTGTGAAGAGCACCAGAAAGATCTCTCCAAACTGGGAGAATAGCAGATGTGTTTCAATGTAAGTATGTGTAGAAGAGAGCGACCAAAATGGTTACTGGACTGGAGGCTTCCCTTATGAGGAAAGGCTACTGTGTTTGGGCTCTTTAGTCTAGAAAAGTGGAACCTGAGGGGGGACATGAATGAGCTGTATAAAATCATGTAGGGGGAGGATATAGAATCATTTCCTTTTCCTTCTCACACAACACCAGAACCAGGGGACATTCACTAAAATTGAGCATCAGGAGAACTGATAAAAGAAAATATTTCTTTACCCAGCGTATAATTTGTGGAACTCCTTGCCACAGGAAGTGGTGATAGCATCTGACCTAGATGCCTTTTTGGACAGATTTCTGGAGGAAAGCTCCGTTGCAGTTTACAAGCCATGAGTTTACACATACAAACCTCTTGTTTTTAGAAATAGGCTACTTCAGGATGCCAGATGCAAGGTAGTGGCAACAGGAAGCAGTTATCTTGTGTGCTCTCTGAGTGGAGGGCCACTGTGAGATACAGGAAGCTGGACTAGATGGGCCTTTAGCAGGGCTCATGTTCTTATAACAATCCGCTGAATCACCTATGAACATGGACCAGGCAGAGCAATGGTAAAAATATAAATAGTGTGTTGAAAATCTAATAAAAAAGTATTTTAAAAATGAGAAAAGTGGATAATGAAAGTACAGCAGGATGATGAAAAGTGCTTGGAGGGAGGGAAGCAATGACAGGAAAGAAGAATTGCTCTTCTGCTTCTTTGCATCCCAGAGGCAGTGGGATATGATTGGGCTGGGATTCAATGATATTAGCTGTGTATAAATATTGATGCCAATGGGCAACATTAATTACAGACAGCACAATCCTCACCTACGCAGGAGCAGCCCGGTTGGATGGCCTGCCCTGTATCCTACATAGGGCAAGCCCAGCTTCTCAGACCTGCACCTGCTGAACAGCAGACACAAATCAGAATGGCCTGGAGGCGGGACGCGTGGCCCGGGTATAGAGGTTAGGATCTGGCCAATTGTTCTGAGACACCTTGTGTATTTGGTGAACTGGATAGCACTATGGTCACTCACTGTTCTTGATCAGTTCAGCAACTTCCTCTACTGTATAATTCTATTGACTTATTTCCTTCTCCCTCATTCAGCTATGAAGCTATTTTCAATTCCTTTTCTTCCCCAGTTCTTTAGCCTTCCACTTTTTGTCCTTCTTTTGATTTTCAGTGAGTTACTTTTCAAGGGAAATGCAACCAAAAAGTCAACATTTTAATGCAGTTCAGCCTCTGTGTCAAACTGGTGATGGGCCAATTCCCACATTGAAAAACTGGCAAGTGACAAATTCAGCAGGGATATTTTGGGGCGGGGGGGGGGACGACAAGACAAACAGAACCTAATCAATAGCTGCTCAGGTAAAATGCAGGGTGTTGCAGACAACTTGAAAATGGACAAAAACTGCAGCCTCCAGTTTTTGCATTTGAAGGTTTCTTAGCAAATATGTACATATATTTAATCTTTGTCCTTGAAGCTAGCAACGTAAGTTTCTCCTGATCATTCCTACTTGTGACAGCCTCTGACTGTGGTTTTTCCTGTTGCAACTGCTTCTGGCAGAATGTTTCTCTTGCATCTTCTACAAAGTAAATAGCATGGCAGTCCAAGGACAGATGGCTGTGGTCCAGTGGAAGAAACCAGTTATTCACGAGGACCTGCAGCCTTATTTCTTCTTTACACAGTCTCCTTTCATTGGAAACTTAACAGATCAACCCCCACCTGAAATGTTTTGCTTTATTTATATAGCACCAGAAATGCACAGTATGTTTTGCAGAGCAGCACTAGTGCCATCCATCCCCCTCTCTCCTCAAAAGGCAGATCCCAACCCTGATGTAGGCTCACAGCCTACATCTCCACAGTGGGTAAGACGATACAGTAGATTGGACAGAAAAAAGCAAGAGTAATAAAGGGCAAAAGTGGACAAATGCAGTTATAGAGACTTATTTCAAATATGGCTAAGAGGATGAGCCAAAGACTTCCTGGAAGTGATTAATTTAAAGGATGGGGGGACTTGGAAAGATTTGCATGTTTTTAAAGTTTTACAAATTGCAATACAATGACGGCAGAGATCACATTTGCCCCTTGTGGCTTTTCTTGCCCCTCCTCATTTATCTGTTTCTAATCTCTCTTTCCGGTGGAGGCCTAGCCCTTAATTAACTGCTTCCACTGAGGGTGCAATCCTAAAAGAGTTAGGCCAGCACTTTCAGGCCAGCAAAGTTTGGCTGGCACAAGGGACACCATAAAGTATGTTTGGATCACTCTCTGAGTCAGAGAGGTCAGGACACAGACGTGCGCTACCCTCCCTGACTCTGAGAGTGGTCCAAATGCATTTCATGATGGCCCTGGTAACTGGGCAAGAGGCACTTTTTCCAGTGGTGTTCCTCTTATATTTAGCAGGGGGAGAGTAATTGTCCCTCTTCACCCCTGCGCAGTCTTTCTAGTGGCTGTTGCTGGCGGTCTGCCTTTTTTTTTTTTAAGATTGTGAGCCCTTTTGGGACAGGGAGCCATTTAACTTTATTATTACTATTTGCCTGTAAACTGCTTTGTGAACTTCATGTTGAAAAGCAGTATATAAGTACCTGTTGACTGACTGACTGGTGCCAGCCAAACTTTGCGGGCCTAACTGTGCCAGCCTAACTCCAGGTTAGGATTCTGCTGTCAGTCACCCTTTCCCTCTCACTTACTATAAGTTCTCTAATGGAACTTTCTTTCTGTAATGTTCTTGACCTGCAAGAGGTTGTTGTTGTTGTTGTTATTGTTTGTTATTTATCCTTCCTGTTATTTGTGAATAATAAAAAATAAGAACATAAGAAGAGGCCCATTAGGCTTAAAGGCCCATCTAATCCAGCTTCCAGAATCTCACAGTGGCCCACCAGTTGCTCAGGGAGCACACAAGATAACAAGGAACTTGCATCTCATTGCCACTCCCCTGCATCTGGCATTCTGAGATAGCTTACGTTTGACCATGCAATATAATAACAATAAAAACAAATTGCAGAGATCGTGTTTCAGTGCAACTTCTCATAGAAATGAAGCATGTTTGTTCCCTATAAGTTGCTCCTGAACTCTTGCTCATGTATTGTAATTGTGTGATTGACTACAATCATCATCAAACAGTATTTAGATACCGATCAACACAAAGGTCACAAAGCGGTTTACAGGCAAATAATAATAAAGTTAAATGACTCTGAGTTAGTTACCTCTCCAGGATTCCTGTCTATTAGGACACCACCATTGACTGTTTGTTGTATCTGATGCAGGTGAGGTGGATTCAGCAATGTCTTATGAAAGCCAAAAAACTGAAGCTCGGCCCTCGCAAGATGGAATTTATGTGGATTGGGAAGTCATGTGTTCAGTATAACTGTGTTTAGCTTATTTGGGATGGAGATACATTCTCTCTTAAGAAGCAGTTTGGAGGTGCTTTTTGATTCAGTTGTGTCACTGAAGTACAGGCATGCCCTTGTATCCACTGATTCGGTATCCACAGTTTCAGTTATTCACAGTTATCATGGATACTGGGGCACCTATTAAAAAGAAAAAAGGTAAAGGTTTCCCCATGACCGAATGGCCTAGTTGTGACCAACTGTAGGGGACGGTGCTCATCTCCGTTTCTAAGCCTGAAGAGCCGGCGTTTGTCCGAGGACAAGCTTCTGTGGTCATGTGGCCGGCATGACTATACGCCAAGGCGCATGGAATGCCGTTACCTTCCCACCGAACTGATACCTATTTATCTACTTGCATTTTTATGTGCTTTCGAACTTCTAGGTTGGCAGGAGTTGGGACAAGCAATGGGAGCTCACTCTGTTGCGTTGTCTTGAACTCCCAACCTTCCGGTCAGAAAGCTCAGCAGAACAGTGGTTTAACCCCAGCGCCACCATGTGTTTAATAAAGGTAAAGGTTTCCCCATGACCGAATGGTCTAGTCGTGACCGACTGTAGGGGGCGGTGCTCATCTCCGTTTCAAAGCCTGTAGAGCCGGCGTTTTGTCCGAGGACAAGCTTCTGTGGTCATGTGGCCAGCATGACTATACGCCGTAGTGCACGGAACGCCGTTACCTTCCCACCGAAGTGGTCCCTATTTATCTACTTGTATTTAGGTGCTTTCGAACTGCTAGGTTGGCAGGAGCTGGGACAAGCAACGGGAGTTCACTCCGTTGCGCAGTCTTGATCTCCCAACCTTCTGGTCAGAAAGCCCAGCAGCAGCGGTTTAACCCGCTGCGCCACCACGTCCCTATTTGTTTAATAGGGGAACATTAAACACATTTCCTTTTTTATCTTGTTGCAACAAAACCACTGATATTCCCTTATCTTAAAAAAGGCATTCCCAGTATCCATGAGTTTTAGGTATCCATGATGGGGTCTGGAATGGAACCCCAATGGGTACCGGGGCATAGCTGTAGAAGGTGCCCCAGTGGCAGCGAGTCCGTTTAGTTTTATCTGCTGTGACTGGTGTACCAACCACAGCATCTCCTGGACAGAACAAGCCTGCCACAGCCATCCATGCTCCGTAACTTTCAGAGGTGCATATTGTTTTTACACATTGTATATGTCTAAGGCTCTGGAAGGCAGGGCAAGCAGATCAGGTGAGTGGGAAGGTTCTCTCTTGCTTCCCACCAAAGCTGGGAGAAAAATCCTATTATCCAACACAGACCGTAGTCTGTTTACAACCTCAGTCTCTTTCAGTTTGTGCTTAAAAATCTTAAGAGGCACATAATAGACTGTAACTATAAATAGATTTATGTTCTTGTTGTCCTTTCATTGTTTTATTGGTTTCCTGGATACATTTTATGCAAGCTGTTCTCATATGCTTGAAAGTTTGCGGGGTCCCCCTTTTTTTTGCTTACTGTTCCACATTTATTTATTTATTTATTTATTTATTTATTAGATTTATACCCCGCCTTATTTGCCTAAAGGCGCTTTTGTATTTAAGTGTACAAAAGCATTTGTCAGACTCCAGGATGTTGAAGGCCTGATATTCCAGTACATCTTAAGTGTGCAGACAGACCTAATATAAATAGAGAGCTCACAGAACACCCTTGAGCCAGGAGCTTTCGCCTTGCTTTGCAGCATAAATTACAACTAAGCATGCCAGCACATAAGAGTTCTTTACTCCCTACCCCCCATCTCATGCTTCATAGGGGCTGTCATAGATAGTTTTGCTGCAGGAACATTCATGTGTTGATCAATTAGTTCATCTCCTTATTCACTGAGACAAATAATATTCTTATGTGGAGTACAAAACTTACCTGGGGATTGAAGGTGAGAGGGAGATTTCTTGGTGGCATTACAGAGGTTAGCCAGTCAGCAACATGCACAGCTAGTATCAGCTGCAAACTTCAAAAACTATCTCCTCTCCCCTTCCGAATTTTACCCTGAAAAGGAATAGGTGTATTTGGATTGAATGAAATGAAGTTAGTTCTAGATCAGTCCTACCACTCTATAAAAGTATGCCTGTCTTCCGTCTTAGAAGTAAATAACTGAGTGCTGGATTGCAGCCAAAGTAATGAAAACAATAGCTTGTATGCTCTTTTTTTATACATACGGTGGAAAAAAAACTTCTGCCAGAGCTGTGTTGTCTTCTAAGCAGGAAATAATGTACCCGGAGATAGTCACTCACTGTTCTTTGCCGTTAGCTAAGATGTTAACTGTTTTGCTTCCTTTTTGCTCAGATTTTTTTTCTCAAATTTCACCAGAGATTGCCCTTATTTACAAGGACTAGAAACTTGCTCTTCAAGAAATCCTGGATTTCTGAATTATGTATGAATTATATATTAAGAATTCCGTGTCTTTCAATGCTTCTATAGATTTACAAGCTGAAAAAAAAAATCCTGGCTGAAAAAATTTATTTTGTCTGATTTCTTTATGTGCTTCTTACTGGTTGCCAGCATTGTTGCAGTCATGACGAAGCCACAGGCCCTGTTCTGCATGTTTATTTTGCTCTGTATCATTCACTGAGCTGCTGCTTGGTTGGGGATTTATTAATACCCAGAGCTATTAAAAACAAGAGAAAACAATGTTGCTCACAGCATACTGTAGATCTGCCTAGCTGTTTGTAGCTTTGTACACAAATGGGGATTAAGAGCCTGTTCATTTAGTACCAAGGTACATGCAACCAATCCTTTCATGTAACCATCCCTTTCATGGATCACGCCTTGTTGAGGCAAAGGGGCTTGAGTAGCTCAATGAAGCTGTGAGCTATGCCATGTAGGGTTATCCAAGATGGACAGGTCACAGTAGAGAGTTCTGACTAAATGTGATCCACTGGAGAAGGAAATGGCAACCCACTCCAGTACTCTTGCCAAGAAAACCCCATGGATTACAAAACTAAAAGGCTAAATGATATGACGCTGGAAGATGAGCCCCTCAGGTCGAAAGGTGTCCATTATGTTACTGGGGAAGAGCAGAACACTGGAGTACTAGTAGCTCCAGAAAGAATGAAGTAGCTGGGCCAAAACCGGAAGGAAGCTCAGCTGTGGATGTGTCTGGAAGTGAGAATACGATGCTGCAAAGAACAATACTGCATAGGAACCTGAAACGTCAGTTTCATTATGAATCAAGGTAAGCTAGATGTGGTCAAACGCGAGATGTCAAGACTGAACATCAACATTATGGGAGTTAGTGAACTAAAATGGACAGGAATGGGAGAATTTAATTCAGATGACCATTATATCTGCTACTGTGGGCAGGAATCCCTTAGAAGAAATGGAGTAGCCTTCATCATCAACAAGAGAGTGAGAACAGCAGTACTGGGGTATAACCTCAAAAATGATAGAATGATTTCCATTCGGATCCAAGGCAAACCTTTCAACATCACAGTAATCCAAGTCTACGCCCCAACCACTGGTGCTGATGAGGAAGAAGTTGACCGTTTCTATGAAGACCTACAATACCTTCTAGAATTAACACCAAAAAAAGATGTCCTTCTCATCATAGGGGATTGGAATGCTAAAGTAGGCAGTTAAGAAGTAATAGGAATAACAGGCAAGCTTAGTCTTGGAGTACAAAATGAAGCAGGGCAAAGACTATCAGTTTGTCAGGAGAACACATTAGTCATAGCAAACACCCTTTTCCAGCAACACAAGCGGCGACTCTACACATGGACTTCACCATTGCTACACTGAAATCAGACTGATTACATTCTTTGTAGCCAAGGTGGAGAAGTTCTATACAGGCAGTAAAAGCTAGACCTGGAGCTGACAGTGGCTCAGATCATGAGCTTCTTATTGCAAAATTCAGGCTTAAACTGAAAAAAGTAGGGAAAACCACTAGGCCCTCCACGTATGACCTAAATCATGTCCCATACAAGTATACAGTGAAGGTGACAAATAGATTTAGGGGCTTAGATTTGGTAGACAGAGTGCCTGAAGAACTTTGGACGGAGGTCTGTGACATTGTACAGGAGGCAGCAACTAGAACCATCCCAAAGAGAAAGAAATGCAAGAAGGCAAAGTGGCTGTCTGACAAGGCTTTACAAATAGCTGAGGAAAGAAGGGAAGCCAAAAGCAAGGGAGAAAGGGAAAGATATACCCAACTGAATGCAGATTTCCAGAGAACAGCAAGGAGAGATAGGAAGGCCTTCCTAAATGAGCAATGCAAAGAAATAGAATGGGAAGGACTAGAGATCTTTTCAGGAAAATATGAGATCTCAAAGGACAATTTCGTGCAACCGAGATCTGAGTGAACGAAATATTCCTATTAAATACTTTGTTCCTGACATAGTTGAATGTGCTGACAACAAAATGACACAACAATCATCAATGGAAATCACGTTTATTAACCCATGGAGGTCTGGGGTTGGTGTCATACTCAAAATTGAAGTGGAAAAACACACTACAGGCTGATCCAACTTCGATGTAATGTCCATAAAGCAAGTCAAAACGAGGCTCAGTAGTGTGTGTGGCCTCCACGTGCCTGTATGACCTCCCTACAACGCCTGGGCATGCTCCTGATGAGGTGGCGGATAGTCTCCTGAGGGATCGCCTCCCAGACCTGGACTAAAGCATCCGCCAACTCCTGGACAGTCTGTGGTGCAACGTGGCGCTGGTGGATGGAGCGAGACATGATGTCCCAGATGTGCTCAACTGGATTCAGGTCTGGGGAATGGGCGGGCCAGTCCATAGCATCAATGCCTTCATCTTGCAGGAACTGCTGACATACTCCAGCCACATGAGGTCTAGCATTGTCTTGCATTAGGAGGAACCCAGGGCCAACCGCGCCAGCATATGGTCTCACAAGGGGTCTGAGGAACTCATCTCAGTACCTAATGGCAGTCAGGCAACTCTGGCGAGCACATGGAGGGCTGTGCGGCCCCCCAAAGAAATGCCACCCCACACCATTACTGACCCACTGCCAAACCGGTCATGCTGGAGGATGTTGCAGGCAGCAGAACGTTCTCCCTGGTGTCTCCAGACTCTGTCACGTCTGTCACATGTGCTCAGTGTGAACCTGCTTTCATCTGTGAAGAGCACAGGGCACCAGTGGCGAGGTTGCCAATCTTGGTGTTCTCTGGCAAATGCCAAACGTCCTGCACGGTGTCGGGCTGTCAGCACAACCCCCACCTGTGGACGTCGGGCCCTCATACCACCCTCATGGACTCTGTTTCTGACCGTTTGAGCAGACACATGCATATTTGTGGCCTGCTGGAGGTCATTTTGCAGGCACGAAGGCGTTCCTCCTGGCACGAAGGCGGAGGTAGCGATCCTGATGCTGGGTTGTTGCCCTCCTACGGCCTCCTCCACGTCTCCTGGTGTACTGGCCTGTCTCCTGGTAGCGCCTCCATGCTCTGGACACCACACTGACAGACACAGCAAACCTTCTTGCCACAGCTCGCATTGATGTGCCATCCTGGATGAGCTGCACTACCTGAGCCACTTGTGTGGGTTGTAGACTCCGCCTCATGCTGCCACTAGAGTGACAGCACCGCCAGCATTCAAAGGTCACCCAAACATCAGCCAGAACACATAGGGACTGCGAAGTGGTCTGTGGTCACCACCTGCAGAACCACTCCTTTATTGGTGGTGTCTTGTTACTTGCCTATGATTTCCACCTGTTGTCTACTCCATTTGTGCAACAGGATGTGAACTTGATTGTCAATCGGTGTGGCTTCCTAGGTGGACAGTTTGATTTCACAGAAGTGTGATTGACTTGGAGTGACATTGTGTTGTTTAAGTGTTCCCTTTATTGTTTTGAGCAGTATATATAAGGCTGATCTAAATGTTCCTGATAACCATAATGGTGCGGTCACTGAGCTTGAACCTGACATCCTGGAGTGTGAAGTCAAGTGGGCTTTAGAAAGCATCACTAACAACAAAGCTAGTGGAGGTAACAGCGTTCCAGCTGAGTTACTCAAAATCTTAAAAAGATGGTGTTGTCAAAGTGTTGCACTCCATATGCCAGCAAATTTGGAAAACCCAACAGTGGCCACAAGACTGGAAAAGATGAGTTTACATTCCAATCCCAAAGAAGGGCAATGCCAAAGATTGTTTGAACTACCGCACCATTGCACTCATTTCACATGCTAGCAAGGTGATGCTCAAAATCCTACAAGCTAGGCTTCAGCAATATGTGAATCGAGAACCACCAGAAGTACAAGCTGGTTTCCGAAGAGGCAGAGGAACTAGAGATCAAATTGCCAACATTCACTGGATCATGGAGAAAGCAAGAGAATTCCAGAAAAACATCTACTTCAGCTTCATTGACTACGCTAAAGCCTTTGATTGTGTGGATCACAACAAACTGTGGCAAGTTCTTGAAGAGATGGGAGTACCAAGACCACCTTATCTGTCGGCTGAGAAACCTGGCAGGTCGGCAGGTCAGGAGGCAACAGTTAGAACTGGACATGGAACAACCAATTGGTTTCAAATTGGGAAATGAGTACAACAAGGCTGTATATTGTCATCCTGCTTATTTAACTTATAGCAGAGTACATCATGAGAAAGTCTGGGCTGGATGATTCACAAGCTGGAATCAAGATTGCTGGGAGAAATATCAACAACCTCAGATATGCAGATGATACCACTCTAATGGCAGAAAGTGAGGAAGACCTAAAGAACCTTCTGATGAAGGTGAAAGAGGAAAGTGCAAAAGTTGGCTTGAAGCTCAACATTAAAAAAAACTAAGATCATGGCCACCACTCCCATCACTTCCTGGCAAATAGAAGGGGAAGAAATGGAAGCAATGACAGAGTTTATTCTCCTGGGCTCCAAGATCACCGCAGATGGTGTTTGCAGCCATGAAATTAAAAGACGTTTACTTCTTGGGAGGAAAGCTATGGCAAACCTAAACAACTTAATCAAAAGCCGAGACATCACCCTGCCAACAAAGGTTCGCATAGTCAAAGCTATGGTTTTCCCAGTAGTCATGTATGGCTGTGAGAGCTAGACCATAAGGAAGGTGGCACGCCGAAGAATAGATGCTTTTGAATTATGGTGTTGGAGAAGACTCCCCTGGACTGCAAGGAGATCCAATCGGTCAATCCTACAGGAAGTCAAGTCTGATTGCTCCCTGGAAGGACAAATCCTGAAGCTCAAATACTTTGGCCACCTCATGAAAAGAGAGGACTCTTTAGAAAAGACCCTCATGCTGGGAAAGATCGAAGGCAAAAGGAGAAGGAGGCGGCAGAGGATGAGATGGTTAGATAGATAGATGGCCCTTTTGACTGTGCCGCCACCAGGAGAAGTGAGGGGGCGGCGGCCAGGAAGAGGGCCTTCTCAGTGGTGGCCCCCCAACTTTGGAATACCCTCCCCTTCGAATTGAGAACTGCTCCCTCTTTGTTAACATTTCGGCGGGGGCTGAAGACCTTTTTATTTCAAAAAGCTTTTAACTGTTGACAGGCTGGCTGGCTGGTTTGTTACATTTTTATATTTCATACCTTATGTTTTTAAATTGTACTGTTCTGTTTTAATTTTGTTTTATTGTATTGTTTTAATATTGTTTTTAAATTGCTGTTAAATTTTATTTTTTATTGTATTTTTTATGTTGTAATGCCACCTTGGGTGCCTTCGGGCAAAAAGGCGGGATAGAAATCCAATTAATAATAATAATAATAATAATAATAATAATAATAATAATAATAGTATCACCGAAGCAATGAACATGAAATTGGGAGAACTCTGGAAGCTCATGGAGGACAGGGAGGCCTGGCGTGCTGGGGTTGCATGGGGTTGCGAAGAGTCGGACATGACTTACTGACTGAGCAACAACAACAACAACACATGTGACCATGCCTGACCTGTCCACAAGTACACAATGTCGGGGAGAAAATTGTTTTATTAACAATTTAGACACAATTACCTCAGCATAGATTTTCATAGCAGCATATTATCTAGCAAACACCAATGCAGGAAATACTGGCTTTAGCCAGGCACTGCGGTGTTCAGTGGGCATCCGCAGTCTCTCACCCATCTACCTGCTCTCCCTGGCTGTGGTGCCTCCTCTTTGTCTCTCATCACTGCTTTCTCTCTGCCTGCCACTCAAAGTGAGTGCATGGTGTGGCTGTGCCACTCCTCTCCTTCCAATTGTTTTCCAATGGAAGAAAAGAGACAGAATGATATTGTAATAGTGAACACTGATTGGCCACCATCAGATGGGGAGGGGAGCAAAGGAGGAACCATGGAAGCTCACTTGCCCATCCCCTCACCTGCTCAGTTCTTGGAGATGAGTCCTGTGTTGCAGGTTGGGGATTGAGGATGAGCCCCCATTCTTGATGAGTTGAAGACCGCTACTGTAAAAGTCTACCTCTTGGAATGTCTTGCTTCTTGGGGGAGTGGGGAGTGCAAAATAACTTGTCTCTTCATGAATGGCTGTCCAGACGTGGATCTAGATTGTTTGCATGCACAAGAAAAATATTGTGTGTGCACATTTTTTTTCCAGATCCAAGTCAAATATTTGTGCATAGGTCTATTCGGAAGATGCAGCCTTTATAAAAAGCAGAATGAGGCACATTTGTTTCCAGGCCTGCTTGCATTTTTTTTCCTGTGGTTCCTTTTTAAGGCACCCGACACCAGTAGGAATAATTAAATACGTCAACTGGTGCAAAGTTTTATGCAAGTCTGAACTGTACCTTTGTCCTGTCCCCCGCAGCTGATAAAACTGCCGCTTACTTGAGAAATCTCAAACTTGGGAACAAAGGAGCCTTACATTGTATCTGTTACACATACCAAACTACCAAGGTCAGTCCTAGTTCTTTTCTAGGTAAAATTGGAGGCATTCTGCAGTGATGATCTCTAAACAACAGGGTGTGAATGTCTCCCCCCACTCCACCAGCTGGAGACAGAACACATTGCAAAAACTCCAGGACGTGATTGCAGCCTTTTGAATCTGGCAATTTATGGACAGCCCAGGCATTCACCATGTCATGCCAAAAGGTGCAGGATATCAGGGAGTTTACTGGGGTCCCTAATCAAAAGGATTATAGTCTTCATTTTTTTAAGTGGAGAGTATAAAAATTATTCTTTAATGTCATTCTAATCCCTTCATATGGTACACTGCATTTTCAGTTTTCACAGTAGCTATGGCATGCAATGCATATTTTGCTTCAGTGACTCAAGGAGGTGGTATTAAGCTTCTTCTGGGTGGGGTTGTACACCTCCTTCAATAGCAAACCTGCATGTTATGGTTGCTGTTGAATCTGCTTTTATATAGATGTGTTAGAGGAACCTGTGAGTTTGTTGCATTTATCTGCCCAGGAGGTTGTCATTGTGTCTCTGTAGTTGTGCACTTACTGGCTTAGCCTCCTTCTAATCAGTCACTGCTATAGGTGGGTAATTCTGCCATACTTTCTGCATTGGGTGTGATGAACTATTAGGCCACTCCTAATACAGGGGTATGATTTACCTGCATGTTGTGGAGGCATGCCCACACCAGTGATTCCTGCATCAATACAGGGCATGGAACTCCCCTGACGGCAGGTAATTCTTACTCTTGCACATGCTGAGTAAGAATGATGTGGCTCAAATTTGAGTTCTTGGAAAACTGGGCACATTGACTGTTGGCAGCCAGAGAATCGGTGAGCTAGCGGAACTGACAAGTGGCACTGATTAGTGGATGGATGATTGCTTAACCCTGGCATTATGGGTCTGCTTGAAAGGGCAGCAGTAATGTATCCATTCCTAATAGAGCGGCAATTCTTTTCATACCCCAATGTTGTATAATAAGCGTTTAGTGGCAAGATGGGTTCTGTGTGGAATCCAGGAGCTTTATGGATTTAGTAGCCTCTGTGTGCAGCAATGTGGATCAAACGACAAAGCAGAGAAAACAAAAAAGAGATTGGGAGGGAATTATTGAAGTTTAAACAAAGGAGTTCTGTGTCATTGACTCAGCTACTCAGCAGATTTCATATAGCTCTGAAGCCGAACTATTTGCAGACGAAGTGTTGCATAAGGGATGTATTCTGGTAATGTGCACAGGCACTGCACAGCACACTAATTATTCATCTTTCATATGTGGTTCCACAAATGCATACAGCAAAATAAAACTGATTAGCTAGGTTATTTGTCTCCCTAAGGTTTGCAGATAACCATGGGAGGCAGCAACACTTAAAACACATTGGCATAGTGTTGTAGAATTTAAATCCATACATTTCTACGTATATAGCAGTTAACGTGCATTGAATGGAGAAAATGTATAAACATTGGTCATTGTGCACATCTACCAACTGAGAACGTGTACGAATGACAGCATAAGCAAAGATTTTTGTGTATCGCTTGGCCAATGTATGTATCTTCCAAGGATGTTGAGGAATGTGTGCAACTTGGCAGCATGAACAGAATGTTGTATATATTTCCTGGCTCCTACATTTGGGGAATATGCATTTCCACTGTTGCGGTGTGTGAAATACACTGTAGTTTGTCCTGGTCACTGTGAATGAATGATCAAAAGCTGTTGACAAAAGACTACTAAGGTTTTTGAACAACTGTGGATGTGTCCTGAATGAGCAGTTCACATGCAGATGTGAGGCAAAAGCCAATGCCTGAGTGATGTGCATGTCTGAGAGCACAGTCTGTCATTGGAAGAGGGAGAGATATTAATTTTTCTAGCTAGAGTGAACTGAAACTGAAGAATATGGTATTGTGGGGGCTCCACAGGTTGAACATATGAAGTTGCTTTATAGTGGGTCAGACCATTTGTCCGTCTTGTCTGCCACTCTAGAGTCTCCCATCATCTGTTAGCTGATCTGTTTAACTGGGGGTGTCAGGGATTATACCTGGGAGGGACCTTCTATTATATGTACAAGGCATGTACTGAGCTCTGGCATCAGTTTAATTTTCCCCTACCACAGAACCTTGACTTCTCCCCTAAGCTGCTGTTAAGAAGATCTTCTGCCTACAGGAGGAATCCCTCTATTTATGTTCTGCTTGTATACTTGTGAATGAAGCAAACATTGCATAGATCCTATTATATAAGTCTCCAGTTCTCACACATCCAGACTAAACAAGCCCCTCAGGAAAATGCGGAGCAGATAACACCTATAATGTGCACACACAATGCAAGGGAAATCTGTATCAGAAGGTGAAATTGCAAGTTGTGTCAATATTGTTCAGTGATTTGTGAGCCTATTTATCTGCATGGCATATCCTGCAAGGGTCGGGTCTCTGCACTGTAGTCAAGGAAAATTATTTCAGGGTGTTTGAAATCTCTCCTGTCAGTTTCATGAACCTCCAAAAAGTGGGTTGTGACCCACTGGTGGGCCACGGACCCACAGTTTGGGAACCATTGTAATATGGGATAGCATTTCTGTATCTCCTGAAATGCAGTAGTTATACATGGAGGCAGTTGATCAATTCAGCACTGAGTCTTCAGGTGCTGAGTAATCAAGCAATGAGAAATCTAGGGATGTACATGCATTGCCGTGGAAAGTGTATTTGGCATACCTAAAAAGAAAGAACATTTGTACCCAGAGAAAGTTGAGAACAAGTTGGAAAGAACAGTGCATTCTCTTCTTCTTCCGCACCACTTTGTGGTGATATCTTGCATTATAGCCTGTGTGGTTTGTGTGGCAGAAGTTCTAGCCATACCAGTTACTGTTGCCTCAGGCAGGCTTCCAGGACACACCCAGCTTCTCAAGTTTGTTATCTGATAAGTACATGATGGTAAACCAGCAAGCTCCTACTCCAGGCAGTTTAAAAACAAAACAAAACATGAAAGTTATTTCCTGTGTAGGCTGCGATTCTAGTTCTGAGCAAAAGAGGAGATGCGCTGTGATGGTGTTGCACAAAATGTGCGTCAAGTCTTTGAATTAAGAACATGGGACTGTGGTCGTTATCATCAGTTGTTATCATCTGGAGAGCTATGAGGACTGGAAACAGAATAGAAGCCTAGCACGTGCAAGAACCATGGCCTGTAGGTCCATCACTGTATTCTAGAGACTGAATGGACATGAAACATGGATCTAGAATAATGTATCATTGAGATCAGAGCCCTTTCAATAGGTTTTCTGTGTGTGTCAGTCAAGGAAATGGCAGCTTGAAAAGTTTAGTGGTTCTCTGATAGCCAGCTGTCTTCCTCACCTGGCAGGTTAATTTCTCGATTTGCACAGTGTCCTATATTTTGGTGTTAAAACCCGTTTAAAACAGATTTTAGACACTCCTAAGTTCCTCGAAAATCTTTGAAATAAAGAAAAACATTACTGAAGATTAGCTCCATTGTATTTAGGCTCATGCTAGAATGGAAAGTGTCCTTTGTGTACCAAAACTGGCTTCTGCAGCCTCGGTAGTCCTGCAGGTATGGCCTGAGCTCCTACATGCTTCTTCATGGTTAGCAGATCTACAAGCCAAAGAGCTGTTGTAGCAGGCCAGTTTCCTTCCAGATTTGACATTGTTAAGCAATGTTATGTATGCATTCCTTGGCCTGCCACATATGGCTTGCAGCAGCATGCAGTAGCACCTCCTGGGTCCCTCTTTGAGCCTGGCCCGAGTACAAATTACCCCCTTTACCCCCCTTTCATGCAGCCTGGCCCTCAGCATGTTGTCCTTTACAGGACATTCTTATCCCCATGTTGCAACTAGGAAGCTGAGACCAGGCGCACACGGAGGCCCGAGCGCGCCCCATGGCTGGCGCTGAAACCACACCCCCGATGTCACCCCGCCCCATGCGTCGCTCAGACACGCCTCCCTTACCCTGGAAATGCTCCATTTCCGAGTGTAAGGGAAGTGTGGGCGGGCGGGAGGGCCGAAAACCGCGCAGTCTCGCCTGGACCATGCGCAATGGCGCCCCGCCGCTGCCCGGCGCCCCATGGCTCGTGCCATCCTGTGCATCAGGTAAGATAAGCACCTGGCTGAGACCAAGGAGGGGCAGCTTGCCTGAAGTTCACCAGTGAGTTTCTGGCAGAGGGGAGACTTGAACCTGGAGAAGTCAAGATTTGTAGATCAGTCTCTAAGGCTGTAATCCTATACACACTGTCCTGGAAGTAAGGCCCATTGAACACAGTGGGACTCGCTTCTAAGCAGGCATGTCTAGGGTTGCACTGCATCCACTATAGAGTCTAGGAGCAAATGAGCATACCGGTTGTGGCAAAGGGTTTTGCAACAATATTATTTGAGGAACTGTTAAAATTTGGAGGAGGGGGCTTGCCAAGATGGGTGCTGCTTGGGAAGAAGCAGCTGCTTAGTGTTTTGAAGATGGCCTGAAATGCCAATAGAACAATGGAAAAACTGTGGTCAAAACAATTGAAATGTACTTTAAATGTTAATATTAAGGAAAATATGTTCAAGATGATGTACAGGTGGTATATGACTCCAAGTAAACTAGCAAAAATGTTTGAAAACATGTCAGATAGATGCTGGAAGTGTAAAAGACTGGAAGGATCATTTTATCATATGTGGTGGGCATTTAAGAAAGCAAAAAAGTATTGGATTCAGATGCATACACAGATGCAGTTGATTTTATAAACAAATGTACAAATGAAGCCTGAAACCTTTTGGTTGGGTATGAAAGATGAACATTTAGACCAAAAATTTTAAACTTTATTTTTCTATATGACAAGTGCAGTGAGAATACTTTATGCACAATACTGGAAAAATATACCCTTGATTGAAGAACGGTGGATAAAAGATTTGGACTTTGTGGAGATGGATAAACTTACAGATCTACTTAAAGAGAAGTCAGTGAATCTTTTTGTGAATAATTGGAAACGTTTGTAGACTTTTTGCATATGAGAGAGAGGAATGACGGGATGTTTCTCAGAGTGCAATCCTGCTCTTGCACTGGACCAGCGCTGCCACAAACGTACCATAAGGGTGTCAGTGCCACAGAATTGGCTGCTGGGCCAGCACAAACAGCAGCGCTGATGCATGGGCGCCACCCAGTGATGGGATCAGCTAATGACTCGGGGAACACTGGGTGGGCAGCAGGAAGGCTGGGCGGGACTTCTGGGTGATTGACAGCCCGTCCGTCCGGGTCCGCCGCCTGCCCGCCCGCCGCACGGGCTGCCCTCGGGTGGCGCGCCCCGCCGCTGTGTGCCCTGGCACCCGGGGGCCCCCACCCGTCCCCCCGGTGAGCGGGCGCCCCCTCCGAGGCCAGGGTAGCCTGTGCGGAGGGCGGGCAGGCAGCAGACCCGGACAGACGGGCTGTCAATCACCCGGAAGTCCCGCCCAGCCTTCCTGCTGCCCGCCCAGCATTCCCCGAGTCGTTAGCTGATCCCATCACTGGTGCCACCCCACCTGTCAGCTGTGCTGGTCTAGCGCTGGCATAGTTCTGCCAGCAAAGGATTGTGCCGAGGGTGTGGCAGAGGCTTGACAGAGGCGTAAAGGCGCTGTGCCATGGGTGGAGACAGGGCAGAGACGGGACATGGCTATTGGACCATATCCAACCCCCCGTCCCTGGGCTGGGCAGCCCCGATTCAGGCTGCTCCTGGCAACGTGGACTTGCGCCGGCTATTTGGCTGGTGCAGATCCGAGCAGCCCCATAGGGCTGGCTGGGACTTACCCCAGAGCTGCTTCTGCCTCCTAATGTGGCCTGGCTATTCCAGCGCAGGTTACAATTGGGCTGCCCAGCACTGCTTGAAAGGCATAATTTTTAAAGCTGCATTTGAATTGAATTAAGATTTGCAAACAAAAGTTGATAGTTGATAAATCGGTGAAAGCCTGCTTGAATTCAAGGTAAATGAATCATGCATTTATTTTTTGAGGCTGTTGTAGGTTCGGTGTGTTGTTGTCATAGGGAATGAAGGTGGCAATATTAAAGAAACCACAAAGAGCATTGTGTTATTTTAAAGATTTGCAAATTTCTTTCAGTATTAAGATTACATAAAGTACTGTTCGATCAGATGTGTGAAGTGTGATCCATAGTAGGCAGGCACAAGGAAAACATTTAAAACAGGTATCAAATAAGATAAGTAAGAGGATTAGTCTTGCGATGAGCTCAAAAATATACCAGATAAGCAAAGTGTACCGATAATTCACAATAGCAATACTTAGTGATAACATAGTACTGTGAGTCTATTTTGACTTCTGTTATATGCTATTATGTGATAAAAAAGATTGAGTCTATAGTATAGTCAGACCAGAAGCAATAGAATCAAACACTTCATGTATGCTGCATCTGATAAAGTAGATTGTAGTCCACAAAAGATGGTGTTGAAATAAATATGTTAGTCTTCAGTGTTTCACAAGACTCTCTGTTCTGTTTACTACAGATTTTTTAAATTTTATTTTGAAGAATTTATACCCCACCTTTCCCCTGCCGAAGCAAATGCCCAAGGCGGCTTACATGGGCAGGCTAGTCTAAACCACCACTTTTCAATGAGGTTTTTACAAATATATAGTATTCTGCGATTCACCAAATCCTCAGGCCCAGATGTAGCCTTCACAGTGTGGTTCTCTCCTCTGGCCTTGTGACATGGAGCTTCAGCAGATGATCGTAGGTCCAGCCTGGACAGGTCCTCAAGGTTCAACTTGCACCTGCTACAGATTAACATTTACCCCTCTGAGAAATTAAAAGAACCATTGCTGGCTTTGTTAGTGGTAATTTATCTATTTTAGGGTTTGCCCTTATATTCAGGTTTTGAAAATATACAACTTTATCTCAAAGGCAGTCTAAAAATACTTTGATCAGTTGCCAGCCCTAATACTTTTGAGCAAACAAAATGTGGCACCTGAAAAAGCCAACTCTTCCAACTTTGCCAAGAACAACCTCAGATTTATATTCTTTAACTAGCGTCCATTTGAGAAAGCAAGGGAAGGATGCACATTAAGTGCCACTCAGTGTTGTGTTTATTGACCGATAAAACTTGTAGCTACATGTCTGCAGAGACTGATTGAAGACTGAAGCCATCCAGCTCAGGAATATCCAAGCCAGCCAGTATGAAGTCTGTAAAAAATCCGCATTTCTGTCTCAGGATCGCAAACGGTTACTATAAGCGTGTTTTTTTTTACCTTTGTGAAAATATGTCTTGGAGAGTATGTCTAATGCTTAAATCCTAGTTATAGAATAATGGAGGATCTTTGTATTATACTTCAGCTGCAAAAACATATGTGGTAGTGAAGGAACAGGGGTACACATCAATGGTGATATGTCTAGGTTATTACATGCACACACACTGGAAAGCTGTTCTCTGGATTGAGCTGCATACTCGCTGTGCGTGAGGGAGAGGAGTGCCATCCGAGTGCACAAGTGGTAGCATCCTGTTGGGGGCAAGAACATGGTAACCCAGAACATTGCATTTCCTTTTCCTGGTGTGTGTATTTGTGCGCGCGTGCAGCTACAGTGGCATTCTGCAGAGGACAACTGCTCAACACCTGTGGAAACGGTGCAATCCTGAAAACCAAAAGGGATGCAGATGGGTGTTTGGCCTGTAGGATCAATCATCTGAGGCTGACATTCACCAAGAGAGAGCAGACCCTCTCTTCTCTTCACTGTTGCAAAAGGAAGGGATAGATAGGCACCACAGTTTATGGCAACAGCACATTCAATAATCCTGGAAGGTTAGTAGGGTGGGGTAGGTGGGTGGGTAGAGAGATGAGAGGGGGTACGGCATCAATACATTGCAGCATGGGATTCCCTCACCTTTACCTGTATAGGGTACATTGTCCTTTGGTTGAGGTGGTGAAATTTTAAATTCGTTGAGGTGGTAAGATTCTAAGGGCGCAATCCTAATCTGGAGTTAGGTCGGCACTAGTCATTTTGCTAGCCCAGGAGTGTTGCAAATACACTATAAAGCATGTTTGGACTATAAATGCACAGTACAGTGCATCTGTACACCATCCACCCTCACTCCGAGAGTGGTCCAAACGTGCCTTATAATGTGTTTGCAACACTCCTGGGCTTGTACAAGTGACTTGTGCTGGCCTAACTCCAGGTTACAGTTGTACCCTAAATTAGTTTAATTTGGGTGTTTCTGTGTGGAGACTTCCTATGGCAGAATACGTGTAATAAGAATTCTGAAAAGACACGTGCTAACACAATGTCTTGCCATACATGTCGTGAGGGACATGAGGTTGTTTGTGCAAACTGTTCCTTTTGTGCCCCATGTGCCCTTTCATCATGGTTCCCATCACCAAAGCTCCCCTTTGAGAGACCAGAGAGGTATAGTCCCATGACACACATTATCTTATATAAGTTGTAGTCTCTCAGGCAGGGACTTATATCCTGAGGCTTTAGCACTGTGATTTGCTGTCAAATATAGCCAGTGTGCTATGCTCTGTTGTGAGGAAGTGGGTGGGGCAAGGAAAGTGCAAGTAATTGAGGTTTCCTGGTGTTTTTCCCTTCTATATTGCTTCCCATGAGCTACCTTTACCAGGTCTGATTTTGCTGTAGCGTTTTTCAGTGTTGGAGGCGTGTCTGTTGTCCAAAGGGTGGGTGGGATATGGGGTGCCTTGAACGCCTCTCTTTTGTGGCAAATGCTGGTGGAGTTTGCTGGTGTCCAAGCGATGTCTGAACTATGTTGGTGCAGTGTTTTTCTGGCATTGTGCCAGTGTCCAAGGAGAGTCATTGGCAGCATTCTACGCTGGCGGGACTGTCAGTGCGTTTGTGGATGTGGAGATACACAAACATCCTGAGGATGTGACTGGGCTATAAGACTCTTAAGACTTGAGTTTTAAAATAAAACTTCAGGCGTATTTCTAAATTTGTCAGCCCTTGTGTTGGAGAGCTCAGCTCAAACTCCAAGCAGAGTCTAGAATATTCTCAAGTGCGTCAAGAATACAGGCATGCCCCCCCCCCGGTATTCGCCGGGAATAGGTTCCTGGGCCCCCATGTGGATACCTGAAACTGTGGCTAAGAAGGAACCTATGTTAAGTATAGAGTTCTCCCCTGCTGCCACCTCTGAGCAAGAAGGTTTTTTAGCAGCAGCGTCATGCAGCCGGAACGCTGGGCGGGAGGAACGGGTGAGTGGCAGCCCGCCCGTTGCGTACCGCTCCGTTTTGCCGTCTTCCCTGCCCCCGTGCTGCCGTTCACCCGTTCCTCCCGCCCAGCGTTCCGGCTGCATGACACCGCTGTTTTTTAGCAACCCAAAGTAAGGATAAAGGAAGGTAAGGGGCGGCCCTGATCCGTAGATAATTGAAACCACAAATACAGAAAATGTGGATACAGGGCTCCACTTGTATACAATTGCAGGTTTATAAACAGTATTATACAGCAGATTTATAAAACCTGTGTGTAGAAAGAAAAAGTCATGTATGAAGCAGTTCTGAAGAATGCCGAGGAACAGAAGCAGTATGGCTGGAAGGCCCATGGCCCATCCCTGGCTGGCACTAATTTTTCAGAAATGTCAGTGGCCAAGATGAAACGACAGGAATAAATTGAAAAGTAGCCTGTGCTTCAAGGAGGTCTCGTACGTTCTGTTCTCTCAGCTAGAGGGCAAGAGAATGGGATTGTTTGTAGGCTGTGGAAATAAATGTGTTTAAATTCTGAACCAAGGAAAATTCTGTGTTCAAAATAAGTGACATCAATCAAACTGTTGACATATTCCCTTCTGAGGCGCCAAAACTGCATGGAATGGTTGTATGCATGGAAACAGCTATTACACACTCACAAGCACACATGAGGCCCCTATCCTTTGTGGTGAATTTGCTCTGGAATTTGTGTGTGTGTGTTCCAGCGTAAAGTTGTATTTGAATATGTTGAGCATTATCCAATTATGCAACTTTATCAGGAAGAGGACTAAAAATAATCTGCTCTGCTTGAGCCAAGCGATAAGAATATACTGCAGGGCAGAGATTAAACGGAATGAATATTTGTTGTGTCAATACAATAATCACTCTTACTGGGAGAACATGACCTCTTTTATTCAGTACTGACCTTGGGCCTGAGAGGGATTTGAAGTGCCTGTCTAACACACTGAAAATATGGGTCACACATTTACCATGGAGAAGACACTGTGGGATGTATTTATTCCTTACATATGAAACTTGCCTCTTCTTCTGAGCTCTCAGCTGGTGCCTATGAAGGTTACTATTGGAACCAGGTTTCAGAGGCTCCTAGGCAAACCCTAGGAAAAACCCTGCACTCAGCCCTATAAGGTGCCCTTTGTCTACCACTATCTCTAGTACTTAAAGGTCCAGTCAGGGCCATGGGGCCAGGGCTGGCCTTAAAACAATCAATCAATCAATCAATCAATCAATCAATCAATCAATCAATCAATCAATCAATCAATCAATCAATCAATCGTATTTATATACCGCTTTTCAACACAAAGTTCACAAAGTGGTTTACAAGAAAATTGTAATAATACAATTAAATGGTTCCCTGTCCCAAAGGGCTCAGAATCTAAAAAATGCAGACCACCACCACCACTAGAAAAGACACTGTGCGGGGGTGAATAGGGAAAATTGCTCTCCCACTGCTTAAAATGTTAAATCTTAAACCAGGCACACAAAAGGGTACAGTGCATACGTACCCTCCCATTTCCTCCCTTATGTGACCAATGTCATCACATTGGGCCCCGTGCTTTGGGGGCCCCCGCACCAGCACAGCAAGCAGATTGCCTGCTGCTACAGCAGGGATCTCTGTGGGCTGTAAGTCAGTGGGATGAGCAGAGCAGCTTTACTTTGGGCACTCGCACCTGTCTCTGCCTCCAAACTGCCCAAAATAGGCCTACTGGAAGCAGTTGGCATTGATGTCGTCATGTCACCACCAACTATTTCCAGGTGCCACACATGGCACCACAAGCGCTTTTCTTGGTGAGTGGGGGCCCCACAAGGAGGATGCCCCCCTGCAAGAATGCCCCACATTGGGCCCCACTGTTCCTAGAGCCGGCCCTGCATGGGGCCAACTGAAGTGGTTGCCTTAGGTATTGTGCCTGGCTGCTTGCTTCTGTTGCCCTTCCTTCTCCTTCCACTCCTTGGATTGAAAAAGAAAACGGGGAACAGAAAGGAAGAGGAAGTGTGGAGGGGAGAAGAATTCTGAGTTAGAGTATTTTGAGAGTAGGGGTGCAGAGATTGGTGAATCACCAGGTAAGGGGGCAGCAGTTGACATGCCACTTCAGGAGTCAGGAGGCCATGGGCTGGCCTTGGGTTCAGCTGTTGGTCCAGCTAAGTGAGGCCTCTGAGGGCATAATCCTATATTCACCGTTGACTGACACTAGCTGGTTCTGGATAGGAGGAGGGCAGGAGGGAGGGAAGAACTGGGTGGGGATGGGCGGGCTGGGAGGCATGCCAGCTTGGGGAGAGGGCAGGGTTGGGATGTGGCCGCATCCAAGGCTCTATCCCCAGGCTTTGCAGCCCCCTCTGCTCTGTGCCTGCTATATAGGGAAGGCTGGAGCCTCTCCCGGGGCAAGGGCACGAACGTACACTTGCCTCGGGGAGCAGTGATGTCATGCAGGGGGTACGCGGGGGTACGCGAGTACCGGTTCCTAGGATTACGGCTGGCCCCGCCCATTCGCCCGCCCACTCGTCGACTCCGCCCCCTGCAACATTTGAATTTCCTGCATGTTTGAGTTGCCTGCATATTCTCAGAGCCAGGCAGGCAGCGAGCGGAGCCTTGCCTTGCCTTGCCACTGAAGAATGAGCTGCTCTGGGGTTTTGGAACTGTTGGGTCACTTTAACATGATGCCAGGCCTCCTTAACATGTTCTGGGGGTGCTGTTGAATACTGTTGCAACTGTTGGGTCAGTTTAAAATTGTCTGAGGCCTCAAAAAGGGCTTTTTTCATGTCACTTCCTGCCACAACATCACTTCCGGCTTATGATGTCACTTCTGGTGGGCGGGTCCCGATACATGCCAATCAAAAGTGAGTACCTGTTCTTAAATCATTTAGATGACACCACTGCCAGGGAGGCTCCTGAGCACTCCGAAGCTGCACTGGATACAGTGCAGGCCCGCCAGCGCAGTTTAGGATTGCACTCTCAGAGTTGCAAGCTCTGAACCAGTACCTGATCTTGCCAACCCCTGATGTCACCTCTGATAGGGGTTACCCTATTTTGCCCTTGACAATCCTGTAGACTTGGTTGGAGTTCATGATCTGAATGGCGGAGTCTCTGTAAACGCACACCCAACATCTTGTGGCTAGACACACTGTTTTCAGAGCTGAGTTCAGTGGCAAAATGATTCAGCCAAATTGTAGCAAGAGCTGGGAAATGAGCATCACATGCTCCAGCACCACCTGCCACACTGGGAGCACTTTTGCAGCTTTTCTTCAATGTGTTTTTCCTTTATACAGACAAGTCAACTGAGACATGAATGTATTTCAATGTTTGCGCTCCATAACGCTTAGGGGAGCCTCTCTCCCAGGACTAATAAAATAGGGAGCTGCCTCCTACTGAGTTATATATTATTGGTCCACCTTTCATGGATCACTGCCTTGTCGTGGCGAAGGGGCTTGAGTAGCTCAATGAAGCTGTGAGCTATGCCATGTAGGGTTACCCAAGATGGACAGGTCATAGTAGAGAGTTCTGACTAAACGTGATCCGCTGGAGAAGGAAATGGCAACCCACTCCAGTACTCTTGCCAAGAAAACTTCATGGATTACAAAACTAAAAGGCTAAATGATATGACACTGGAAGATGAGACCCTCAGGTCGGAAGGTGTCCATTATGCTACTGGGGAAGAGCAGAACACGAGTACTAGTAGCTCCAGAAAGAGTGAAGTAGCTGGGCCAAAACCGGAAGGAAGCTCAGCTGTGGATGTGTCTGGAAGTGAAAGGAAAGTGCGATGCTGCAAAGAGCAATACTGCATAGGAACCTGGAACGTCAGATCTATGAATCAAGGTAAGCTAGATGTAGTCAAACGCGAAATGTCAAGGCTGAACATCGACATCATGGGAGTTAGTGAACTAAAATGGACAGGAATGGGAGAATTTAATTCAGATGACCATTATATCTGCTACTGTGGGCAGGAATCCCTTAGAAGAAATGGAGTAGCCTTCATAGTGAACAAGAGAGTGAGAACAGCAGTACTGGGGTATAATCTCAAAAGTGATAGAATGATTTCAATTCGGATCCAAGGCAAACCTTTCAACATCACAGTAATCCAAGTCTACGCCCCAACCACTGGTGCTGAAGAGGAAGAAGTTGACCGTTTCTATGAAGACCTACAATACCTTCTAGAATTAACACCCAAAAAAGATGTCCTTCTCATCATAGGGGATTGGAATGCTAAAGTAGGCAGTCAAGAGGTAATAGGAGTAACAGGCAAGTTTGGTCTTGGAGTACAGAATGAAGCAGGGCAAAGACTGATAGAGTTTTGTCAGGAGAACACATTAGTCATAGCAAATACCCTTTTCCAGCAACACAAACGGCGACTGTACACATGAACTTCACCAGATGGTCTAAATCGAAATCAGATTGATTACATTCTTTGCAGCCAAAGGTGGAGAAGCTCTATACAGGCAGTAAAAACAAGACCTGGAGCTGACTGTGGCTCAGATCATGAGCTTCTTATTGCAAAATTCAGGCTTAAACTTAAAAAAGTAGGGAAAAGCACTAGGCCCTCCATGTATGACCTAAATCAGATCCCAAACGAATATACAGTGGAGGTGACAAACAGATTTAGAGGCTTAGATTTGGTAGACAGAGTGCCTGAAGAACTTTGGACGGAGGTCTGTAACATTGTACAGGAAGCAGCAACTAAAACCATCCCAAAGAGAAAGAAATGCAAGAAGGCAAAGTGGCTATCTGAAGAGGCTTTAAAAATAGCTGAGGAAAGAAGGGAAGCCAAAAGCAAGGGAGAAAGGGAAAGATATACCCAACTGAATGCAGATTTCCAGAGAACAGCAAGGAGAGATAGGAAGGCCTTCCTAAATGAGCAATGCAAAGAAATAGAGGAAAACAATAGAATGGGAAAGACTAGAGATCTTTTCAAGAAAATTGGAGATGTCAAAGGACAATTTCATGCTAAGGTAGGCACAATAAAGGACAAAAACGGCAAGGACCTAACAGAAGCAGATGAGATTAAGAAGAGGTGGCAAGAATACACAGAGGAACTCTATAAGGCCGATCTCAATGTTCCTGATAACCACAATGGTGCGGTCACTGAGCTTGAACCTGACATCCTGGAGTGTGAAGTCAAGTGGGCTTTAGAAAGCCTCACTAACAACAAAGCTAGTGGAGGTGACAGCATTCCAGTGGAATTACTGAAAATCTTAAAAGATGATGCTGTCCAAGTGCTGCACTCCATATGCCAGCAAATTTGGAAAACCCAGCAGTGGCCACAAGACTGGAAAAGATCAGTTTACATTCCAATCCCAAAGAAGGGCAATGCCAAAGATTGTTCAAACTACCGCACCATTGCACTCATTTCACATGCTAGCAAGGTGATGCTCAAAATCCTACAAGCTAGGCTTCAGCAGTATGTTAATCGAGAACTACCAGATGTACAAGCTGGTTTCCGAAGAGGCAGAGGAACTAGAGATCAAATTGCCAACATTCGATGGATCATGGAGAAAGCCAGAGAGTTCCAGAAAAACATCTACCTCTGCTTCATTGACTATGCTAAAGCCTTTGATTGTGTGGATCACAACAAACTGTGGCAAGTTCTTGAAGAGATGGGAGTACCAGACCACCTTATCTGTCTTCTGAGAAACCTGTACGTGGGCCAGGAAGCAACAGTTAGAACTGGACATGGAACAACCGACTGGTTTCAAATTGGGAAAGGAGTACGACAAGGCTGTATCCTGTCACCCTGCTTATTTAACTTATATGCAGAGTACATCATGAGGAAGGCAGGGCTGGATGATTCACAAGCTGGAATCAAGATCGCTGGGAGAAATATCAACAACCTCAGATATGCAGACGACACCACTCTAATGGCAGAAAGTGAGGAAGACTTAAAGAACCTGCTGATGAGGGTGAAAGAGGAAAGTGCCAAAATTGGCTTGAAGCTCAACATTAAAAAAACTAAGATCATGGCCACCACTCCCATCACTTCCTGGCAAATAGAAGGGGAAGAAATGGAAGCAGTGACAGACTTTATCTTCCTGGGCTCCAAGATCACCGCAGATGGTGACTGCAGCCATGAAATTAAAAGACGTTTACTTCTTGGGAGGAAAGCTATGGTGAACTTAGACAACTTAATCAAAAGCCGAGACATCACCCTGCCAACAAAGGTTCGCATAGTCAAAGCTATGGTTTTCCCAGTAGCTATGTATGGCTGTGAGAGCTGGACCATAAGAAAGGCAGAGCGCCGAAGAATAGATGCTTTCGAATTATGGTGCTGGAGAAGACTCTTAAGAGTCCCCTGGACTGCAAAGAGGTCCAATCGGTCCATCCTACAGGAAGTCAAGCCTGATTGCTCCCTGGAAGGACAAATCCTGAAGCTGAAGCTCCAATACTTTGGCCACCTCATGAGAAGAGAGGACTCTTTAGAAAAGACCCTCATGCTGGGAAAGATTGAAGGCAAAAGGAGAAGGGGGCGGCAGAGGATGAGATGGTTAGATAGTGTCACCGAAGCGATGAACATGAAATTGGGTGAACTCCGGAAGCTAGTGGAGGACAGGGAGGCCTGGCGTGCTGTGGTCCATGGGGTCGCGAAGAGTCGGACACGACTTAGCGACTGAACAACAACCACCTGGTTCAGTAGTGTCAACACTGATTGGCGGCAGCTCTACAGGGTTTCAAACAGGAACTTCCTCTTCCTTACCTGGAGGCGGCAGGGAATGAACCTGGAACCACTGGCTTGAAAAAACATGTGCTTTCATACTGTGCTAGTTGCTCCCTCCACCAGCAAATTTGGGGCAATTTTTATCCAGACTGCAGCCAGTATGTAGGACAGGGCTAAGTGTCCTCTTCCCATGCCCCCCTATGGTCTCCATGCTGATCCCTTCACTGGCGTTTTTATTTTTTGTATTTTAATTGAAGCCCTAATAAAATATTTAGCATCATTTGCCCAACATTAGTGTTTGAATAGCTGATCAAGTACACTGTGCCAGCCACAGGGGTGCCAGCCTTAGTCTGCAGGGGAAATAAACAAACAGGGCAAGTCCTTTTTGGAGGTAGACCTGCATGTGCTCAATCTTTGCTGGCATTTGGACAAGGAGTCCTATCAGAATACTGCTAAGAGTGGAGGGGACAAAGGCAAGCTGGTTTTCAGTCGTCCTCCCCCACCCCCTTCTCTCACTGATCATGAGCAGGGCTTGTGTGGTTGAACACTGGCGGAGATTTTATGCTCATGGCACAGTCAACCTGGCTGGGCCAATCCCCAAACCGTCACTACTGACACCAGGAAGGGCCATGGATTGTTGGCAAAAAAAGAAGAAGTAACTTTTGTAGCCTTAACATGCTAAACTCAGGAGGCTTCCACACTTAAGTTCCTTTCCCAAAAACACCCAGAACATTTGTGGTTTGGTCAGTTCCTTCTGATCTGTGGAGCTCTGATTTTGATAACTAGATCAACTTTGGATGGCTAGTTAGCATGTTCATAAGGGACTGTCTCTAAATATTAATCTATGTATGTAGCTCCATCTTGTGGCTGAAGAGACCACAGTGCTGATTTTGTATGTCCATTGACCTCTACTTATTATTCCTTTAGCACCCATGACAGCTTTTTGCCTAGGGCAGTGATGGTTAACCTATGACATGCGTGTCAAAGGTTACACACCACAATGTTTTGAGTGACACACCAGCGTTCACCAACACCCGACAACATCAGACTTTGTTTACTTGTATTTCACTTTCATAATTATTTGACATTTCTTTACATAATACATAGTACCACACATGATCGGACTGTATTTTTAAAAAATAAATGAATATGTAAATTATTGTTTCTTCTTGGTTTTGGGCAGGGGGAGGGAAGTGACGTGCTGGCAGAGTCAAATTATGTTCTTTTGACCTGGCAAGTCCAAAAGCTTTGCCATCACTGGCCTAGAGCAAATTGCTGCAGGAGACAAGAGGGGAACAGAATGCACAGGGACCTTGGCTTGGGCAAGGGTTAGAGACCCACTCTTTGCCACCATGATACAGACTGGAGGACAAAATCTTTGCTGTTGAGTAAAGGAAAACAGTACAATCTTGCTTGATGATGATCCTATGCATATCTACTCAGACATAAGGCTCTTGCCTTCGCTATGTGTTCCTCGGATCTGTGTCCACTAAAGAGCGGGCAGAGATGTGGCCATATGGCTACCTCCCAAGTCCCGCCCAAATCTCACCCCCTGCCTCCCGCCCTCCTATGAGCTGACTCGTAGCATCAGCTTCAGAGCGTTAGCGCCAACGTGGGTGTGCTGCTTGGCGCCCCTGCATCAGCGCTAATGATGTAGCGCTGATGCAACAATGTTGTGTCAGTGCTATGTCCAGATAGGATGGGGTTGCCCATATGCCAGAATTGAGCATGTTGTCAGCATAAGATGTAGTTTGGCCATTTGATTGATCATTTGTGGCTTACCTTACCCTGAGAAATAGAAAGGAAAAAAAGGAGATGCAACTCTCTTCCATATTCCAAAAGTTTCCTTTTTTTTATTGCGTGGATGTGGTTCCTGCTTACCAGCAGGTAGTTGTGTGCAAGCTCATGATATTATGATCAGGTGGTTTTTAGGTGTCATAGGCGTCTACATTGTGCCTGTGCTTCAGTAATACCCAATCCTATTCCTCACCAGCCTGTGAGATTCAGTGGCATTGACAGAGAGAACACTACATACAATGGTTGGAGGAGTGACTAGATGTCCCAGGAAAGGTGAGTAAAAAAAATCATTTTTACTTACCTCCCCATAAACTGCCTGGCTGCCTATAGGTCTCCACAGCTAATCTATTTGGCTGGTGTAAATCTGAGGACCCTCAAAGAACGTGGCAGGCTGGGAAAAGGGGGATAGGAACATCTCAGTGCTGATGCTGCTGAGATAATCCCCTGAACGACCCCCCAAACCACCCCTGCTGCCACTTTACCTGTTCTGGTGAAGTGTCTGGCAGATGCTGGCGCATATGTGGAGCCTTCAGCTGTTTGCACTGGTAGCTCTGAAGTGAATGATGGGTCCGCCTGCAACTTTTGCACCACCAGAATAGGGCTTATGACAGCAGATAATATTGGGCCATATGACTGCAGTCCTGTACATGTTTTTTCTGAAAGTAAACAGTACCAAACACACTAGGTCTTACTAGGTATAGGATTTTGCTATAGTGGCTATAAGTTTTAATAGTAATTTTTAAAAAATAGCCAGTGGCTCTTCATCCTGGAACCTTATTGTGTTTGTAGTAGATAGTTTTTTCCTCCCATAATGTTTCCAAATCCTTCAGGATTTTTGCATCTTGTTTCTATGTTGCACTTCAGGGAACAACACAGCAGAATTGTGTCCTTGGGTAGTTTTGGCTGAGCATTTGTTTGGCAGAAAAGTGCACCTGGGAAATAAAAAGGCAATCTAAATTCTCCTTCTATTAGGGGACCTGAATGTGTCTTGTTTTTCTTGTGGGAATAATTTGGCTGTTGAAAGACTATTGTGTATCTGGTTGATCTAGGAAGGAACTACAAGGATCTGATTCTCACACTTTTATCAGCAAACAGGGAACTGCCAGATCAGAAACAAGGAACTTAAGCAGGCCTCTCTGGGGCGTATGAGCAAAATTCAGCGTCAAGAAAACTAATCATGTACCAGAATATTATGTTTTTTGTTGATCTTTTTCAGTGTGTTTCATCATTTTGTATATGGGTTTGGGGTATTCAGATTTATTAAATTTATCCACATATATTTAAAACATTTCCTAACTACCCTTCTTTCCTATGAAAATGATAACCATGGCAGATTACACAATAACACCAGAAAATTAAAAAATAATCTGACAGTACAGGCAGGCCCCCATACCATTGGAACCAGTAGCCAAGGATTCAGTTATCTGCTGATCCGGAGGGACCCTGTGCTCCGCATGGACCCCCCCACTTGCATTCCAGTACGTTTAGTAGCACTGAAAGTGCCGATGTGTCTTCCTTAAACAAAGAGACATTCTTGCTGAACTGAAGAGTGCAGTGCAGGCAACTAGACTGACTGAATGGTAACAGGAAATGCTTCCTGTTAGTCTTTTGTCTGTAGCATGCAGGCATTCTTCAGTTCAGCAAGAATGTTGCTTTGTTTTAAGGAAGAAACACCAGCGCTTCTAAATAAAAAGTAAAGTAATGGGTGTGGAAAGGGTTGTGGGAACTGCGATTTGAATAGGGTTCCCCATATCTCCAGTTTCCTATCTGTGGGAGCCCCGGAATGGAACCCCCATAGGGCACACCTATATATTCTAACTAAAAACAGGACAGCAATCAAAGAAGGCACAGCATAACACTACAGAAGAACAGCATAGTTATTAACTTAAGCCCAAATAAGAACTTTCTGTCTCATTTAGCTCATTAAAACTGTTGCTTTTTTGGTTGTTCTGTTTAATTAATGTAATGTAATGTTTTAATCTTTTAATTTGTTTTATATTTAATGTTTTTTTTAGTATTTGCTTATGATCTTAATATTATTTTATTGAACATGTGCAAGCTACCTTGAATCCCCTTCAGTAGGGGAAAAGGCGGGGTATAAATTTTTAAATAATAAATAAACTGATCTTTGAAACTGGCATTGATGCTGGCATGAGCCATTTGAGCTCATGAGGGAGTGACTAATAGAGGGAAAATCCTCCATATGATACGATATTATTTATTTATAGCAGCATTTTCCAAACTGTGGATTGAACTCACTGGTGGGTCGTGATCCCATATGCACTGTGCCTGATGCAATCCACCTGGTAGTGCTTTAATGCCTTAACGGGAGGTCCCAGAGGCTTCTTCCTGGTCATACTGAGCTCGCGACCCTCTCTATTGGACTCCACGGCCATCAGAATGGCTCACAGAAGTGACTTTAAGCAACTTTGTCAAACGGGAAATTGCATCTGCAAACCAAAGTTGCTTCCGGTCACTTCTGCAGGCCATTCTGATGACCAATCAGGTATGGCTTTAAGGGTAAACTCCACTTTCTGAGCACACCTTGGCTCTGTTATGTATCTGGATTCCCATGGCCGTTTTATTTTTATTTTTTTTTGTAAATTCGTAGTATCACATGCACTTCTTAATCAAGCAGTTTGCCTAATGTGTATTCTGATCCTGATATCTGGGTCTTTCCCCCACAGTTGCTGGTTGTACATTCCTAATACAATGGTGGGCTATGGGCTATATATAGTGTGGTAGGTTGCAAGTTGTGGGGGTCTGCTTTACCGTTTGTGACTGCAACACTACAATAACTTTGCATGGTAGAATGGACAGGTTTGATTTCTATGAAGTTATCTGTACAGGAAGACACTGTCATCCAGATATAAGGATTAATGTAATTACTTGTCACATCCAAGTACTAGCAAGGTTTCTACGTGCTTGAACTTCTTTAGTCACAAAAGGCAGAACATTAATTTGCAGGAATGTTTCCCAGCCCCTCGCTGTGCTTATATTATGTCGCACCGCCATTTTGGTTTGTTGCTCAGGTTGCTGAAAGGTCAAAATGATTTTATGTGAGTGACTGGAAATACGAGCCGACTGGAATGCAAAACATAAATATGCCTTTGCAAAGCACCCTTTCGTGTAATTTTGTGGTCCCGGATGAAGGCGATTCCCTTATTAACGTGGAAGGACCGTTGTTGGATTAGTTCCTGTACAGTGAGTGTGGGGTGAAGATAATAGTAAACCAAAGCAAATCTCCTAGTTTCTCAGCAAGAAAGCAAACAGATCTAGCAGCTTTTATAGAGTAGCACCTGACGTGCTCCAACCAGGGCTGGCAACCTGGTTCAGCGTGACTCCTGAAATGTCATGCTGCTCTCCAGTATGTCCCTAGAGGGGGGCAGGGTGCTATGTTTTGCAAGACACATTCCTGCGTAAACCGCTCCTCTCCCTCGCTGTTGTAGCCATTCTGGGTGGCGGAAACACTGAGGACGAAACACCTCTGTATTGCATTCACAGCCTGGGATGGCTTTGGCGGTGAGGGAGAGGAGCAATTAACACAGCAAGGTAAGGTGCCTTGCCAAACTTAGCACCCTCCACCTTCTAGGGACACTACTCAAGAAGTGCCACGCTCTGCTCCTCCCACTCTCCAGTGTTCTATCTAGCTCAGCATTCTTCTCTACATTTCCTCTTCCTTACTGTCCTCTTCCTTTTTTTCATCCAGGGAGTGGGAGGAGAAGCACAAAAAAATCAAGTAAGCAGACAGAGCTCCCCCACCAACCTGCTGCCTAAGGCAACCACATCAGTTGGCCTCATGGCTGGGCCAGCCCTGTTTTCCACCTTAACTCATCTCAACATGGAGAGCGGGACAAGTTGGAATAGCAAACAGATGGAAATGCAGAGATGGTGTATTAATATCAAGAACTGATACTCTCCTGTTGTTTTCCTTGACCACACTTAGAGTGCATTCCTATACCTGTGTTGTGCCAGCACTTCACTCTTGCGCTGGTCCAGCGCTGTTGCAAACGTGCTGTCAAGCATGTCCACATTGGTGCTATGGCGCTGGACCGGTGCAAGCAGCAGTGCCGACTCTTGGGCACCGCTGCAACTGTCAGCAGCGCGGATCATGCACCGGTCGAGCATCAGTGGTGCGTGGCTGGCGCAGTGCCACGCCGAGGGCATTCCAGAGGCATGCCAGGGGGCGTAGCGACGGGGGGCGGTGATGCATGGCGGTTGTGCCATATCCTAAACCCCGTCGCCAGCCATGGTCCCCTGATTCGGGCCGCTCCTGTGTACGTTCACCTGCGCCTGCTATTTTGCTGGCGCAGATCCAAGCAGGCCCATTGGAGTGCCTGGGGCTTACGCGGGTGCAAGGGGAAAACCTCCCTTTGACCTGCACGTTGCTGCTGCTGCCACTTCCTAATGGGCTTTAGGCTACAGCCCTGCTATGTCGGCCTTACTATGTCAGCCTTAATTAGGATTGACCTGTTACTTTGCTTAACATTTCTGGCACTTAATAAACCTGAAAGAAGAAAAAGAAAGGCATTAAAAAAAATCTTTTTCATGTTCACCAATGCTTGTCTTTCTTGAAGATGTTTTTTGCATACCACAACTTACCAGGAAAGTATTTACCAGCCTCTTAGAACATAAGAAGAGCCCTGCTGGATCAGGCCAAAGGCCCATCTAATCCAGCTTCCTGTATCTCACAGCGGCCCACCAGTGGCCCCAGGGCACTCCCTTGCACCCAGGACTCTGAAGTAGCCTAATACTAATGTAAGGAGGTTGCACAACCCATCATGGCCTATAGTCCATGATGGACTTTTCCTCCAGAAATCTGTCCAATCCCCTTTTAAAGGCATCTAGGCCAGATGCCATCACCACCTACTGTGGCAAAGAGTTCCACAGATTAACTACCCACTGGGTAAAAAAAGTATTTCCTTTTAACTCTCCCAACCCTCAGTTTTAGTGGATGCCCCCTGGTTCTGGTGTTTTGAGAGAGAGAAAAGAACATCCCTCTATCGACTCTATCCCTTCCGTACATAATTTTGTATGTCTCAATCATGTTCCCCCTGAGGCGCCTTTTTTTCTAGACTGAAGAGCCCCAAACGCTGCAGTCTTTCTTCATAAGGGAGGTGCCCCAGCCCTGTAATCATTTTTGTCGCTCTCTTCTGCACCTTTTCCAGCTCCACTATGTTCTTTTTGAGATGCAGAGACCAGAAGGCAATACTCCAGTTGTGGCCTTAACATCGATTTGTACAATGGCATAATAATGTTGGCTGTTTTATTCTCAACCCCTTTTTTAATTACCCCAAGCATGGAATTGGCCTTCTTAATTGCTGCCACACACTGGGTCGATATCTTCATTGAATTGTCCACCAGCACCCCAAGATCTCTCTCTTGAGCTGTCACAGACAGCTCAGAACCCCTCAGCCTATAGTTGAAGTTTTGATTTTTTGCCCCAATGTGCATCACTTTACACTTGTCTACATTGAAACGCATCTGTCATTTTGCTGCCCGTTCCCCCAACTTGGAGAGATCCTTCTGGAGCTCTTTACAATCCCTTCTGGTTTTCACCACCCAAAAGAGTTTAGTGTCATCTGCAAACTTGGCCACCTCGCTGCTTATTCCTGTCTCCAGGTCATTTATGAACAAGTTGAAAAGCACCGGCCCCAAGACACATCCCTGGGGCAGTCTCTTCTAAATTTTGTGGCAAAAAAGAGAGCTTATGCATCAGGAACCTTACTCCTGAGTCAAAACTTGGATCTTAGTTTACATTGATCGATCCACATCCTAGTCTAGAAATAGGCCAGAAATTACAGAGTGAACAAAGAAAAAATACAAATGGCTCTGTCCTATAGGGCCGGCTGGCTACAGAACTTGCATTCCACTGGTGCTGATTGTCATGAAGAGGTCAGTATCTGCTGTAAAAGCGCACAAATTTGCATGCTGCTGGAGTGCCAGTAGAAAGGCTGGAGCCTTCTTACCTATGGTGTTGGACTGCTGGCCACCCACACTGGGGCAGGTAAACTGGTGGGGGAGGGCAGAACAGGGGCAGGGAAGGAGCAAAACTGGGTTGGAAGGGGAGAGGAATGGTGGGCAGGGAGGCTGCAATGGTTCTTCCTTGATCCTTTCACCTCTGGCAGTAGCAGCCCCACCCCCTTAGATGTGTGCTAGCTGTGGGGCAGGAGTCTTATGTGGGGTTGAAAGCTTATGTAGGGATGGGATTTAAATCCCCCTTCCCTGCTGAAGTCTCTTAATCTGTCCTCCACCGGATACAGCGTGCCCCTTTTTGGCATGGCTGCACCAGCACGAGAAGGGGAAGGGTAGAATTCGGCTGAAAGGAAAATAGTTCTCTTTAGCACCTCTTCATTATATTAGGTGTACTGTATGTAGAATGGATCCTGTGTTGTTAATGAAATGCAGTTCTCTGTCTACTGTGTCCTTTATGGAAAAATTATGCTGGGGCATGAAGTGCTAACTTACAACCCTGCGATCTTCAAAGCTGAAAGTGGGGCTTGATGGAAAAACGTATATTTTTAGAAGTTCCTTTTTTTCAGAGTGTGAGTAATAAAAGCTGTGAACTTGGTTTCCTTGAAAGCTAGTGAGATACATTTTAAGGCTGGTTACTTAGCATGGTACAGGTTTAAATAATTTGCAAAAGTGAGCAAAATAGGAAAACCGTCCAGCTCCACAGAGGCTTGTAGAAGGTAGGCAGGCTGCTATGTTTGATTTGAAACCAGGGCTATAGGCCAAATATTTTAGAAAGCCGCTCCATAGTTTCAGTAGAGGTTGCAGGAAATGGATCCAAATGACTAGGATTTGGGGAGTTTGTATGCTTTGATATAGACTTTGCTGGATTTGGCCTGTTATCCTTTCCAAAATTAAGGCAAGCCTATTTTAAGGTGCAGGAGCAGGGAGTAAGAAAAGGAAGGCGGCAGGTTCCCTCCCACCCCCCACCCCCAGAACTGTCTGGCTTAAAGTATAGGCATACATATGAAAGAATCCTTCTCTGGGAATGACATTTCCATTTCACATGTAACCATAACAAAGTTATCTTTTCTTATATGAAGTGACATGCTGTTAGTCATTATTACCTATACAACATCATTAATGCGCACAGTGCTGAACAGTTTGGAAACTCAGGAAAATTGTACAACCTCTAACTGTCAACTCCAAGAATCAGCACTGGTAGCAGATTTCCATGGGCCCCCAGGCAAGATCAGTGAGTCCCTGAACTGTGCCTGTGGGCGCAATCCTAACCTGGAGTTAGAGTGGCACAGTTACGCCAGCAAAGTTTGGCTGGCACAAGGGACACTGTAAAGTATGTTTGGACCACTCTTGGAGTCAGGGAGGATGGTGCACGTCTGTGCGCTGGCCTCTCTGACTCCAAGAGTGGTCCAAACGTACTTTAGGCCAAACTTTGCTGGCCTAACTGTGCCGGCCTAACTCTAGGTACGGATTGCACTCTGTGTCTCATCCCAAAGAAAAAGGCAGTGATTGTATTAAGGTTAAAAAGAGCAGTGGGTTTGGAGGCCGGCGGTCTTTGAGATTCAATCTAGCTGAAACAAAACTCTTAGGTAGGAAAGGCTTCTGACCATATCAACATTAGCTACTTGGAATTGCTCACTGCCTGATCAGTTTCCGTTGTGGGGCTTGCTATGAGAAGAAATTTTGATTTTAGATGAATGAATTGGACTCAGCTTAGCTAACACAGATGTAGCTATGTTCAGCTGTTGCAACAGAAACAGGAGACATGTCATCTTAAAGATGGACAATTTATGCTTAATTCCTCTGTTAATGTTTAAATATATTTTAAGAACTGATGTGGTGCATATCACCATCACATCACTGAAAAGGTTAAGAGTGTTGGACCTGGATTCAAATCTCCACCCAGGCATAAAACTCATTGGATGACCCTTCAGTCATCTCTTTCATAACCTTCCTCATGGGCTTGTTGTGTACGCAAAAAGTGTGGGAAAGAAGAATCAGGGATGCCCCCCCCCCCAACTGCTCCTTGAAGGAAGAGGGAGAAATATATGAATACACCTTCCTTTTTTTTTTTTTCCCCATGGTGACTCCTACCACTGTGGCATGTTAGTGAAATACTCCATCTAAGGTAGAATCTGCCTTAGTTTTACATTTTGCTCTATCTTCTGATATATAGTTTCTCGCATTACAGTTCATGTCAAAAACAAACTTCACCAACGTATTGTTGCCGAAAATCGGCCTAGAATAGTTTCTATTGTGGGGATTGCATTTAAAAAGGCAAACAACCAAACAAGAGAGTTTATTACACCTGCGCAGGCGGGTCAGTCTCCCTTGAAAGGCAGGGAAAAAAACAAAATAGATTACAAGCATTTTTATAACCCGCCCCTCCTCTTCCTCCTCCGTTCCTGCTTGGTGGAAAATTACAACACAGGGGCTGGGATATGAGATGCACTGAGCTCATTGGGCCATGAGAATATGCCGTGACCATTGAGATAAGGGAGGAGGCTCTGCCCTGCTAGCTTGAACCAGTTCTCTATCTATTGTGAGAATTAGCAACACTGGATAGAGAAAGTTACACGGGGGGGGGGAATTCAGTGAGAACAAAGAAAATAAAGATGGAAAACAGTTACCTATTTCCGCAGCTTTAGACAAAAGACTTTAAACAAAAGTCTTAAGATGGCTGCACTTTGGTTCAACGGCAACAGTATCCTAAAGCAAGTTCTTCTGTGACATTCAGCACGTGTCAAAGAAACAAAAAGCAGGCAATCGTCTGTGGGGAGAGACTGTGCTGGAACCATTTCAGGTTTATGAGTGGGCTGGGGAACAAAGCAACTGAGGAAAACACAGGAGAGAATCTGCTGGTGGAGAAGGGCTAAGCCCAGTGGTGGGATACAAATAAATTAACAACCGGTTCTATGATGTCATAGCCGGAGCCAAAAAAACCCCGAAGCCAGCCCAGGTAAGCGAGTGGGTGGGGCCCGGCCATTTAACAACCGGTTCTATAGAACCTGGGCGAACCCCCTGAATCCCACCACTGGCTAAGATCCCACCTGATTCTCCCCTGCCAATGTTCCTTGCCCTGCAATTGTGTTGGAGGACAAATAGGAAACCCTCGTGTGCCTCATAATCTCTAGTTCTGCCCTCCTATTGAAATAAGTGAGACTTCAGGCCTAACCCAATTCAATTTTCCAGAGCTGAGGCAGCTGCAGTGCAGCCCTGAGGTAACGGAACAAAAGTTCTCATACCTTGAGGAGGCCTCTGTGACTGTCCTCCCCACCCTGGCAGGATACAGCATACACCCCATTGGCGTGGCTGCATAGGCACTGGAAAGTGGGATAGGATTGGGTCCTTAAAGTGCTAATTTTGGGACTGGTTTGTGCCCTTTGTATTTAGAGATTGTGTTGAAATCTACCAGTAGAGGGCAATGGTGGTTCTTATATACTTTGTTCAAACTTACTGGAAGTAAAAAAAAAAAAAAAGACAACAGTATAGAAAACATTAATGGTGGTTAATTATTTTCTGTATTAATAAATAATTCTGTACCAATACAGCATTAAATAATTGTTCATTGCAAAAGTCAGATTGGCAAAACTGTGCATTTTTGTGCATTGTCAGGAAGAAAAGGTTGGAAGGGGTTTGAATGGATAGAGCTGAAAGCTTCCCTCTGGATCATCCTACACCCTTCCCCACACTGTTTATGGATACCATGACAATAGATCCTATAAACCTGAGCTCTTGAAACAGTTCTGCCCATACGTTGAGCACATGTACATTCTTCAGTGGCACAGATAATAATCTGAGCATTAGCTGGTTCATGCTGATGTTCCGGGACAAGGAACATGTTTGGGGCTGTGTATTTTCCTGAAACATTTGCTTGGGGAAATATCGCTACAGAGCAGAATAGCACAAAGGTAAACCCTTTTACCATGTAAAACTGTGGTATTTAATCCTAGCCTATGGAATGTTAGACATCTGAAAGAGTTATTTTTTTTAGAGGCTTGAGAAAGGGAAGACACTTTTGTTAAGATGGATTCTATATGTCGATAATATATAGTTGATAATATATAGTCGATAATAAGCCTGTCTGTAATTTCTGAATTTGTGAACTATACTAGGGCAGTGCTTTACTTCCTAAACTGGTGGATCACGATCCACCAGCCAGGGAAGCCCTCTCGTCTGCACTCCTAAGAGGCAGGGAGCGGGATGCGATGCCCAGGAGAACCGGCCTCCGAGATGTGTGGGAGCTCCACAGATGCCTCTGCAGGGCTCCCCAAGCCTCCAAAAAGGTAAAAAATAGCAATTCGAACCCACTTCCGGTTTTCAATTGTGACCACAGCCGACGTTTAAAACAACCTACTGTAATTAATCAAATGTCTATTTAAACACAACGTTTTTGGCCTATCTGCGAAATACAGCAAGTGAGCAAGCCTAGCAGGGCTTGGGGAAGCAGCACTTGGTAAGTGGGCTTACCAAGATAAGTGCTGGAGATCCCCATCTCTGGAAATTCCACTTGTAGCTGACCCTGCCTCATTGGCCAGTGGGTACAGTGGAGGAAGTGTGAGGCTTGCACAAATGCTTCCTCCTTCCCTTCCTCTCTACTGGCCAATGGGGATGGGACCTGTAGGAAGACAGGTGGGGATAGGGAAATAACTATGTGGAGGGGGGAGAGAAAAAAACCAGGGGCAACTTGTACGAGGGAGCTCCACACACATGGGAGGCTCTTTGGAGATGGTGCCCCAGGGATTAGAGTAACTGGGTGGGCACCAATGTTCTCAGGACCCTTTCCAGAAGGAGTTACTAGAAGATTGTGCCATTGCTGACAAGACATCCACCTAAACATGGATGAGAAGGATAGTCTGGCCTGAGGTAAACATTCTACCAGATATAGGATGCTCACTCCAAAAGACAATTTTTTTCTCTTCTTGTAGAGAAGAAGCTGCTGCTGCTGGGCTTTCCGACCGAAAGGTTGGGAGTTCAAGACTGCGCGATGGAGTGAGCTCCCATTGCTTGTCCCAGCTCCTGCCAACCTAGCAGTTCGAAAGCATGTAAAAACGCAAGTAGATAAATAGGGACCACTTTGGTGGGAAGGTAACGGCGTTCCGTGCGCTACAGCGTAGAGTCATGCCGGCCACATGACCACGGAAGCTTGTCCTCGGACAAAATGCCAGCTCTACAGGCTTTGAAACGGAGATGAGCACCGCCCCCTACAGTCGGTCACGACTAGACCATTTGGTTGTGGGGAAACCTTTACCTTTAAGTAAAGCTGAGTAATGGCACAACCCTGACCCTACTTCCGCCAGTACAGTGACAAGGTGCTGAGGGCAAAGTAAAAATCACCTGGTACATCATCAAAGTCTTGTGTATGGAGTGGAGGGGCATTAGTTCAGGGCTGGAAACACCATGATGTCCTTGCATACTTCTCCAACTTTGCCAGAAACCCAGTGCAAAAGTGAGACATCATGTCTGTCCCACCATCATGTGCTCATTTCAAAGGAATGGGGCAGGGAGGAAAGTTGAACATTTGGAACTAGATTCCCAACACGGTTGGAGCAAATGTATGTCTTGTGCTGCACTGATTATATGATTGCCCTACACAAAATAAGAACATCTTGCTCCTCCCCTTTCCAATGTCACAATTTAAGAATCAATGTTCTGAGCATAGAATAATGTTGTTTTTTTCTGACTTGTATCAATGATCAACATTCATTTAGATGCAAAAAATCAGTTTCACATTGAAAAGAATAACATGTGATTAAACCCGCCCCCATGCACAGGAACATGATATATCTATAAAAGGTGGATTGACATTCTGGCTAATGTATTTTGAACAGTGTGCTGTCTTTCTTTGACACCACATACGGTTACATTTCCCCCAAGCTTTTCAGCTGTGAATCACAATGACACTTTAATGAAACCTCTCTGGGGCAAGGAAGTGGAAGTGGAAAACAGTAAAAATAAATTCATGTGATTTTTGGGCCACTGCAGTGTGGAACATTTGCCATCCAAAATATCTAATTTTTCTTTTTACAACCTTCATTAGGGGATACAATAATGCTTTCTCAAGATGGACTTTCAATAAGCTATTCTGATGGAGGTTCAGCAATTACAACATTATCTCGTCCTCTTCCTACATCGCCAGCCTTGTGATGTTCTGAGTGCCAAACCCATGAAGGAGTGCAAGGCCTTAAACGCAACAGTTTAAGCAGGCTGTAGGAGAGAATCACTGTTGACCCAAGCTGCAGGAAGGAGTAATTCAAAGCCCAGAATCACATAACTGAAAAGTTCCCCTAAGAGCCCAATAATTTATCATTCTTTTATTGAGGCAGAATGCATTACACCAACAGATGCTTATCAGGTCTTTGAAAAAACTACAAGAATGTCTTTGATTTCCCCACATCTTCCTCCAACCTCCCAACGTGACTTATCTATTCTTATATCAAACATATTAATGTTTTGCCAAAATGTGCATCATATAGTTTTGATAGACAGGAGCTAGTTTCAACGGGATACGTACTAATGGATCAACTTTTTAAAAATAATCCTTATCACTGCAATGTGTTAGCTTTGCAAAACTCTTCACAGGGAGAGTGAGCTATTGCTCTGTGGTAGAATGACCACATGTTCAGGGCATGGTGGGATAGAGCACATGGGATAGCCACCTTGTGCAAAGTCCTGCTCTGGTCTGTGCTTAGATGGATGCATGTTGCCATGCGTGTTGCCTAGAGTTCCACGCTGGAGGAAAGGTGAGATATAAATTGCCGAAGGTCCCAGATTCAAATGTACATAGAATTGTATCTATTGGGGGGGGGGTCCATAAAACTATAAGCACCTCTGGCACAGCAAGCAGCCAAGACTAACAAGGATATAGATGTCAATGCATATCTTGTGCTCCCAGTTCTCTTCAGGTACTTTGCTTTAGGACTCTAGATTGCTTGGCTCCACTCTTGGAAGTTGAAGATTGAGTATTGAAGCTATAAGGACAAGACATCCTATACAAATAAGTAAGAGAGAGGCTTGTTGAAGGGGAAGACCTGGTGAACAATGCAGAAGTGGCCAGCAACATCAGCTTTTGTTTCTCATGCCATTGTTGTGGTTTTAAAAAACACAAACTACTGGGTAAGCATTAGAATCACAACTGTATGACAAACGCAATTTGAACACTGACATAGTGGCTCCATCACCTTGTTTCTCTACTTATCTAAGAAAAATAAACACATTATTTAAACCATTAGAGATTAAACTGCTAAAAGAAAATCCCAACATAAAGATTGTATCACTCCAAATGGAGAAAAGAGAAGGTGTGAGGAAAAGCTCAGCATTTATGAGAAGGGAAAAGGTTTGAATATTTGCTGTCTGAAGTATGTAGGATACGTGCAGAGATTGCAGTACCACAACAGAGCCCTTGTGAGAAAGGCGCGCTTGTGGATGCATCCTGCTGGGTAGTTCACGTAATCTGAGGGAAAGGTTGCCTCGTCATACTACACTTGGCGGATGATGGAAAGCGGATGTCATTCATTCATTTTATTCCTTGATGTGATCTGAGTTTGTTTTTGAACTTGTGTTTGCTCCTTTGGTTAAACATTTTGGACCACAATAGCCTCTTGAATTTTGAGCCAGTTTCTGCCAGGCTTCTTGATCAATGTGAGGGATCTGATCCAGAAAAAGAGTGCCAGATAGGACCCAGGGTCAGACATTCTGCTCTCCTGGTACAGAGAGTGAGGCTGATTTCTAATACTAGGACACTGGCAGCACTATGACTTGATTTTGTTGAATTCTACCACAATAAGGGCAGTAGACTGTAGGAGAGAACTCTTAACATCTTTTTGTTTGTTTGTTTGTTTAGTATTTCAAGGATCAAATGATTGGCACGCTGTTCCTCATTTTTGCAACTGGCATTCAAAGTACTGTAGATGACTCCTGTTTGTGTAAGATGCTAAGCATAACAGTCATACAAAGGAGTAAACCAAAATCATGAATCCAAAGGCTTCATAAAATCTCTAAAAAAATAATAATAAATCTCTATTTTTTTAAAAAAATTGGAACAGGCCTCAGACCATCACTCCAAATGTTCACAATTTTTTTTTTCAGCAAACCTGAGCTGACTCTTCTCCCCATGAAGCTTTGCAGACGAGGCCAGTTTTGTATGGTTTGAGGTTTTTATTGCATACATTTTGCAAGGCTCTGGTTAAATACTTGCTTCTCATGATGTCATTGGTGAAAGGGGAGGAAAACAGAATGTAAACATCTGTTTTTTATAAACCAATTCCAGGCTTTCTAACTTGATCAGAATAGAAGGAGGTTTCTATATTATTAATTTTCCAGTCAGGACATGATGAGACTTGGAGTGAGTGCTGGGGCTAATTATTCATTTTGAGTCTTGTAATGCAGAGGACTGAAAATCAATATTATGAATTAGTTTTTTTAAAAGATTTCTTATCACCTTGTCCGATGGAAGTAATGCCGCAGACTTTTCCCATCAGATTATAGCGGCAAGAGTGTGGCACAATCCTGAAGTAGTTCTGGGCCAGTGTAAGTCCTTCACGCTGGGCCAGCACTATCACAAACATGCTATAAGGCATGTCTGCGCAACAGAAGAAAGTGCTGGGCCGATGCAGGGAATTGCACTGACCCAGGGATGCCACCACAGGTGCTATGTAAGCTGTCCCCATGCCAGCCGAGTTTGGCCAGCATGGGAGCTTGGGGAGGAGGAATGGCTGGAGGAAGGCAAAATGGGGTAGGGGATGGCAGAGAGAGGGTGGCCCCATGAGGAAAGGGGTGGAGCGTGAATCTGACACTTAGGCCAGATCCTCACCCCCATTCCTGGCCAGTTGGCCCCTAGTCCGGGCCACTTGGATTTGTGCCAGAGATTTCGCTGGCCAAGCAGCCCCATAGAGCTGACTGGGGCTTACCCTGGGATAAGGGAAAATGTTCCCTTACCCCAAGGTGAGCTCCAGTTGCTTCCTAGCCTGCATTGGGTGTAGTGCAGACAAGACAGCCAGCCTGCTCCAGTGCAGGTTAGGATTGGACTGTCTGGAAGGACAGGATTCGAAGTCTTGACTTCGAAATGTGACAGAAAACTTTAATTCAAAGAAAACTACAGTATGGTAGTACAATACATGTATCTTGGTTTGCGTCCTTTACCAAGTAGCTTAGTTTGTGTATTGAGAATGTCTTAAATCTTTCAGCTGCATAAAACTGCAGATGGTTAGAGTGTCTACAACGTGCCCCCCTTTCCTCCCCCCTTTTGCTTGCTGTCTTGCCAGAGTCCTGAAGGATCACTTTTTAGTACTTTGGGGTTGGTCCTGATACAAATATACCCTTCTTTGGAATGTTTTGTTTTGAAAGCAAGCCACAGTTATGTAATGCGCACATCTGCCTATGGCTTGCTTTAAAAACCACAAAGCAGACCCCCAGTTTTTTTGACATATATGCCAAGGTCTAGTCCAAATAATATGACACAGTCTCTCCAAGTGTGCTCTACAGCAGTGGTTTTTAACGTGGCCCACCCTCGAGGGCCATGCCATACTTCTAGGGAGTCACATGGAAAAAATGGAACATTAGGGGGCCACAGTGATTTTTTTTGAAGGGGCCATCCAAAATTAACTGCGAGATATGTGACGAATTTGTCACAAGGATCACATTGAATAAAGTGCCAATTACCAGAATATTTTTGGTTCCTTTTGTTATGGTTTTATGTTGTTACAATACATTGTCTTTGAAAATTTTGTATTTTGAAATAAAATACCAATTACAGAATAAAAGATGTAGATGGTGAAGTACTCCCCCCCCCCAACTAACTGGCTGTGTGGGGCACAGAGATGAATGAGGCTCAGAATGGGGCAATAAGCAAGGGTTGAGCAACCCTACTCTATAGGACATAAGCAGTTCACTCTGCCCAGACCTTATCTCTGGTCTACTGAGTGGGGGAGCAGACAGCAGCCAAGTGCTGGAGAGGCAGACAGGAGTGTGGCCCTTTGCAATAGTAGAGTTATCACTCTACTATTGCATCCTCTTATGCATCCTCTTGTCCATGTGTGCCACAATCCCTAGTGTCACTCAGAATGGTGGTTGGTCACCCAAGCTCCAAGGAAGCAAATGAATGTGAACCAAAGGAGGTTGCTTCTGCTAGATGGAACCAATGGAAGGAGCCCATGGCTCACATGGTGGCCTGTGCGGTCCAGGGAGGTGAGGGAGAATTCTCTCCTGGAATATTTGCAGAAATATGTGCAAAAACTGTCTTGGGAGAAATAAAGAGAAGCTGGAACCTCCCTCCTACTGCCTTCGTCACCTTACAGAAGTCTGCTGTAGAGTCCGACAGAGACACAAAAGGATACAGCCGAAGAGATGCACTTGTCCGCTCCATTTATTTCAATGGCAGAGTTTAGCACAGTCTCTCCTATTGAAATCACAGGACTTTTGAAAGTGTTACATTTTGACTGGGTCATGCTCTGTGCTTTTATAAGAAACCTGTGAAGGTAATCATGTTTACCACGTCCACTATACATCTGAAGCTGCTGTGTGGCAAAACTCTGCTTATCATTTGGCAGGATAAGATAAGTGACCAAGTTGCCCCCGGGAACAGGGGTTCATCTTAGGGTGGGTAAGTCTTGGCATTGCTTTTTGAAATATATGTGTCTTCCTATGTTATTTGTTAATTCTAGGACTTGCCTCGGTGGGGTGGGGAGGGGCATAGATAGAAATGGAAGTTCTTGGCTTTACAGGGCTCTATATTCTATGTGAAGAGAGGACTTAAAGGGCACCAGGAGATATGTACAGTACAGATTTTGTAGGTTTCAAAACTACTTATACATATAAGCCTCCTTCCGTAATGTGCAGCTTTTGAGTCATTTGAGGTCATTTGCTCCGTAAAGAAACTTAGGTTTTTCTTTGCAGCAACAAGTGGTCTAGATTAGTTTGTGTATGTGTGCGTGGGTGGGTGAGTGAGTTGTGTACTGCCAATTCCATTGTTCTTTTATTTATTTTTAGAAGAAAAATGTATAGCTCATCTTTCATCCTAAGTGAAAGGCAGCTTACATAAAGTAATAAAGTAATGTGATAAAATAATCAACAAAGATATTACACTCACAAGAAAAAGTACTCATAAATAGAGCCACAAAGCCCTGATTAAAAGCCAGGTGGAATAGGTCTGAAATCCCCTTTGAACAGCCCCTTCCTTCCTAGCCTTCTAAAGTTCCAGGGGGAGAGAATTCCACAGGTCAGGGGCCACAGCAGAAAAAGCTCTGTTGCCCACCATCCAAACATCAAAAGGCAGCAGCGGCATCTGCAACAGACTTTCTGAAATGCCTCCATGGGATGGGTAGATTCGTGCAATAGGAGATGACAGAACACAACCATTATTGGTTGTGGATGGGAATAAGCCTATGTAGTCTGGGTTAGTTTCCCTATGTGACCCTCTGGGGTTAGTTTCTTGGAAATCCCAGTGGATTATGAAGCGGCAAATAACAAATAATTAGAGGCAGTCTAAAATGGTTTTTTTTGTAGTTGGAGGTGTTATCCTAAAAATAAATGGGCTAAAAGCGGTGTTATGTGTTTTTATTCCAAATTAACATTTTAATCAGTTTTGACACATTTTTATCAAGTGTAATCATTGCCATATAGGTGGTGTATGTGTTTTATGTCTATGGCTGTTAGCAGACATAGCCACAGGCATAAAACTGGCTTTATCTTTTTTACATTTTACTTTGGTGGGGTGGCTGGGTGGGCATGCCTTCTAGCGTGTTTGTTGAGCCCACACTGAGCTCCATGTTCATTGGATCAGGACCATTCTGATGGCTTTGTGTTTCCCTCTCCCTGGAGCCAAGACATGTTTGCTTGCTCATGAGTAAACATACCAATGCAGCTCAGTTTGGCTTTCCATAGGCCTCAATACATTTCAATGTGGCTCAGAGTGCAATCCTAAACTGGAGTTAGGCCGGCATAAACTAAACCAGTAATGTTTGGCCAGCACAACGGCCACCATAAAGCATGTTTGGACAACTCTCGGAGTCAGGGAGGATGGCTCACGTCTGTGTACTGGCCTCTCTGACTCTGAGAGTGGTCCAAACATACTTTACGGTGTTCCTTGTGCTGGCCAAACTTTACTGGCTTAGTTTATGCTGGCCTAACTCAGTTTAGGATTGCGTCCTCAGTTTCAGTTTCTCAGGGTTCCAAGCTTTTTCCTTGGCGCAGAAGAATCTACATCCAGAGGAAAAAGCAATAGAGCTGCATGTGGAATTAGGGGCTTAGAAATACAATCAGAAGCACTCAGAATGGTTTACAGATGCTCCACAGCCACTTAAATAGGTCAATGTCGGTGTTAGTTCGATAATTGAGCAGGATATCGCATTTTGTCGTTTTATAAGCCCATAGCGGTGTTATTTTGTGATATGTCATTTTTACCATTTTAGACTGCCCCTACAAATAATTGGTCCTATGGAATCAAAAGAGCTAGGGGGAGCGGCAGCTAACCTTGTCAGAAATGCCAGCAATGGATAGCTTCAGGATGGCAGCAGATGCTTTGTATAGCCTCAGAATGACTGCAGATAGCTGTGAAAGGAAGTGGATGGCACAATATAGCACTCTTGTTCTCATCATGGATAAGCGAATCAGCAGGAACAGAATGCATGGATAGTGTCAACTGACTGTATTTTACATTCTTAATATATATCCAGTCACCACTGTCTTATAGAGTGATGTGAAAAAAAAATAGACTTCATATGTCATGTGGCTAATTTTGATATTTCTGTTTAAATACTTGGATTCCTAATTTGCTCCATCCTCATTCAAGGTGGGCTTCAGCAGTAAACTCCACATCCTATCATACTGAATAAATCAAACATAATGGCAGAATAGTACTATTCCACATTAGCCAAACATAATTTCAAGAGAGTCCAAATAAAGGTATTTTCTGGGAGATTTTCAGGTTTGGACTTTGACCATCCTTATCAGACCACTCTGGCTCCAAATATCTTCTATAGCAGAGTGCAATCCTAACCTGGAGTTAGGCCGGCATAGTTATGCCAGCAAAGTTTGCCCAGCACAAAGGACACCATAAAGTATGTTTGGACCATTTTTGGAGTCAGGGACGATGGTGCACGTCTGTGTGCTGGCCTCTCTGACTCTGAGAGTGGTCCAAACATACTTGACAGTATCCTTTGTGCTGGCCAAACTTTGCTGGCCTAACTATGCTCACCTAACTTCAGGATAGGATTGCGCCCTGAGTTATTTTTGCCATGATCTGCCATTTCACTTAATCCTTGGCTGGTGGAGCTGTACTGAAGTTCTGGCCAGAATCAGCAAGGAATGCACTGGATAGCTCATTTAGCCATCTCTGGGCAATGCTAGACACCAGAAGTTCTGTCATTAATAGAATCATGAATACATGATGTTTCATTTACCACAGTTTCACATTTGGTGGATGGAAAAAGTTCTTCATCGCTTGGCAGGACGAGATAGATGACTGGCTAACCAACTGGCATATCTGGAGAACCAAACTACAGGTTATGCTATGTGTATTATGTCAGGCAGAATGACTTGATTTTTCTTGAGTATTTCCAAATTGGGGGTCCCTGTGGATTGGGATTGTGGCATGAGAGCTTCATGCTTTTACCCAACCGTGGTCCCAATCAAGACTGCTATTTGTCCCGTGTGGAAAGCCCCCATTTGTTTTAATGGAAGCTTTCTCTCTAGGGGCAAAGAGCAATTGTGGGGGCCCTGGTCCAGATAGGGGGTCATGATGGGGTCAGAATTGCCTAGTCCCTTTCCCATGTCACAATCCCAAACCTCAGGGAGCCCAGTCCTATCCAATCTTCAAGTGCCAATGCAGCCACAATGCAGCCCTGAGGTAGAACCAGTGATGTCATGCAGGGGGTACGCGAGTACCGGTTTCTAGGATTATAGCTGGCCCCGCCCATTCGCCCGCCCACTCGTCGACTCCGCCCTCTGCAACGTTTGAATTTCCTGCATGTTTGAGTTGCCTGCATGTTCTCAGAGCCAGGCAGGCAGTGAGCGGAGCCTTTCCTTGCCACTGAAAAATGAGTTGCTCTGGGGTTTTAACATGATGCCAGGCCTCCTTAACATGTTCTGGGGGTGCTGTGGAATACTGTTGCAACTGTTGGGTCAGTTTAAAATCATCTGAGGCCTCAAAAAGGGCTTTTTTCATGTCACTTCCTGCCACGACATCACTTCTGGCTTATGACGTCACTTCTGGTGGGCGGGTCCTGACACATGCCAATCAAAAGTGAGTACCTGTTCTTAAATCATTTAGATGACACCACTGGGTAGAACAAGTGACTGCCTCCCCAAAAGAGGACGCAGTGCATGCCCCATTGGTATGGCTGCATCAGTGCTGGAACGTTAGATAGAATTTGGCCCTAAGCCAGTAATCTTTTACCCTGAGGGCATGGACTTGTTTCCCTGCACATAATGGATGTGGTGCACAGAGACCTAACTACTGAGCAGGCCAAATTTGCTCAATTTTTCTGTATTTTCTGTATTTGCTCAATTTTACACAGGTGGACACTGTGTGAAAAGAGCTTATCATTACCATGTGAATGTTCACCTCACATTTTACATTATGTGCACAGAGGAGATTAGGTCTTGCTGCACAGTGAAAGGATTGCTGGGCCATTTTATGCCTGAAAATTGCCTCCGTGGTGGGGCGAGAGCTGCTTTTGTTCAGAAACAAGTTGTCCTCCTAATATTTCTTTGTTACAAGGGTGTCAAACTCATTTCATACAATGAACCTAATGGCATTCATGATGCCTTCTGATGGCCGGAAGTGATTAAGCAGAAACTGATTTCATTAAGCAGGTGATGACCAGAAATACTTTTTTTTTTTACTTATTAACTCATTACCCGCAAATGACAGAAAATATGCAGATCTTGATCATATTTCCAAGATATGGGAGAGCCCAATTATCATGTAAGCTGTCTTTTCAGCAGTGCAGCTTAGAGGTGCTTTGCAAAGTGAAGCCTCGGCAGAAGCAGCCCTGCTGAAAGGCTGGCCTGTGTCATAGTTGGGGTCTCCTAGTTTCGCTCTTTCAGCGGTGCCCCTTCTGCTTATGTGTCACTTCAAAGCTCAGCAGTTGAGAGCAGGAGGAACCAAATTATCATGGGGTGAGGAGCTTTCATGGGCCATATTGGGCCTGAGGTTTATGTTATGTTTGACACCCCTGGTTTATTAGGTCGTTGAAAATAGATTCTAAGACACAAATTCTAACACACATGAAACTCTAAAATTGTAGAAGTCACCTTCACTACAGCTCCTCCACCTCATGTGCAGCCTCTGTCTGCATGTGCAGCAAGCCCATGGGCCAAGCATATGGACTTCTTTAGCTTTGCAACTGGAGGACCAATCAAGACTCAGAAACGACTGTGTAGAGAGATAAGGCTGCTCCTCCAGTACAATTTCTTCTCAGGTCTTGTCCTAAGAAAGCCATGATATGGGTACAAAAATGTCCACAATTGTGTTTATTTCCTTATTACCGAACCTGCTTCCAACTGTGAGCTAAATCACAAATAAGGAGAATAGAAGTGGGAGCCAGGACACAGACTTTACATGCAGCAGATCCCAGTTCAAATCCTCTGGTATTTCATTATAAAAAATTGAAGGTAGCACAGTTGGGAAAAAATGAAAAAGACGCTGGCAAGTCATTGTCAACTGGGGCAGACAGTAGTGTACTAGTTGGACTCATATATGACTCAGGATGGAGAAGCTTCTAATATGACTGCAAAGAGCAAAGCAAGGCTGTGCCACTCAACACAAACAGAATGTACAATAAGCAGACCTAAAGATGCCCAAGTGCACCTAGTAGAAGCCGGAGTTTATGCCCTATTGACATTTTGTATCCTTTGAGTCTCTGTGTGTGAATATACACTGCAAGAATGCAAATGTGATATCTGTGCTGAATATCAACTTAACACCCACTAATATTTTGCCTGGGCATTGACTGACTGAGAGTGCAGTCCTGTACCCCCTTTGCACTGGCGCTGCACTCTTGCGCCGGCTGAATGCTGTTGCAAATGTGCCATAAAGCACGTCCGCAGCGGTACTATGGCGCTTGACCAGCGCACGCAGCAGCGCCAATGCTCAGGCACTGCGGCGACTGTCGGCAGTACTGGCCGTGTGCCAATCAAGCGTTGGTGGCGCTCGGTCGATGCAGGGCCTCTGCGAGGGCATTCCAAAGACATTCCAGGGACGTAACTGGGTGGCACAGTGGGTGGAGACGGGGGTTGTGACACATAAAAACGTAAGAAAAAAGCCTTGCTGGATCAGGCCGAAGGCCCATCCAGTCCAGCTCCCTGCATCCCACAGCGGCCCACCAGATGCCTCAGGGAGCACGCAAGACAACCGGATACTTGTATCTTGCTGCCACTCCCCTGTATATGGCATTTTAAAGTAGACTATTACCCTTGCACCATCCCCAAGGAAGACACCAGACTGAGGCTGGGGTTTAACTTTATTAAGCACAATGTAAATAATGTAACCTACTGAACACCCATCCCTCCCTCGCCAGTCTGGGGTAGGCAAAAAAACTGCCATCCATACTTGGCCAATTTGGATGACAGAAAAAAATTCCTACCCAGCCCTCATGATAAGCGACCAGCTAATCTCAGACTGGACATACCCATCATAGCTTGTAACCTGTATGGAGTTATCCTCCATAAATTTATCCAATCCCCTTTTAAAGGCATCCAGGCCCAATGCCATCACCACATCTCGTGGCAAGGAGTTCCACATTCTAATTACACACTGGGTAAAGAAATTCTTTTGTTTGTTCTAACTCTCCTAACACTCAGTTTTAGAGGATGTCCCCTGTTTCTGGTATTGTGTGAGAGGGAAAAGAGATTCCCTTTATCTATCTACTCCATGCATAATTTTGTATGTCTCAATCATGTCCCCCCTCAAGCACCTTCTTTCTAGACTGAAGAGCCCCAAACGTTGTTACCTTTCCTCGTAAGGGAGGTGCCCCAGCCCAGTAATTATTTTGGTTGCTCTTTTCTGTACTTTTTCTAATTCCGCTATGTCCTTTTTGAGATGTGGAGACCAAAACTGGACCACCCCAATACTCTAGGTGTGGCCTTACCATTGCCTTGTACAATGGCAATACAATATTGGCTGTTTTATTCTCAATCCCTTTTCTAATTATCCCTAACATGGAATTTGCCTTCTTCACTGCGACATTTTCATTGAGCTGTCCACTAACACCCCAAGATCTCTCTCCTGGTCTGTCACTGACAGCTCAGAACCCATTAACCTATATGTGAATTTTTGATTTTTTTTGCCCCAGTATGCATTACTTTGCACTTACTTACATTGAAACGCATCTGCCATTTTATTGCCCATTCTCCCAATTGTGAGAGATCCTTCTGGAGCCCATCACAATCCTTTCTAGTTTTCACCACCTGGAAAAATTTAGTGTCATCTGCAAATTTGGCTACCTCACTGCTTATGCCTGTCTCAATGCTTTCTCAAGTGTTTGGACTTTTTCACCTTCCCTTTTAACTTCATCCTAACTAGTTTCCTCATTTGTGGGAAATTTGCCCTTTGAAAATCAAGGGTTTTTGTTTTGACACAAGACGGCTGTGGTGCCAAATCCTAAACCCCGGCCTCAGCGGCCCCGATTCTGGCCACTCCTCTCCACATTCCTATGCGTCTGCTATTTTGCCAGTGCAGATCCGAGCAGGCCCGTAGGGGTGACCGGGGCTTACACGGGTGCAAAGGGAAAACCTCCCCTTGGCTTGCGCATTGCTGCTGCCGCCTCCTAATGGGCTTTAGGATATAGCCCTGTTATGTCAGCCTTGCTATGTCGGCCTTACTTCGAATTGCGCTGCCCATGTGACTGACAGCAGCTGTGGCCTCTGCTCTTGTTGAAATGCATCTTTCCCTTGAAAAGCCTGATATGGGTAGCAGGGAATCTGTGTTAGTTCCCTGCCAGAACTGTCTATGCTTGGTGCTCAAATTACTGGAGGCAAAGGAGATCCATTGCTCTCTACGTTTATTTAAACCATCTTGATGAAAGGAGTTAGAAATCGGTACCCCTTCTTCGCCCAAATATTTCCTCCAGAACTTAATTGCCACCACTGTGCTTGTTTTCATTACTGCATATGAAAGAATTTTGCCTTGAGTGATTCTGTGGCACTCATGTGACCCTAAATACCTTTTTTAACAAGTCACCCTAAAAGGGGGCCTCGAAGACAAAGGTGGGGAAGTGGGGCTAACCAATGAAAGGACGAGCCCATCTGAACATCCACTCCTTGTTGCCTCTGCAGCAGCAGCAGCAGCAGCAGCAGTGAGAAGTCTCAGTCTCTAGCCAAAGACTCCCAACAGCAGCCGAACTTTTGAGCGCCTCTGCCTCTTGCCAAAGAATCCAGAGGCGGCAGCAGAAGTAGCAGCAGCTGCGCAGGGGACATGAATGGGACTCTCTCTCCCTTCCTTTGGTGAGAGGCTGCCAAAACTTTTGCAGACAAGTAGACTGGGGAAGGGACGAAGAACCAGCAACTTGCAAGGAAAAGCTGCTGCCTTCCCCCGTCCCTCTGCCTCCCCGAAGAGCTAGTGAAAAGTGCTTTGTGTAAAAAGGACTTTTATTGTTGCTTTGAAAAAGGAAGGATCAGATGCTTTTTTTTAGCCAGACTGGATCCTTTGTGATGGAGAACTGAGCATATTGGTTAGGGTAGTGGGAAGGAAAAAAAAAGACATGAATTTTCACAGAAATGTCCCCCTGTGGGCAGTGGGATTCTGTACATCATTCTTTTTTGCTCTTTTTTCTCCTTGCTGTGCACAAGGAGATGCTGAAGTCGAGCTGGATCCTCAGCCCACTGTAGAAGAAATTCCAGAAGGAGCATCCACCTTGGCTTTTGTGTTTGATGTGACTGGCTCAATGTACGATGACTTAGTTCAGGTGATTGAGGGAGCGTCCAAAATTTTGGAAACCTCATTGAAGAGACCCAAGAGACCACTTTACAACTTTGCATTGGTTCCTTTCCATGATCCAGGTAAGGTGATGCTTTCAAGCGTTCTTAAGCTTAACTGGGTAGATAGCTTTGCATTGCATGCGCACACCTATTGCATATAACATGCTGCTGTTTATAGAGATGGGTGACCACCAGGTATTTTTTCATGTTGATTGGGCAACTGTGATGTATAGAGAGAGCGCGTGTAATTGATCTGAATTAAAGTCAGAGGCAAACTTGACTCTCATCAAGATGGAAAGGAGGCAGTCCCAGAACAACAAGATAGGTAACTTTGGAAGATATGATTGGATTATTCCTGTTGTGAAGAAACTGAGCAGAAGTACTTGCCTTCAAAACAAGCTATTTGGAAATAGGCCCACCCAGCACATCACAGGAGCCTTTAAATATTTAATTATGGGTTTTTTCAAGACATTACTGTGTTTCAGTTCACAGTTTGGGAATGATTGTTCTGGAAGGTTGGATCACACAATCTTTGGTGAAATATGTGCTACTCCATTTACATAGAATTTCCTGCTGGAATAAATTGTGAACAACAAGTTATCTCTTATTATTTAACTCATCCAGCATGATCATAACCAGTGGTGTCATCCAAATGATTTAGAAACCGGTACTCACTTTTGATTGGCACTTGTCCAAATGCCAAACAAATAATGATTTAGGCCAGCTCAACTTCTAGAAACCGGTACTCGCGTAGTGGTGCGTAGTGGGTGCATGACAGCACTGATCATAACCATCAGAAATACACATATACAGAAATATAGGGTATATAAATATATAAAAAATCCACAACATGTTTTCTAGCTTATTATTTTAACTTTTCAGTTTTCCCCCTCACTGAAAGCAAGATGCATTCCTTTTCACAAAAGTTAACACATGACCCTACTGGGTAACTATGTTCACATCCTCCAAAATCATGACCTTTGACCTTCTCCCATACTTGCTTGCTGTTTTGTTTCATTGCCCCTTAAAACTTCCAGAGCTTCAATACAGATTTTATTGCTTTGTGCTTCAGTTTGGTTTCTTCTCCTCATTTTCCTTCCTGCATTCCTCTTTCCCTCTGCTGTTTATATACATATTCTTCCTGTTTCCTCTCCCACCCCCCAGCATCTGTTTTCTATCCCTTTCTGAGGACTTTCTCTTCTTCTATTGTCCAACCTCTCTGGTTGACCCCAAAAGGAAACAGAAATCTGAATGCCCTAAGCTGAGACATGCAGCTATATAAGCACAGAGATCAGTTCAAGCTAACACTTAAAAGTCTGTGTAATAACCAGACATTCCTCTTACTTGTTTCACCTGAGACACTCCAGAATGCAAACATCTGGAGTTCTGTTGTGCTGGGGGATTGCAATGTTTCCAGCTGTTGTCTTTTTTAAAAAAGAAGTTACTTTATCATTGGGAAAAGACTTATCTGTCGTAAAGACAGTGACGGTGATTATTAATATGGACATGCTGCAAACATTTTCCAGTTTTCCTCATTTTATTTATTTATTTAATGAATTTATACCCCGCCTTTCTGCTCCTATGTTAGGGCACCCAAGGCAGCTTACAATAAAAAATACAGAATAAATTTTAAAAAGAAAAAAAAAGATAATTAAAAAATGACAGACCACAATGGACAAGACAATCATTAAAATTGCAGATTAAAAAATACAAGTTAAAATACAAGTTAAAATGCCAGCCCATCATGTCAGCAATTAAATGCTTCCTTAAAAAGAAAGGTATTAAGACTCCACCGAAAGATTGCTAGCGAGGGAGCTGTTCTTAATTGCAAGGGGAGGGAATTCCACAACTGTGGAGCCACCCCCAAGAAGGCCCTATTCCTGGCCGCCATCCCCCACACCTGACCTGGTGGCAGCACAGTCAACAGCCGCCGCCCCCCCGATAGACCTGAGAGCACAGGTAGGATTGTATGAAAGAAGGCAGTCCCTCAAATACCCTGGACCCAAGCCGTAAAGCGCTTTAAAAGTCAAAACTAGCTATTTTAAAACTATTTTAAAAGTAGTCATTTTCTAAAACTGTTTGCAAACTCATTCTTCATTGCAGGGAACATGATGCAGGACGAGGATGGGAAATACACTTTCTCTCTGCTTCATAAAAGATAGTTAATAGGAGAAACTACCATTGCAGTGCAGCACATACCAGCAGAGGGCTTGAATGACCGAGGACTGATACACCATTATTTCACATTGAATTACTGGCTGGCTATATTAATGCCAGTTGTATTTTCTTATAGTTATTAGCGTTTCCAACCACATGATATGAATTATATTAGCTGATTAATCCACAGCCTCATAACTGAGAAATGGATGAAATTTAAATTTATGTACTGTACTGCCAAAACTTCAGCGTAGGTGCCTTTTCTGATGCACTGAAATGAGACAACTTTTGGTTTAATAAACATGAAACTAAAATTTAAAATTACAGTATAATAATTGTTTGCAATTTAATAAAGTTTAATTTGTTAGAAGGAAATGCCATCATTTAATATATTTTAATTCCCTGTGACAATAATGTTCCAGAACCAAAATTGTCATAAAAATAAACAAAGATGTTCTTAATCAGCTTGGCTAATTAAGCAGCTGGCTGCTATCCTAAACACATTTACTGGAGTGAAAGTCCTACTGTGCAATCCTATGCAGAAATTAAATTTCACTGTGTTCAATGTGTAAATATTTACTCTCATATAAGTATTGCACAGTCCAGGTTGAAAACAATTTGTTGCCCTATGACAGGACCAAGTGGTTATCTGTTCTGTTTCAGTGAATCTACCAGTATTTAGACGTTGTTGGAAATTCTTTTTTAATCATGTGCATATCAGGCACTCCAGGCAGGCTTGAACTAGGAACCTCATGAGACTGGAACCTAGCCTTGTGTGCTTTCTTCTGAAAGCCTCTGAGCTTTCTTTAGGGACAGAAAATAATTAAGGGGTGTGCAACAGGGCTGCCAAGGGATGTGGTGGTTCTGTGGGTTAAACCACAGAGCTGTTGAGCTTGCTGACAGGAAGGTTGGTAGTTCGAGACTGCGCAATGGAGTGAGCTCCTGTTGCTTGTCCCAGTTCCTGCCAACCTAGCAGTTTGAAAGCATGTAAAAATGCGTGTAGATAAATTGGTACCACTTTGGTGGAAAGGTAACGGTGTTCCGTGCACCTTAAGAACATAAGAAGAGCCCTGCTGGATCAGGCCAAAGGCCCATCTAGTCCAGCTTCCTGTATCTCACAGCGGCCCACCAGGTGCCCCAGGGAGGCATGAGACAACAAGATGCTTGCATCCTGTTGCCACTCCCTTGCACCCGGTACTCTGACGTAGCCTATTACTAATGTAAGGAAGTTGCACAATCCATATAGCCCACGATGGTTGCCTATAGCCCACGATGGACTTTTCTTCCAGAAATCCATCCAATCCCTTCTTAAAGGCATCTAGACCAGATGCCATCACCACCTCCTGTGGCAAAGAGTTCCACAGATTAACTACCCGCTGGGTAAAAAAGTATTTCCTTTTATCTGTTTTAACTCTCCAACCCTCAGTTTTAGCGGATGCCCCCTGGTTCTGGTGTTTTGAGAGAGGGAAAAGAACATCCCTCTATTGACTCTATCCCTTCCATGCATAATTTTGTATGTCTCAATCATGTCCCCTCTCAAGTGCCTTTTTTCTAGGCTGAAGAGCCCCAAACACTGCAGTCTTTCTTCATAAGGGAGGTGCCCCTGCCCCATAATCATTTTCGTCGCTCTCTTCTGCACCTTTTCCAACTCCACTATGTCCTTTTTGAGGTATGGTGACCAGAACTGTACAAAATATTCCAGGCGTGGCCTTACCATCAATTTGTACAATTGCATGATAATATTAGCTGTTTTATTCTCAACCCCTTTTTAAATTACCCCAAGCATGGAATTGGCCTTCTTAATTGCTGCCACACACTGGGTCGATACCTTCATTGAGTTGTCCACCAGCACCCCAAGATCTCTCTCCTGAGCTGTCACAGACAGCTCAGAACCCATTAGCCTATAGGTGAAGTTTTGTTTTTTTGCCCCAATGTGCATCACTTTACATTTGTCTACGTTGAAATGCATCTGCCATTTTGCTGCCCATTCCCCCAACTGGGAGAGATCCTTCTGGAGCTCTTCACAATCCTGTCTGGTCTTCACCACCCGGAAAAGTTTAGTGTCATCTGGAAACTTGGCCACCTCGCTGTTTATCCCTGTCTCCAGGTCATTTACGAACAAGTTGAAAAGCACTGGCCCCAAGACAAATCCCTGGGGCACTCCGCTTTTCACCTCTCTCCATTGTGAAAATTGCCCATTGACCCTCACTCTCTGTTTCCTGGCCCTCAACCAATTCTGAATCCATAAGAGGACCTGCCCTCTTATTCCCTGACTGTGAAGTTTCTTCAGCAGCCTTTGGTGGGGGACTGTGTCAAATGCCTTCTGAAAATCCAGGTATATGATAGTCACAGGTTCACCCACATCCCCATGCCCGTTGACCTTTTCAAAGACTTCTAAAAGGTTTGTGAGGCAAGACATACCCTTGCAGAAGCCATGCTGACTTTCCTTCAGCAACACTTGTTCTTCTACGTGTTTTAGGATTTTATGTTTGATGAGGCTTTTCACCATCTTACCCGGAATAGATGTTAGGCTGACCAGCCTGTAGTTTCCAGGGTCCCCTCTTCTCCCTTTTCTAAAGATTGGCGTGACATTGGCTATCCTCCATTCCTCTGGCACCGTGACTGTTTGTGGCCAAGGCGTATAGTCATACTGGCCACATGACCATGGAAGCTTGTCCTTGGACAAATGCTGGCTCTTCGGCTTAGAAATGGAGATGAGCACCGCCCCCTACAGTCGGTCACGACTATACCATTCGGTCGTGGGAAAACCTTGACTTTTTAATATGGCTGCCAACCAATTAGGAAAAAAGTGGTAAGCTCTGTTTTCCTTTTGGGTCTATTGCCAGAAAAGCATGAGCTGAGGCAATTTTTCCGCTCCCCACACCCCAAGGCTCAAATCCACCAATAACAGTTGAGTTATATCCCTAGACCCACTCCCCTTCTGCCACAGAGGGGTCAGCCCCCAGGTTGCCAGGGTTCTAGATTTGTTCTGTTTCAAGAGCTGCCAATTCTACTGCACAAACATTCTATGATTAGCAGGGACTATGAAACTCTGGTTTGGGCAGAGCTATTTATAAATTCTATAAAGAAATTTGGATTTCTTTCTTTCCTTAGTAATCACAGAACTGGATCTTCTGCCTAGAACTGTCTCACTTCTGGTCCTAGCCCCATTCTTCCCTGCCCCACTCCAGAGGCTGAATAAACTTCAACGCTGGATTCAGTTATGCCTCTCCATTGCTTTGGCTTGATACAGACTCTGAATGCGTTTGGAATTTGTAATAGCAAGCCATGGGTTGCAATTTTGTGTACAAGCATCCTCAAGCCTTGTCTCTAGATTAATGTGCTACTTCCCTTCTATCCTTCATGTGCAAGTGGAGGAGATAGAGTCTTCTGCTTCTGATCAGTACCAAACTATAATTTTCCACTGCATTCAAGCATGGGAAACGATGGTTTGGGGAAACTGTGGCTTCCCTGCAAATCTGGATCCTAAAACACGTTTGATCCTTGTTTTTGTTTTCCTCTGCCATGTGCAGACAAAGGGGAAGAGGGAGCACATAAGCCTGTGAAGCTTTATGTTCAAATGTAGCCTCTGCACTCATGTACGTCTAAATGTGTATGTTTTTCTTTTACTCTGAAAGCCAGTGTGGTCGATAGATGAGAGGAATGCATTACATTTAATGCTCAGTCATGAAGCTCAATTGGTGATCTAGGACCATTCATCATCTTCTTCACCTCTTGCCTTCCATTGCTTGCTTGCTTTATTTATTTATTTATTTATTTAAAATATTTAAACCAAACCTCCCAATCTTGATTTCCAAGATGTTTTGCAACTCAATTCTTTGCTTTCTCCTCTCTTCCATCTTCTTTGATTATCTCCCGCACCATTAACACTGAGATTGTAAAACTTCTCTAGGGTAGGAGGCCTGTCTTTTCTTTATTTGCTTATGTTGTTAGGAAGTAGCACAGCATGTCCATTGATGATCCTCATTATAAAGCAAGAGTGACTTTTAGTATCCCACCATAAGGGAGTGGAGGACAGGTGGGTGGGTGTTCCCTAGGGACACAGAAATTCCTTGCAAGTTGTTCATCAGTCTCCCTGGAAATTAAAGAGAGATGGCAAAGGACAATTTTGCATCACAATAAAAGCATGCAGATCAAAGGCTTCTGTTCCCATTTTCAACTTGGATTTCTGACCTCCCACTGGTTAACTCCCACTTATTTTAGCAGGAAGAGGAATAAATGCAGAGAATGGGCAGCCCACTTCGTGAGATCCTGCTGTGTGCCAGTCACAGTATGATCAGAAGCTTGCTGTCAGTGAGCAACTTCCTGTAGGAACGTCCCTCGATAAGATCTTTCTAGAAAAGCTACTGTGATTTTCAAGGAAAGCTGCTGTACTGCTTAGCCCTAGGTTCCATCTCTGTCTCAGTGAAGGACAAGTGACCCTCTCCAGATGCAAGTTGCCTATTTCCAGGATTACATGCTAGTAAACGTCTTAAATCAGTGGCTCTATTTGCTGAGAAGGCATTGGTCACCTCTGCATTAAAGACTCCAAAGCTTTTCAGGGAATGTCATACTGGGTTTTCACATTATGGTTTCAGTGCTAAGTGCACCATCAGCTAAAAAGTGTCATGGAACTACAAGTGCCTGAAAGAACCCTGGAAATTCTTTAGTATCTTAAACTATCTTGAGGGCAGAGTCTTCCTTCTTTTCACAGAATGTTTTGCTCTGTGCCTGGGAGGAGGAAGCAGGAAGTGGTGGAAATACAAGAGGATGAGGTAGGCTGGACCGATGGGTGGAGTCAGTTGACCAGTTTGGGCACTGATTGGGGTTCATAAACCCCTGATAGGTCATCCAGCTGACCTCAGAAGCCTCCCAGCACTCAACTTTATGTGGGACAGTGGTGAAGAAATACTCTCAGACAAGTGAATCTTCCCACTGCTGTGTCTTCTTCTGCCCTCCCCATGTGCTCGCTCCCTAAGAAGCTTCCATCATGACACAGGGGCCTCTCAAAAGCCCATTCACAGATGTGAAGGACAGGAGGAGATAACCACACAGTGAGTTGCTTAGCGAGGTGAGTTCTGTCATCACCTGTGTGGGTGACTCTTTTCCCTCAATGCTGCTGAAGGAAGAGAGAATCTACTCTACTCCATTTTTTCCTTTTTAGGATGTGATGTCATCGCCCTATCCAGCCGCCCCCCCCTTTGTCAGGGAGGGGGGTGGCGAAGGGGTCGACTGCGTACATGTTGGTGGGAGCGGCGCACAGCGAAGACCAGGAGTCCAGGGTGCAACGAAACACTGGTTTATTAGTTCAGGGACCCCTGCCCTCCCCCCTCTGATAAAACACAACATAAAGCCGACCCCAACCGAGCCACACCACACGGCAAGGTCACCCTTCCCTCTGGGTGAAGGGAGTGTTAGTCCAGTCCCCTGGGCAATGGAACAACGCAAAAGTCTGTCCCTCCTGAGCCCAAAAGAGGGGAAGCCGAAAGTCCAGCCCTCCTGGGCACAAAAGGGGAAAAGGAAAGTCCGACCCTCCTGGGCGAAGGAAATGGTACGGGGGGCGGGTTGCCCTCGGGTCACCGGCCCACTCACAGCTGGTCCAGTGGGGTCCCTGCGTTTCTGCTCAGCTCACCACCCCAGGAGTGAGCGTCGACACCTCCCAGCTGGTCGTCCATCTCTCAGTGGGGTCCAAGCCGGTGCAGTTTCCCAGGGGAGCACATATCTCCCCGGAGCATCTCCTCTCGGGTCTCCTGCTCTGCCCGCATCTACCCGCAGGCGTTGAGGGAACGGCCCTCTCCTGATCTGACCTCCTCCACGGGCCCGGTGGTTTCCCCTTTAAACCATGCCAGGAGTAGAAATTACCGACACCTGGCATCAGTTGCTTTGCAGGGCTGGCTCCTGTCCACACTCGCAGCCCCAATCCCACTTGCCCTCCCGCAGCCCCACTCCCTGACATAGGGTCAGGTGGAAAGGTCCCTTTTTGACACCTGCGCTACTGACCTAGAAGTTGCGAGTGCAGTGTGAAGAAGTGGTTAGTTGGATTAGGACTGGGAAGGCCAAGGTTCAAATGCGTGCTTAGCTATGAAGCTCACTGGATGATTTTGAGCCAGCCGCATTCTCTCTCAGCCTAACCTAACTCATATGCCAACCTGAGCTCCTTGAAGGAAAGGTGAGATAGAAATGAATCTAATAATACCTATGGCTCTTTCAGCGGCTGCATTAGTGGTGCCCAATTCATTTACTTGTTACATTTCTGTACGGCTTTTGTCTATGGTGTCTGTGGCTGAGACACCTAAGTTGGTTTACACTTAAAAGAAGCAAAAGTGTCACTGAACATAAAAAGCAGAATTGTCTGAGGCCACTGCTAGTCTTCGCAGGTCCTCTAAGCCCTGGCTTGGGCTTCTCCTTTCATACCTTCTCCTTTCTTGCCTTCCTCCTCAAGGCTCACAGGTCTTTCAGTAGCTCCTGGGACTGCAACTGCTGCTTCTCTTTGCATACCACCATAATAGCACAGAGAGTGAAGCATCCAAGACGGTTGAGATATACCTGCCCCTTCCTTTTCCCATCAGAGGGAGCATAGGAGGTAAATCAGATGGAAAGCAATGTACAGTATGTTAGCAATGTAACCTGCAAGGGGTGGGGGGTGGGTGGGGAGACCTCGGGGGTCAACTGGTATGCATTTTCCAATCAAGGGCTTGGTATTGGCAAGCGTGCAGTGTTTTGGTTTTGAAGGAGACGTATTCACGAGAGGAAATATTGGGAACACATGTTTATTAGAGCCAGAATAGTAAAAGGCTGTAGTTGTTGAAAGAGGGCTTTGGTGTTACTTGAGCCTCCTCAGCATGCTCTGATAATTGGCAATATTTGTTACACGACTCAGTGTAGACTGAGGCTCTGGGCTTTCTCTCTTTAATTTGGTCTGACTCCTCTGCAGATTGGCCTTTCAGAAGAGGATGCATTTTATCCCTGAGTTTACAATGCTGTGTAAGCCTAATTGACAGCTGGTGGCCATGGCTGGAATTTCCGGTTTAGATTAATTGTTGTTGAATCCAGTTGATTATATAGTTTCTCAGCTTTTAACAGATTGGACATTGACTCTCAGCTGCCTTCATTATTTCATAAGTTCTTCTTTTGACAGCTAATTGTTCAAGATCTGGATTTTGTAACTGGAGGAAACCTCTGTTGCTCTATCCCTCTCCCCTGTGTGTGTGTTTTTTTTAACCAGGCCAGAATCTTTTCATGGCTGTCTTATTAAATGGCTTTGGATCTTTCAACCATTGTGTGGTGACAAACCTGGACTGATAATTCACTTGACAGGGGAGCGCATCCAATCCTGACTCCCAAATGTGTATGCTGAAGGTCCAACTTAAACAAAAAGAAAAGCAGCTTCGAGAGGCTGTGCTTTTGAGCAGAGGAGGGATTGATTAACCTTCTTCTTCTTCTTCTTCTTCTTCTTCTTCTTCTTCTTCTTCTTCTTCTTCTTCTTCTTCTTCTCCTCCTCCTCCTCCTCCTCCTCCTCCTCCTCCTCCTCCTCCAGCAAATCTCTCCCAGGTTATGTGCTCTGTTTTCTGCGCTCTATCTTCCCACACAAGCAAATATGAATTTAGAGCCCAGTGCAGCGGGGATGAAAACTGGCAGGAAAAGATTTTTCTTCACCATTCCCCCTCTGAAAATATCAGCTTCATCAGATGGTGGTGGTGGTGGTAGTGGTGATGATGATGATGATGATGATGATGATGATGATGCAAAGACCTTTGGATGAAAGCTGCCTTTTTCAGATGGGGGAATGAATGCCTAGAGAGGTAGAAAGTGAGTGACTTTTGTCAACATGGCTTGAGCTGCATCTCATAGGGGAATTTAGCAGGCAGGAGGTCTCCTTGAGGTAAGATTTGTCCCCTTGCCCCCCACAGTAAGCCCCAGCTGCCACTATGGGGCAATTTGGACTTGTGCAAATGCAATTGCTGGAGCAAATCCGCATTGCCTCATGTTGGTGGATTGGGCCCAGGAAGGGGATAAGGATGCGGTGTGTGCTGGCACCACCAATCCTGCCCATCCCAGCGCCATTGCCACGTCCTGTACCACTTCTTCCCCAGGTCAGGTAGGAGCCTACTTTCAGTACTCCAGGATGTGCTTCTGCAGATGCGCATAGCAGCGTGCCTGGCTTCCTGGCCTGTTTAATGCATGCATTTGCAATTACATGTTTGCCACTTGCATACATGTGGTCTGTGTCCTTTTGAAAAGGAGTAGACAGACCCATAGAGAAATTGGTGCATCAACAGCTATGTGCCATAACAATTAACAGAACCCCCATGTACCCCTGCTAACTGGGAAGAGGCCACTCTTCAAGTGGTTTTCCTCTTATATTTAGCAGGGGGAGAATAATTGTCCCTGTTCATCCCAGCACAGTGTCTTTTTTAGTGGCTGTTGCTGGTGGTGTTCTGCATTTTTTAGATGAGCCCTTTTGGGACAGGAAGCGAATTAACTTTATTATTATTATTTGCCTGTAAACCGCTTTGTGAACTTCATCTTGAAAAGCGGTATATAAATACTTTTTGATTGATTGATTGATGTAGGGGGGCATCATACTCTGAATGCCAGATGTTTAGAGCAAACAATGAGGGAAGAACCAGGATGCTGTAGTGCTTCTGGAGTTGGACAGACCTGGAAGACCCAGGTTCAAATCCCTTCCTGTGTGACCTTGGTCCAGTCGCTCTCAGTCTTCCCTACCTCACAGGGTTGTTGTGAGGACAAAAGGAGGGGAGGAGCCACGTCCAGCACCCCGAGCTCCTTGGAGGAAGATGGAGTAAAAATGTGGAAAACAAATAAGACAGTGCTGGGCCTAATCCTAAGCTGCACTGGAGCAGGCAGGCCGGTGGGCCTGCACTGCATGCAGCACAGCTTACAGGGTCCCTGGAGCCTCTCCGGCACAACGGCACATATCCTTGGATCTGCGTCCGCGAAATCACAGGCGCAAAACCAAGGAGACCGCGCAGCTTGAATCAGGGCCGTGTGACCTGGGGATGAGGCCTTGAATGCGACCTAATGGCAGCATCCCAATCCCACCCCTTCCTCGGGCTGGCCTGCCACTGGCCTGCCCATCCCCTGCCTAGTTCTGCCCTCCCTCCCACCCAGAACCACCCCTGCACGAACCGAGTTCAGCTGGTATATGGGAAGCTCTCTGCCCGTGCTCCAAGGCCGGCACTACTGCTAGCGCCAACACAGGGGTGCCACTTGGTGCCTCCAAATCGGTGCTAATGACGTAGCACCGACACAATGATGTTGCGTTGGCACTGCGCAATCCCTAGGTTTGCTCTCTGAATAATTGACTAAAAGGGAAGGCGAGGGGCATGTGGATTTCATTAAGACCCCCTCCTCCCCCCTCCGTGATTTAAGCACTGAGAGAAGGCCATTGCCTTCATGCCTGCCTGCCTGCCTGCCTGGTTGCAGCTGGAAAGAGAGCATTGGGCCAGAGAACATTTTATTCTCCCTAAATGACTTATGGGAGTCATAAGTCATTTGGTCTTTGGCCTTTGGTCTGGTCGAGAAGGAAAATTCTTATGTGTTTCAGGTTCACATTCGAAAACATGACTCTAGAGATAGTGAGACATAAGTGAAATGACAATAAGTTAAACAGGAATATGGGGGGCTCTGGATATGTGTTTGGCTCGTTTGTATTGTCGGGCCTTTGCGTGTGAAGCCTGGCTGAGAAGGAAGCATAGTTTAGGAGTCACAGAAATGTGGAGCCCCTCGAATGTGGCAGAGCTCAGCCCTCCCACCCCACCCTCCTCTGTGTTCAGCCTTGCCTTGAGGAGAAGCTTTATGACTGGAACTCTACCATGCTGTTTAAATTAGTATCTTGGTGGGGCAGGGGGAGGGTTAAATGTAAGCAGGAAGCCCATTGTAATTTTCATGCCTCAAACACTAGTCCATTTTCATGAGCTGTAGTTTTAAAGTGTCTCTGGGGAAGCTGAATATCACTAAAACATTTCCTGAGTTCTCTTAAGCTGCACAATGGTATGTCGAAAATTGTTTGCAAAACGACTGCTCTTTTGTTTGGTTAGCGAGGTTGTAGTGTAGCTCATTGAACTGGCCCAAAGTTTGCACCATTAATTGTTTCTGGAAAAGAACGGGAAAATAAGTCATTTAGGGAGAATAAAATGTTCTCTTGTTTTGCAACATTAGGATCAAGTAGAGATTAGAAGTTGCTTTATTCACTGCATTAATGTGCACATTTAAAAAAGTAACAGCAGGACAGATTGTGATTGCCTTAGGGTTGGTTCGCACACACACAAACCCCAATTTTTCATCACATGATACTTGATGACTCTTACCTGAATATATGAGGGTCAAACTACATTTGATGTTACTAATGTCATTGGCCTTGTTGGGCTTCATTTTTCTTTAGTCCCATGGTCCCAAACTATGGGTGAGGAGATGGACAATCTGCCTTGTGATTGCTGTGATCATTGCTACTGTGGCAGGCAATGACAGCCTTTAGCCTGACCCTGCTACAGTACTAAGCCACAGAGAAAAGATTCTATTAGCACCAACAGATGGACTCCCCTGAAAAGTGTTTTGTACTAAGAGAAATGCCAAAGTCCTATCTGTGAAGATTTATGGTAGTTTAGAAGAAAATATTATGGCAATGGGCCCTCCTTATCTGTGGGTTTGGCATCTGTGGATTTCAGTATCCTCAGATGCTGAGCCTGAGAGGATGACCCGGAAGCAAAAAGAAGTCACTTTCTGGTTCACGCCAGTGACCTCTGGTCATGTCCAAAGATGTTCTGAGGCCCTCCAGGCAAAAATTTCATTACCCGCTGAATTCAATATCTGCGGGAATCCTGGAACAGGTCCTCATGATACCAAGGGCCCACTGTAGGACCTCGTATGCTTGGGTTCGATTCTGCCCCCCTCCGCGGATACCGAGATCCATGGATACTGGTGTTTGCTTTTAAAAGTATTTTTAAAAGTCAAAATAAGTTAGAAAATTACCTTTCCTACAGTAACAGTGCAAAGCTCCTCCATTTGTAGAGCTGCAGAACACTCAATGGTGTTCTGGAAACTTCTGGTTTGTGCGACCTCCCCCTCCCTTGATGCTGGCTCGCAATAGTGAAATCTGCAGATGCCAGAGAGCGCTGCCAGCTTCGCCATAGTCTGTTTTGGCTCCAGGGAAGGCTGGGAATGGGTTGTGGCAAAACCCATTTTGCCAGGGTTTTCCTTGAAGCCAGGATGGGTTGTGACAAAACCACCAGCATCCGCCCTCCGAAGACCTTCTAATGAAGGCCTTCTGAGGCCTGGAAGAGCCACACGAAGAATGCCTTCTATGGTCTCTGGAAGGCCTTAGAAAAATGCTTCTCGTTTATCAATAAACTGGAAGCACCTTTCTAAGACCTTGTAGAGTTCTCAGAGGGCTGGAAAGGCCATGCACATCCTCTCCAACCCTCGGAATGGCCTTCTGGAGGCATTAGAAAGCCTACCCAAGAGCTGGAAAGGCCATGCGCAGCTCTCCGGCCCTTTTGACACTGCCACGCCAGAGGGGATGCAGTCATCCTGGCTTTGGGGGAGACTGGGAGCTTTCCCTGAAGCCAGGATGCCCTGTCCTTGGGGAGAATGTTGTGGCATTCTCCCCGAGGGTGGGGTTTGGGGAAGTGACATCACTTCCAGGTCACAGGGCACCATGTTGTCCTAAGCCTCCAATGACTGTGCGTCCCTGGTATTTCTTTATTCTTACAATATATCTCACTTGGCCCTACTTATACAAGCATGTTGATGAAGCAACATAGTAAGCAAGTGATGAATGTGGATTTATTAATCAGCTCTGAGGTTATGTATGTTTCTGGGAGTTTCGTTTATAGGACACTGAGGATGCAATCCTATGCTGCGCCAGAATGGTGAGGCCGGCCAGCCTGCACCATGTCCTGACACGGTATAGGTGAGGCTCCAGCCTCCGCTATGCGTTCCTCGGATTTCCACCTGCTAAATAGCAGGCACAGATCTGAGGAGACTAGGCCGTGTGACCTCCCAATTGGGCTTAGGATTCGGCCTTATGGCCGATTCCAAAGCCTGCCTCCCGGAACTGGCTGGCACACCTGGTGGCCGCCCAGAACCTCTCTCCCCCTGCCCAATCCCTCCCCTGATCCATAATAGCTCTTCTCTTGCGCTGACCAGCTTCGGTCCCGTTGCCTTAGCTCCAATGCGGGGGTGCCATTCAGCACCCCCGTGTTGGTGCTAATGCAGTCATGCCGATGCTATGATGTAGCGTCAACAGGATGGGCAGCCTGGGATTGTGCTGCCCCACTGTTAAAACTTTGTTGACTTGTTAGGGCTTTTGTGTATGTACAAATTGGCCATTAGTTTGCTCTGGATTTGGGAAGCCAATCAAAAATATAATTTAAATCCATACAGCAGCGAACATTTTAGATGTCATACTCATCTGTTTTATTACAATAAATGTAGTTACAAATCTAGAAATATATGTGGAAAGGGGAGGGGACAAAACCTTCTTTGGCTTGTAAAAATTCAGTCCCTTAATCCCAGAATTAAATTTATTAATGTGCTTTTCTTTTGCAAAAAAAGCGAGTGTTTAATTGTTACCGTATGCGCCATAAAACTGTGTTATGCAGTATGGAGTATTTAATAATTGCATCACAGAATGAGGTAATTCACATCAGGTCCTGGAATCAAATAAAATAATAATAATGATTTGGAGCAAATCCTAGTTAAACCTTTGGAAAAGGCCATTTTGATTCAGAGTGAATACATTGGCCTTGTACATAATTTCATAGTACACAATGGGGGCTGATGCCCCTATGAAAGGTGCCCCTTTGTCCATGCAGCTAATAACCCACAGCAAGCATAGGGGCAAGCATGGAGGGCAGAAGTGCTGGCTTTAGAAATAAGGATAGCTAGAAGCAGCGGTGTTATGCTGCCGGAACGCTGGGCGGGACATCCGGGTGATCGACAGCCCGCCCGTCGCGTTCCTTAGCATTACGCTGTTTGTGTAACGTACGCAAGCGGTGTAATTGGTTACACAAACGGCGTAACGCTGCAGAACACGACGGGCGGGCTGTCGATCACCCGGATGTCCCGCCCAGCATTCCGGCAGCATAACACCGCTGGCTAGAAGGACATTCTAGAGAATGGGGTGAAGGAGTTCCTTCCTCGACCCAGTTTCACTCCATCTCCTCAGAAATCACTGATTAGGGCTTTGACATTAACCACAGAATTACTGACACCACAATGATGATTTATACATCGATGACTTAGTTATGGCATTTAGTTAAGCAATTGGCATAAACATGGAGAACTAAACACATCCAATAATAGTAACACCACACACACACATCTGTTTTCCCTGATTTTTGGAGCACAAACCCAGACTTTGCTGCTTGACTTGCAGTGTATGAGTTCTGTACTGTAAAAGCTTAGCTGTGGTTATGAGGTGGAGCTGAACTACATTTCATGGGACCTTGCATATGTGTCTCAACTTTTGTCCATTAAATGTGTGCATTTAAAATATGAGGTGTTTATGGCCAGTGTTACTGGCCAAATATAATTTATATTAGTCATATTTCAAAGAAATTTTCTAGCTGTAGTTGGGAACCAAAACAGCAAAGGGAATTGCACCTTGAAGGCATCAAAGTTAAGTATTTCCTTGCGATGACTGCCTTAAGAAAAAGACTATATAACCGTTGCTCTCCAATAGCTGTGAGGACCCAAGGGGCTTGTGCAATTTTTGTGAATATTATCTTAGGTCTGCAGAACTAGTCTGTGTAGCAGAATGTCTTCACTCAGCATGTGCAAAGAACATGTGCAGTCTCACCCATTTGTATTTTCCTAGCCATAGTAGGTGTATCAGTAATATTAGTATTGGCATTAATCTAGTGCCTGGAGGCGCCATTCAGAATTAAGGTATTTTCTCTCCTTTTTGGTTTTGTCTATACATTGTGATGAGGCAATTGCTTTTTCACTCTGAGAGATTTATGGGATAGATGCATAGATGCACATGTTGGTTAGCAGTTTTCAAAAGCTCAGGATGGCGTATCAGCCAAATAAAGAGATAAAATATACTAACAAAGCAGAGATTACATGTCCTCCTCAAATACAAATATTCTACTTCAGTAGTCCTCAAACCTTTTAGACCAGGACCCACTTTTTAGAATGGCACTCATGTTGGGGCCCACCGGAAGTGATGTCATTCACCTGGCAGTGATGTCATAGCTAAGTGCCATCATCAAGCAGAAAGTGCTGTCAGTGTGATGTAATCAAATAACACTCCTAGAATGCAAACTGGTATTCTTGGAGTGAAGCAAATGTACAACCACGAAACATCTTTGACAGAAAGCAAAATTAGGATGAAATATTATGAAAAAGCACTAAACTAAAAACTAAATTTTAAAATAACCTCACTTGAAAATTCAAACCATTAACACTCACAGAAGGAATATAGCAAGAGTAAGGTCTGCAGTTTCCAAGATGGCTGCTCCCAGCTTTCTGCAACCCACCTGACATCAGGTCACGACCCACCAACTGGGTCCTGACCCAGTTTGAATAACACTGTTCTACTTCATATCTGAACGATATCCTTCAGAATGTATTCATTTATACATTCAGAATGTATACAGAATGTATACAAATGTATACATCCATAAGAATGTGTACATTTACCATCACTAGTTTGTCCTCCCCTGCTTACATAGAAGAATGCCATTTATTATGGGACAGGGATAGGGGCGGGTAGGAGAATGGATCCAGCCCAGAAGGTGGGTTGGATTGGTGGTGGTGGTGTATGCTGAATCCTGACCATACCCAGGCCTGATTCATCTTCATAGATCAATGCGGTCTTGTGCTAGCAATTGAGCTGGTGCAGGTCCGAGTTGAACCATAGCAGCTGCTGTGCCTTACCAGGGGGGCAAATATCCTTTTACCCCAAGGAGAACTCCAGCAGCCAGAATTCCCCCACAGGATGCAGCAACAGCTGCACTGGCACTGCTGCATTGCTGTCCAGGGAATTAGGTAGGATTGGGCTGATAGTTGGTTAGGCTGCTTACATAAGGCAGCCTGCTTCATTCCAATAATATGGCATGCCTTGACACAGTGGAAGAGTGCCTGAGGGTAGCATTCAAGCTACCCTGGAACTGACCTCTTCCATACCCCTCAGCAATATGATTGCAAGGTGAGGGTGGGTGGGAGGACATCTGACACTCAGCTCCTTTTTCTCACACCTCTCCCTTCCTGTGAGGGAAGAAGTGGAGCCTAGCAGCTGCACCTTTTTGGACTTGGTGAGGAGAAGCATGATGTCATGTAGCCTCAATTGCACGCCAATCCCTTTGCTACATAAGGTTCCACACCCAGAGCCTAATGCGTTACACGATATACTGGCCAGCCCCTATAGAGATGCAAGTAGTCAAGGTGAGGAAGGAAAAAAAGACTATACATTGTCTTTTTTATAAACTGCAATGATTCTTTGGTTAGCAGAGTAATAGTACTGTGTTCCAATTCTTTTTTCTTTCGTTGGAAAAGATTCCATTTGTTGATATTCTAGATCACTTGCATTGAAGCATTCCATTTACCATGTTTTAAGGCTTAGAACATTGCATGTGGAATGTTTTATTGTAACTGAGCTGGAATGTTATTAAATGAAATATTTTCCAATGAGAGAGAAAAAAGGGAATGTATAATTGTTATGGAGAATTTGCAATATAAAAGGTTGAATTATAGAAATAATCCTTTTAAAGTCTGTACCTATGCAGGCCAGTCTGCCTCTTTCTTTCTTTCTTTCTTTCTTTCTTTCTTTCTTTCTTTCTTTCTTTCTTTCTTTCTTTCTTTCTTTCT
>JAJKFI010000086.1:4462658-4502808 GCA_029204185.1 Lerista edwardsae
GGGACATCCGGGTGATCGACAGCCCGCCCGTTGCGTTCTGGAGCGTTATGCCGTTTGCGTAACGTACGCAAGTGGCGTAATTGGTTACTCAAACGGCGGAACGCTCCAGAACGCAACGGGCGGGCTGTCGATCACCCGGATGTCCCGCCCAGCCTTCCGGCAGCATAACACCACTGGTTGTACCTTACTCAAGCCTGTGGGTGCTATTTGCTCTGCAAGCCCCTTTCTGCAGTGCTCCTGCTTTCTGCTTGTAGTACCTTCTGGCTTAGGTATCAACCTATGGTGGGGGCTGTTGGTGGAGTGGTCCTATTTTGTGGCAGAGCAGCTGGATTAAGTGGATTTTCAATTCTGTGATGATAGATCTGTTTATTACACTGGCTACTTGTTCAAGGAGTTAAATATCCGATATACCATAGTATTTTTCTAATGTGAATGTAGACATGTACAGTTGCACTATTTGGAGGCTTGGGTTTGCTCCTGTAATAAATATGGTTTGCAAGGAGTTTTAAAGAGGCTTGGAAAACTTTCATCCAGAATCTTTTATTGATGAAAAGCTAAGCAGCAAGCACATCCTACTACAAGATTTGCCAGTGTTGTAGCCTTTGGTGTATTGAAAGTACCGGTAGTTGCAAATAATGTCAGGGATACAAATTGCTGAAAAATGAAACTTGCCAGCAGTTACGGTTGTTTATTAGTTGAGGGCTGCTATCCAATGTGCTTATGTTTAACCTCTAGAAAGAAAAGTCTACGAAGTTTTAAATTAATAACAATTAATTATTTAGTCTCTTGTGATTATGGATGCTTACTCACAAGAAAGCTCCACTAAGTTCACTTCCATCTTCCTTCTGTTCATACGATTTGAAAAGTTTGAAAAACATGCCTTGGTTCACTGCTTTGAGTGACCTCCTAAACTGCAAATGTTCTCTGTAAAATAGGATTACTTCCTGGGGGATATTGTGCTCCCTCCATGATATATCATGGTTCGAGTGTCTGATTAGTACCATAATCCTTCATGAGTGAAGCTCATTGGATTGTTTTGGGCCAGTCATTGTTTCTCAGTTTAATGTTTGTGGGCTTCCCAGAAGCATCTGACCAATTGCTGCGGGTGCAGGATTCCGGATTGTATGAACTCCCAGAGTGATGATCCAGCAGTGGCAGACCTGGAGGGGGCAATGGGATTCAAATGCCCCAGGCGCTGGGTGGAGGGGGCAACAACGCCGGCTTCCCTCTGTCCCCTGCCCCACCCACCCCCAAATAGGAGCAAAGCTGCTTCAGGAAGTGGCTACCACCGAGGGAGCTGCTTTCTGGAGTGACCCAGTGTGGTTAGGAAGGGCCGCCCATCCCTCTGGGAAGGGACCAGTGGCTCTTTGTAGCCGCTTTGCTCTGGAGTTGCCTGCCCCTGTGTAACTGCTGCGGAGAAGCATCCCAAGAAGGGACGGGTGGCCCTTCATAACCATGTGAGGCTATGGGGGGTAGGCACATGCAGGTGGGGGTGCATCCTTAGAGGTGTGCTACTGGACACAGATCCCCCCAGGATCTTCCCTGACTCCATGGATATATATAATAGGGAAAGTAAATAGCCATACTATCATGAACTTGCAGACCTATGAAACCCATTTTCAGCATTTGGGAAAAGTGACTTGGTTCCTCATTGTCCCAGACTTGCTTTCCTGTGAGGAGAAAGAATGTTTCCTGGTCCTCAACCAATTCTTAACCCATAAGAGGACCATGCCTGTTGATCCTTCCAAAGAATTCTGAAAGGTTTGTGAGGCAAGACTTACCTTTACAGAAGCCATGCTGATTTTCCTTCAGCAAGGCTTGTTCTTCTGTGTGTTTTGAGATTTTATCTTTTATGAGACTTTCTACCATCTTACCCAGAACAGACATTAGGCTGACCCGGCCTGTAGTTTTCCGGGTTCTCTCTCCTGCCCTTTTTAAAGATTGGCGTGACACTTGCTATCCTCCAATCCTCTGGCACCATGGCAGTTTTAAGGGACAAGTTGCCTACTATAGTTAAAAGATTGGCAACTTGGTTCTTCAGTTCTTTAATAACTCTTGTGTGGATGCCATCTGGTCCCAGTGACTTATTGATCTTTAATTTGTTGATTAGGTCTAAAACAGTTGTTCACTGAACTCAAAACTCAAATGTCACTTAGATACAAAGCATTCAGAACATTCTAAAAAGGATGTGGATTTCTTTTGACTTTCAAACAGTGTGAATTACTAAAATAATGACTTATCTTCCTGATTGACATCACTTCCAGCCCTAGATCTTGGGGGTGGTGGTTTCCGACCTCTGGTTTAAAACATCTTCTCTTTTAACATCTATCTGACTTAGGGCACAATCCTAACCTGGAGTTAGGCCTGCACAGTTAGACCAGCAAAGTTTGGCCAGCACAAGAGCCACCATAAAATGTGTTTGGACCATTCTCTGAGTCAGGGAGGATGGTGCATGTCTGTGTGCTGGCCTCTCTGACTCCTTGAGTGGTCCAAACGTACTTTATGATGTTCCTTGTGTCAGCCAAACTATGCCGGCCTAACTCCAGGTTAGGATTGTGTGTCTAATTCCTTAGTCAGGAGGAGCCTTTTGGGCAACAGTATCTGCTTGAGGTCATCTGCGATGAAGTCAGATGCAAGAATTCATTAATTTCTCTGTAATCTTCAAGTCCCCCTTTATCTCCCATTTTCCTCCCTCACTGACCAGCCGGCTGACTGCCTCTCTGGCAGGTTTCCTACTTTTCATATTTGAAGAAGCTTTTATTATTCCCCTTCATGTTGCTGGCTATGCATTCCTCAAAGTCTTTCTTGGCCACCCATATCACCTTTTTACATTTCTTTTGCCAGAGTTTGTGTTCCTTTTTATTCTCCTCATTAAGGCAAGATTTCCATTAATGGAAAGAAGCTTCTTTGCTATTTAAAGCTTCTCTAACTTTACCCGTTAGCCATGGAGGCACAAGTAGAGTCCTTTCTTTGTGGTATACACTTCCACTGAGCCTCTACTACTGTTGTTTTAAACCGTCTCCGTGCATTTTGGAGAGACTGGACTATTTTTACCTTCCCTTTCAATTTCTTTCTAACTAGTCTCCTCAACTGAGGCAAATCTGCCCTTTGGAGGTCAAGGGTTTTTGTGTCAGATTTGCTTGGCACTCTTCTCCCGATATGCATGACAAAACAGATTACAACTTGGTCACTGTTTCTCAACGGCTTAGTAACATTGACATCCCTCACCAGGTCCCGAGTACCACACAATATGAAATCCAAAATCATCTGTCCTCTGGTGGGCTCCATGACTAGCGGCTCTGAGGCATAGTCATTTAGCGCATCAAGGAATTTAGCACATGAAAGGGCCTTTGATTTGATCCATTATTCCCGCCTTTCATTCTACTGCAACAGGGGTCATGTCCTTTCATGCGTACACTCCTAATTCCTACTCTGCATTACTCCTCTGTTCTCCAACTTCTCCACACTAACACCTATTTTGTGGGGATGAGGAGTCCTGAACTGGATGCCATATGGCTCCTGTTGGCTTCCCCCGCCCCGGGGTCTGTTTAAAAACTGCTCTGTCACCTTTTTAATGTTACGCGCCAGCAGCTTGGTTCCATTTTGGTTCAAGTGAAGCCCATCCCTCTTTATCAGCTTTGCTGAATGAGCAAGGATGCTCATTGGATGCTCTCTCTCCCTCCCTCCCTCCCTCTCTCTGAGAGGATATCTATCAAAAGTACAAGAATGAGTTTTCCTGTGTCCCTGTATTAGAGGGCCTGGGGTGTTGTGGAAGAATGTTCCAGGTCATTGGGTTCAGCAGACATTATCTTTGGAAAGATAATGACTTTCCCTTTACTTGAAAGTAACCCTTGCTTTGTTCCATAGGGCTTACCTCCAAGTAACTCAGCACAGGACTACAACCTAAGCTTTAATGATCAAAACGAAGCAAACACGTTCAGGGTTTCAGATGTATTTTGGTTTGACTTGCTTTTCCTGGTGTGAACTGATTCCCCCCCCCTTTTTAATAGTATAATTAAACCCAGCTCCAAAGTTGGAGCTAAAAACATCTGAATAATCATAATGCTATGCAGGGAGAAATTTAAGAGCATGTGACACATTCGTTACTTTGAACAACTTCGCGCAAAGGACTCAATCCAGGTCAATTGGTGCTATTTTACCTTTAATGAGTGTGGAGCAGACATTGTTTGTAAAAAGACTTGTAGCATTATATATTTTTATTATAGTAACTAGCGTATAGCACTTCCAGTCTTATTTGTACTTAAGAAATCTGTGAGGGATGTTGCTGTGGGTAAGTTTGGAAGAAAAGATGAGGAAACACAGCCAAGGTTCTGGTATTTGGTACAGTATTTGTTCTGATTTTAGCGTGAAGGTATCCTGGGGAAGGGGGGATGTGCCCACAAAACAGGCTTCTGTAGCATGTATAAATTTTGCAAAACAATTGAATTTGCATAATGCACTTAATTTGCATAATTTATTCCATAAGGAAAAAAGCTAGTCATTCATGTTCAGTTTGATACAAATTACTGTTGGATCAGCTACGTTTTGCATTTCCATTACTGTTGGAAAGGCTATATTTTGCAGGAGTCTGAGCTCCTGTATAATGCAGTCCCTTCCCCTTACCTTCAAAGCCATTCTTGGCTCGGAAACCAAAGCCTCTGAGCCAGTTCTCTGAGCCACGAATGGCTCTGAAGACAAGGGGAGGGACTGCTTTACACAGGCACCCAGGCTCCTGCAAAACTTAACGTTTGGCCTCCCCCTTAGGAACGCCACTGATCTTATGCAATAGTTTTGTAGCTTGATCCCATTCAGGTTTACTGCAGGTTTACGCTGAGTTTGACATACAGTAACTTTTTTTGTTGCATTTGCTTGTCATAGGGAGGGACAAGCAATAGAAGACTGATGCCTCGTCCTCTGGTAATCTTGTTCAGTTCCTCTCTGTCTCCTGACTTTTCATCACACTCTTTCAAGCATCCCATTAAAATCAGAAAGGCACTTTATGAGAACAAAAAGAAAGCTGACATTTTAAATTCTGCATCCAGTTCTCTGTTGCTTTTTTGTGCCTTTGACGCATTGTAGAATACACACAAACCTGAATGCATCATCAATTTTATTGCTTGTTACTGTTGTATAGGCCCAGGAAAGACATACTATCTGGCTAACCCGCCTTCCTCTAGGGATTAGATCCAACCAGTCTGGGAAAATTTAAACAACCAGTCTCCAATCCATCCAGTCTCCAATTAAAGCAACCTGATTGCTGTAGATGGATGTGAAGCCATGCTTTCAGTGAAGGAAGGAGGAAGGGGAAAACATTGATAGAAACAGGAAGTATGTTTGAGGAATGGCTGTTAGACTTACAGTCAGTAGTGAAATTCAGGGGGTGCACCCAGGTTCTATAGGTTGTTAAATGGCCGGGCCCCGCCCACTTGCTTACCTCGGCTGGCTTTGGGTTTTTTTTGGCTCCGGCTATGATGTCATAGAACCAGTTGTTAATTCATTTGAATTGCACCACTGCTTACAGTCCAATCCTCCTGGGCTTTATTCAGTGGTGTCATTCAAATGATTTAGGAACAGGAACTCACTTTTGATTGGCACTTGTTGGGAACCCGGAACCAGCCACGGAGCCCATTAGGATCCGGAACGCCCGTTCTGGTCCGTTCCCCCTGAATGACATCACTGGCTTTATTGCTTGCAGAACTAGTGTTCCACCAGTGCTAACTGTCTTATGGCAGTCATGAAAGCACTTCAACAGCACACAGAATCACGTGCTGTGGAGCACCAGTGGGAAGGCCAAAGCCTTCTGCCCACATGCTGGTGGATCCTCCCAGACCCACTGAGGCAGGTAGGACAGCAGGGCAGGTGGAACGGGAGTGGAAAGAGAATGACTGGCGAGGCAATGAGGCAGGGGATGGAGGGTTGGCTCTGGGAAGCGGGTGGGTTGGGTAGCAGCAGTGGCTGCCAAATCCTAGCCTCTTTCCTGGACCCAGTCCTGCAGCCTGGGTCACACAGATCAGCCCTGATGATTTTGCTAGCCCATGTCCGAGTAAACCCCTTCATGCTGCAGAAGCTTACTCCTGGGAGAAGGAACAAATGTTTCCTACCCTGAGGACACCTCTGCTACTGCCTCCCCCTGCAGGATACAACGTTAGTCACTTTGGCATCGCCGCATTGGCGGGGGAGATAGATGGATCATAGAATAGGGTGGCGGTAGGAGGAAGAAGGGTAATAGTGTCTTTTAATACTGTGCTATGTGGCAGTATATGTTGGATATGTGGTGGGCGTCAGGGTTTAGGACTGTGGGGGTTGGATCTTTCTTGCAGGTCATGGATGGAGCTGATGAGTACAGTTTGCTGGACTGGTCTTGATATGTGTTAGTTGTTCAGATCCCAATGTTAGTTTATCTGTCAGACCGTAGAGCGCAGTATTACCTTGTTTGACAGGTTGAACCCTCAAATTAGTGAACAATAAGTCCATGATCACAAAGCATTTAGAAATGTTGAGGAAATGGCAACTTTCTGAGATGGGATGAGAGAAGTAAGATAGGCTCAGTTCACGAAAACAAGACTGAAAGGGAGTTCACATGTCATTTGGATGTCATTTGGAAAGTGGCATTGGCAAACAGTGCAGGGCAAAGGAGAGCTTACATGGGTTGGGGTGTGTGATTTCTCCCCTTGACTCAGAGAAGTTGTTATGTTTCCACTGCTTAGATACAATCTCTTGGGATGCTTGTGGGTTTTCATGGCATTTTCTATTCAGCAGGATGGTGATGTAATCAGCTAAAAATGTGAAGCAGAGTTTTTCTGAAGTGGGCTATTAGGAATACTAAAGTTCTCATTGTGAAACTTTAGATTTAGTTCTCATATGCAATAAAATGTGAGGAATGGTACATGTTGAGTTTCCGGTATTGGTGTACTGTATTACAGTAAGAGGTACTAAATGTTATATCCCCATTTTGAAGGAAGGTATGTTACCATGAATATCTAAGATGTGGTTTACTCATCTGGTAACTGCCAGTTTCAGATGAATTTGAGGAATGTTCAAAAATAAATGTCTCTCCCCCACGTTGCAGGTATATACTTGTGTGAATGTTTGTGGTGAGTCACTTCTCTCAGTTTTCAGATATTTATATTTGTTTATCAAATTTTGGTCATTCACTCCATATATTGGGACCTCCACTCACCTGGCATAGGCAAATACCTTTATCAGGATGTCTTTCACCTTTGTTGCACTGAAATTTAGACTTAATAGAGAAAAGGATATCTACTGCCTTTATTTCATCTGGCTCCAGATTTTCCATAGTCAAACTAGACATTGCAAGGAAGGCATAAGGTGAAATGGTATTTTTCAGTAGTGGCCAGAGGTTCCAAAATGGAGTGGAACCAGTGATGTCATTCAGGGGGAACGGACCAGAACGGGCGTTCCGGATCCTAACGGGCTCCGTGGCTGGTTCCGGGTTCCCGACAAGTGCCAATCAAAAGTGAGTTCCTGTTCCTAAATCATTTGAATGACACCACTGAGTGGAACCGTACTGGGGCGGAGGCTCCCCTCATGATCCCAATTACGGCCCACCATGTGCTATTTAATGTAGGAAAAAAAGCTTCTGTCAAAGCCAATAGAAGATTTTGCTATATGAAATAGTGTATGGGGAATACGATCAGGATTGGAACTGCAGTGGGGACAGTCCTAAACCCAGCCGCAGCTACTAGAGTGCCACACTAGTTTTTTCCCATTTTGTGCCCCTAGCCACTATTCAAAAAACAACAACTACTGTTAATTTTACAAACTTTCCTACTGCCTGGTTGTATAGTTTCCCCTCAGATTTACATTTTACCATAACTGGGGCTGGTTTCATGCCTGCATCATGATTTGGCTATGATTTGGCTGGTTATGACTAAGATGGAGCATAAGTCCATTGCAGCTGTCTAGTAATGCCTCATCCTTCTCCGGCAGGCAAAATGGCTAGGCAGAGACTGAAGCAAATTCTCACATCTATATCCAAATGATGACACATGGGCTAGACTGCGATTGTGGTGCTTTGTCAGATGACACCTTCCCCAGTTCTAAAAGTGGAAATATGAAATGTTCTACTGCTAAATACTTAAAAAAATCAATTTCCAATTTTGCAGCCCTATGCCTGGATTTAAAAAAAATAATAATTTGAAGTTGTTACAGACTTTGTCTCTCAAAGCCTGGACTCTGTGGTCAGCTCAAATTCAATATGAAGATATCTGTCTTCTGTGCCTGTAAAATCCATTTCTGTCATATTAGGTGGAAGGCAGGAAACCAATTATTGTTGTGAACTGCCTTGAGTCCTGAAGAGATGGGTTAAAATATACATCAGTTAAAAAATAGGGCACAGGAAAAGGTAAGGATGGTCTACCATTGGAAACACAACGGTTGGTTCTTATTGTTCTGATCAATACGCAAGTCACAGCGCAATCCTAGAAGGTGCGCTGTGGCGACACAGCAATGTTGCGTTGCCACTGTGCACCTAACGCCAACATAGGGGTGCCAAGCCGCACCCCTGTGTTGTCGCTAAAGCAATGGGACCAGCGCTGAAGCAGTATCGGCCACATTGCGCCCACGGCTCACCTCCGTCGTGTTGACCAAAGCCAGTCGGCACGAGGGAGGTGCCATTGCTGGACAAGAGAGGGAGTGGGCGGGGGAGGGTGGTTCTGGGAGGGATGTGGGCAGGGGGAGGGTGGGATATGGGCGTGCCAGCAGGCATGCTGGCCTGGGATGTGGGCAGGCCCTGGATTTGATCATAATCCAAGGCCTCATCCCAAGGCCACATGGCTCCAATTCAGGCCGTACGGTCTCCTCAGCTCTGTGCCTGCTGTTTAACAGGTGCAGAGCTGATGCGCGCATCAGGGAGGCTGGAGTCTCCCCTCCGGTAAGGGTGCGAACGTGCCCTTGCCGCGGGGAGGCTCCAGCCTCTCCAACGCAGCATGGGATATGGCGCTGGCCAGCCAGACTTGCCATTCCGGCGCTGCCTGGATTGTGCCCTTAATCTTATAGGGATCGTCACATGACTTACTGTAACCTGGAAGATGATTTCCTACAGTTCCTTTGGCCAGAGACGGCTAGTGGCATACAGCCGAAATTCCTACCTCACACCCTTCCGCCTCCAGGTTCGGAATCTTCTGCAGGCTCAAGTCCTGACAGCAACCATATCTTCAAGCCCAGTCCTATGCCTGCTCAGTTGTAAATAATTCTAATGGTACCACAGGTTCTATTTCTAGGGGTATCTAGGACAGAAACCTTCACAAGTCATTGAGATATCCTTTGCTTTCAAAATCACCTGCTGCAGAACCTGCTGCCAATTATCCTTCTGTTTCTGCTCTTCTGTACCTGAGGCAAAGGGCTGGCTTGCACATGTGAATGGCCACCATGTGCCCTCTCCCAGAGGTCATTGAATACCAGGATCTTACAGGTAACACACTGGGTGATCACCAATTGTGGTGCACCATGGATTTGCTCCCGATGTAATTTCTATTACCCTGGCAGCTCCATAAAGTGCTCAAAATCCTAGCGAGGTTGTATCTGGGGGAATACTGGTTTTATAACATGTGCTTCTCTGCACAGCCATTGAACATGGAGCATTTGGGAGGGCATGCATAGAGGCATTCATTTGAATGAGTTGCCATAAGCTGTCTTTGGACAGAACAGCATACCAGCTGTACGTTATGTCAACATCAGGTTGATTATTCCTGTTTTTGCTATCTCAGGCTGGCAACAAAAGGAGATTTATTGTCATCTGCCATACATGGAGGGTGCACACAGTGTGTTGTTTGGTCCTTGGTGGCACAGAACTGCATGAACAGCCTGCATGAACTGTCTGCCATTTGTAAGTTTAAAACCCAGCAGGATGCTCTGAAGCCAAGAGATGACCCACTGAGTAGCCTTGCTGTAGCAGCAAACAGCTTTCTGGCACTGTGGTTTTAAACCCCATCTGATTGCTGGGCACTGGAAGATACTGTATTTCAGGGTGTGTTCCTTGGATCACCCACTTTATGTGAAACTAATTTTGTGGATATTGTGTTATTAGCAAAGAGGCACTTGCAAACACTACAAATGCCACAGTAGCATTTGTTTACATATGCACTCAGGTAGGTACTTTTGTTTAATGAGTCAAAAATCAGAATAATTGCTTTCAAGCCCTTATGTAAACATTGAAATGAGACAGAAAGTCCTCAAAAAGTATGAAGATGCTTCAAAGGGGGTATGTCATTGTTGTCAGTATATTAAGCTTTAACTATTGAAAACACTTCCTATTTGTTTATTACTGATGAGTGTTGGTTTCAAATGTACTTTTGGGTGGGGGTTATCAACATTCTTATTGCCTGTCAAATCTGTTGGCAGACAGATTAATGGAGTAGTGTTTGGTCAGTTGCTTAGGGACCAACCTAAACACCATCTTGGTTGTGTTAACTTCAGTTCTGTGGTTTTACAGTTTAGAAAGACAAGACCTTGTTCAGTCTCATGCAACCATGCCGCAGAAAAAAAAAATTCCTTGCATATGTGATCAATTCTGTACGTTTTCAAAAAGAGAAAAGAATTTGTTTTCACATTCCCCAAGCTAGTTTTGAAGTTTGCTGTACATTCTGTTGTGGTGAAGCACAAAAGATAAAGTCACAGTGTTCATCAATGCTTAATTTCTGACTTCTAGCTGCATCATGTTTCGTGGTCTGTTGAAATCTGGAAGAGCAATTCGGGCCTAAGGAAGTTTGTGTTCAGGAAATGCTTTGAGGACTTTAGTCTAAACTTTTTAGTTGTATGTGCATCGGCAGTGCAATTTTCTCCATAGCTCCTTACATCTTGGGCTTAATGTACAGTAAGTGTAATGCTGACATAGTTGTGTGTCAGCACCACTTCTTTCTTCTAGGGCAATCTAATCCTCACCTGGGCTGGTGCAGCCAGATCGCATGGCCTGTGCTGTATGCAGTGCAGGGTAAGAGAAAGCTGGAGGTCTATTCAGGGTAAGGGAATATTTTTCCACTTATGTTGGGTAAAGCCCAGTCATGTCATCCTACCGGTACGCTGGGCGGGACGTCTGGGTGATCGGCAGCCCACCTGTCGCGTACCACTGCGTTACGCCATTTGCATAACCAGTTACGCCGCTTGTGTACATTACGCAAACGGCATAACGCTGTGGTATGCGACGGGCGGGCTGCCGATCACCCAGACGTCCCGCCCAGCGTACCGGTAGGATGACACCACTGGTAAAGCCTCAGACTGCCCTATGGGGCGTCTCAAATCTGCTCTTGCTATTTAGCAGGTGCAAATCTGGGAAGCCTGGTGTAATGCTGCAAGGCCTGGGAATGGAATTAGGATACTGCAGAGGCCTGCTCCATTGATCCCACCCCTCCCACCTGCCCCTACACTGATTGGCAGCATACTTGTCTGTGCTGGTGGTTAGACCCGTGGATCCCTGGTGCAGGCATCCCCGCCAGCTCTGCCTAGTTGCACAGTATTGCGAATATGTTCTACAGCACATTTGCAACATTTTCAGCCAGCACAGCTGGCCGGCCTAGAACAGAAATAGAATTGTGCTATGAATGATTTTGCAAAATGAAATACTTACTATCCCAGTATTAAAATAGGTGTTTGCGCTCCATCAGTTATGGGCACCTGTATAACAAAACACTTTTTACTTTTAAAGTACATGAAAACAGTAGTTGCATTCTCTGAAACTCAGGTTTGTGAAAATGATGTGTGTACATTTTCTGATGAACATGATGTGTGTACACCTGATACATTTTCAGACTCAACTGTACTTTGTCCTTAGAGGTTGTCCAAAAAAAAGTTCTAAGGGTCACCTAAGCAACAGCTCTTTTAATTTAGGTATTGCTAAAAAGTAGTAATTTTCTTTTTTTCTAGTTTTTTCTCTCATTTTGCCAACATATATCAGAAAAAAGCCTGGTAAAAAGCAGCACTTATCCTCCCGCTGTGTTCCAAATGAGTTTCTTTGGGAAATTCGCAGGAAGGGATTGGGGTCGAAAATATCATTATTTGTTTGCCAGGGTAAGCATGTGCCCTACCGGTCCTAATTTAATTTTGACACGTTTGAACGATGGTTTTCCACAAATCTCTGCCAAGGGCAATAATTCCTGACCCTAGGGGATTTTTGCCAGTTATTTTGGGGTTGCTTGAAATATGTTGCTTGTAAATGAAGCATTCTAGGGATAAAGGTAAAGGTTTCCCCACAACTGCATGGCCTAGTTGTGACCAACTGTAGGGGGTGGTGCTCATCTTCATTTCTAAGCTTGTAGTGCCGGCGTTTGTCCAAGGATAAGCTTCCATGGTCATGTGGCCAGCATGACTATGCGCCGTAGTGCACGGAACGCTGTTACCTTCCCACCGAAGTGGTCCCTATTTATCTTCTTGCATTTTTACATGCTTTTGAACTGCTAGGTTGGCAGGAGCTGGGACAAGCAACAGGAGCTCACTTTGTTGCGTGGTCTCAAACTCCCAACCTTCCGGTCAGAAAGCACAGCAGCAGCGGTTTAACCCGCAACACCACCACGTCCCATTCTAGGGATGGTGTTTTGCTTTTGGATTTGCTAGGATGAAGAAAGGAATATTTAAAAAAAGGAAGAGAAATCTAGGACTATTTGCACATATTTTCTTATATTTAGGGAATTGTTCTTGTAGAGCTTCCTAAATGGGTCAGTATTCCATGATCAGAGGGCTGGAAAGCAAGTCCTACGAGGAAAGGCTGGGGGAACATTGAATGTTTTGCGTGGAGAAGGCTGAGAGGGGATATGATAGCACTCTTCAAATACCTGAAGGGATGTCATATGTAAGAAGGGACAAACTTGTTCTCACCTGCCTCTGACAGTGGAACTAGTCCAATGGGTACAAACTGCAAGAGAGGAGATTCCAGTTGGACATCAGGAAGAAATTTCTGATGGTAAGGGCGGTTTGACAGTGAAACGGATTGCTGAGGGAGGTGGTAGATTCTCCCTCCCTGGAGACCTTCAAGCGGAGGCTCGACAGGCACCTGCTAGGGATGCTCTAGAGGATTTCCTGCTATGGCAAAGGGTTGGACTAGATGACCTTGTTAGTCCCTTCCAACTCTATGATTGTATGGTTCCACAAAGAGGATATTGTGATATTTCAAATATAGTTTGAAAAAAACTGTAACCCTGTTTCTCACAGAACCTGTGATTCTGAAGCTTTCAGCTCTCTGTGGTTGGATTTTCATTTTAATGTCCTGGAGATCTACTCATTTTGTTTTTGTTTCAGAAATTGGTCCTGTAACAATCACCACTGATCCCAAGAAATTTCAGTATGAACTCAGGGAACTATATGTTCAGGTAAGTAGTCCACATACCTGTATGATTTAACTTCATAATAGCCAATCTACAAGTTCGTTCTTTGTGGTAGGCTAAGATAGTAAGATTCTTGAATGTCCACTTCAGACTGCAGATGAAGGTAGTCATGGTGTTGATTTTTCCCATAGATATACCATTTCCCTGCTTGGAATAAATCAACACATCAGGAAAAGGCTTAGTAACCCTTTGTTCTTTGGGATCTCTGTGTAGACATGCACATGAAATACGTATCTGCATAGAGCAATATTTCAGATCATTCAAGGGCTAAAGAAGGTGGGAGCTGGTGCATGGTACAAGAAAATTTTGGATGACATATGCAGATCTGCTGGTGTCCACCTTCCCTCTCACTTGTTTTTTGACCTCCTCCTGCGCAGTATCTGAGAGCCCCTTCTTTGGTTTTAGAGCTGTTCATGGAGGTTTCCCAGATTTATTGTTTGGTTAGTTAGTTAGTTCTTAGCGAGCCAGTTTGGATGATAAACTGATTGCTTGACTGGCCGCATGAAATAAAGGATGTGTGTGCATACAACAGGCACAAGTCCCAGTTTCTCCTCTCTTTTCTGGAAGCGTTCGGTGCATTTTCCATAATTGTGGGTGGCTGGCTGGCTGTTTATCTGAACGGTTCATCCACATACACTGATAAACCTACTTTTAAAATAGGTTCATCAGCACGCATGAAAATGTGGTTTTGACAATCTGCCTCCTCCTAGCAATTAGAAAAAAAATATTCAAAGCTCTCCCATAAAGGAAGAAAGGGTCTGGGTACACCTGGGTTGAGTGTGCGTTTCCTTTATTGTGTGGTCCAATTGGTTAGTTTAGGTTAGTTGGAGTAGTGTTAGTTTTGTTTGTGTTTTATAATATTTGGCAACTCATTAATCATTGGACTAGTTGGTACACCAGTGGCCCTTTAAAAAAATGCAGAGGGCAGTGGAGTTTGTAGAGGGAGGGACTCAATCTCTCAAGGGTGATATCAGTGGTTCCCATCCAAGAGCCCACTTGCCCCAAACTCTTAGTACTGGTAACAGTGGACTCAATGTGCCGGCAGAGTACTGGCCAACACAATTTTTGCCTGGAGGAAGAGCATTATACAGATGCTTGCATCTTCTGCTTTGACTCTATTAAATCGGCTTGAAGAAATCATGCTACTTTGGGAACATGTGTTACAATCTTGGGATGTCATGTCGTTGAATAAACAGATGCCTTCAGGTTTACCCCGTCTGCTCCCTAGCCTGTTGTCTTCAATTTTCAAGAGCCCAATGTCAAACTTAGAACAGAAAATTGTGGGAATTTTTTCCTGGAAGACTTATTAGCCAGTAAGATTTTTTTTTTCCACGGGATCAGGAAATTGAAATGGGAAATAGAACAAAAGAGAAACATAGCTGAATAGAAAAGGCATAGCAACCTAACTTTTCATGACAACAAGACGGATTATTCCACAGGGAAGGAAAGAAATCATTCCAGTGGAATTCGCAGAGGGGTGGAAATTAGCAAAAAAGAAGAATTAATGCTATAATTTTAATGTCCTTAAGAGCGTAATCCTAAACTGGATTGAGGATCCAGTCAGGAAGAATGGTTCACATCTGTGTACTGAACTCTCTGACTCCGAGAGTGGTCCAAACATACTTTACGGTGGCCCTTATGCTGGCCAAACTTTGCTGGCTTAGTTTATGCTGGCCTAACTCAGTTTAGGATTGTGCCCTAAGATGTTTGAGGCAGTGAAACTTCCAAAGGAGGTTTTGTTTTTTTAAAGGAGTCTTTACTGTGTAAGTCATGATGGTTAAATTTGACAAACCTAATGAATAGGGATAAGACACAACAGGAAAGCATGCACAATGTGTCTGTCAAGAGCAGATAACACCATTGCAGAAGTCTAGCATTCCAAGCACCGTTCCTGAAGAATACAGGAAATGCACAAGCCAGTTCAAAATGGCAGGAAAATGTGCAGTGGGCTTATCTAGAGTACAAATAGTATAGTTAATTGCCTTGGAGCCTGTTTTATGCTATCATGGTACTCAAACTAGGAACCAACTGCAGTGGTATTACAAAGAATGTATGAGTTTGGCCCTTGCTTTAGAGACTTTTAACTAGTGTTGGGGGAACTGGAGAACTGCAGTGGGGATAGTGCTATTTTAGTTATCACAATTGCAGGCTACATCTGTGCACCACTTACATGTGTAAATAGGTTTCCATTGGCTTTCAGTGGAAGCTTTTTAAAATAATATGGTAGGGGTGCATGATCAGGATTGGAACTGTGTAGAGGCTATTATAAATGTTAGAGCCCCCATTAGCTGTTGCAGCTTCATTGCGCTCTCCCCCCCCCCCCGGTTGTAGTTTAGTTGAAAGAAAAAAATAAAAGCAAGAACTGAACTCTGTTACTAAGGGTACAATCCTAACCAACTTTCCAACACCAGGATAATGGCAGTGCAGCTCTGAGGTAAGGGAGCAAACATTCCCTTACCTTGAGGAGGCCACCATGACTATTACTCCATGCAGAATGCAGCATATGCCCCATTGGCACAGTTATGTCAGTCTGGAAAGTTGATTAGGATTGCACCTTAAGGTATTTAACAGTCTAAGGTAGCTTAACCTAACCTTTCCTGATTTCACCTAAGGCAACGTTTCTCAAACTGTGGGTCAGGACTCAATTTCTGGTGAGTTCCACAATGCCTCGAAGGAAAACATGGGTGATAGAAAGATCAACTAGCTATAGCTGCTAACTGCCCTGAAAAGAGCCTGTTCCTGCAGTTTGCAAGCTTGTGTAAATATACGGAGATAAATGTTTGAGCCTCTTTTTTTCAGGGTGTTTCCTCCCCCCCCCACCCGCAGTCCATCACTGACAGGTAACAAAAGGCTGGGTCACATAACTAATCCTCTCAAGTCTTCAGGTATTCATTAGGGCTGCCTCATTATAAGAAATGAATAGTGTTGGGTTTTTTTTTGCAAATCAATCAATCAATCAAAATATTTCTTGTAAATAAATAAAAATATTTCTTTCTAGATCACCTTTTTAAAAGTCTCATAAAGCTAGCATAGGTCCCGATAGAGCAGTGATTTCCAATCTTTTTCATCTCACGGCACACTGAGAAGGCGCTACAATTATCAAGGCACACTGTCAGTTTTTTGACAATTGACAAGGCACAAGCTTGATAGCACCCCCCCAATGCTCATGCCCCAATGCACCTACTAATAAATTACCCTTCCCCAAACTCCAGCAGCACACTGTGGACCATTCATGGCACAGCAATGTGCCACGGCACACTGATTGAAAAATTGCTGCGATAGAGTGTCATTTTAAATAATGGATCCCACTGCTGAAGAGCTTGCACACACTGCTGACTTACGGTATTTAACTCCCCCCTGTCTATATCATTCAACCTAGGAAGATGTATACTTCAGATGTTTTAAATATAAAATTCATTTGAATGTTGCTTCCATATTAGATATAGCCAGACTTGAGAGGAAAAGAATTAATTTTTACTTGACACTTAAAAGATAATGGAGCACTTGGGTACTTGGAGGGCATTGCACACGCAGGGTATCATCAGAGAAAAGCCTCTGGTAACCACTCACATCATCTCAGAAGTTGCGGGTACTCTGAGGAGGATTTATCTGTGTGAATATCTTCACAAATAGGCAGGTTCATGATGTATATTACTAAAGAATAGGTGAAACAGAGAGCAATAATAATCTGATTAAATAATCTGATTAAAATAATCAGAACAAAACAGGAGCACAGAACACATCCTTTTTTTTCTCCCCTTCTCCCCAGAGCAGATCTTACAAAAAGGGGGGCACCACTGGCACACCCAAAATGCACTCCTAGTCTTCTTCACCTTTAGAAACAGATCGGGGGCAAAGAGCACAACGAACCTGCAAATCTGTTCCTTTAGGGCGGGGGTCAGGGAACCTTTTTACCTTTTACCCCAAAATATATTTAGATACGCCAACGTTACCCCCTTGACGTTACCCCCTCCCCCGCCAGAACAAAAGAAAAAAAATTACATATTGGAACCCATTGCTTTTTATTTGATTAATGAGCTTAATTAATGCTATGTAAATATGAAGTTGTAAAGAGTTTGGGTACACCTGCAGACCTTGAGAGAATAGAATTCAACCCTTCTGAGTTACAACTAGCTTACCTTTTTGACAACAGGTTTAGGTGCTTGGACTTAAGATTTCTCTCTATAATGAATTCAGATTGGCTCCGGCTCACAGAGGCCAGCAACAGCAGTTCTGATTTTGTTTTTGTTTTCTGCTGTTCGCCTTGCCTCGTTGCCTCCTGCCTCTCTTTGTGTCCCTGACTCCCTGCACAGGCACCCCAGCCCTCGCCCGCCCGCCCGCCCCACTCCTTGGGACAGCAAGACAAGGCAAACCCAGGGAGAGCCCTAGCTGCTCACGAACAAAGAGACATGTCCACAGAAGGCCTCTCAACACACACACACACACACACACACACACACACACACCCCTCAGCCGCTCACCAGAGCCTGCCCCATGCCTGCACATCTCATGTCCCTGCCAGGCTCCTGGGTGGTGGCGACGGCGGCAGCTCCTCAGCCTCCCCACCCGGAGCTGGTTTGGGCTCTTCCCTGGTGTCGAGAACATTGGTCATGAAGGAAGGATGAGGGAAAAGGGGGCGGGGCATACTCCTATCTGTCCATTATCCCCAGGAATTTCATTTTTACCCCATTTGGGGTAATTTACCCCTGTTCCCTGACCACTGCTTTAGGGGACTGCAGAGCAAATGGATGGCTTGGAACTGGGAACTCAGATCTCAACATTAGTACAAATTTTCAGGCTTGAATCTCAGGATTGCAACCATATCTCTACTACATATAAACACGTTCATTTAGACTATATTTTTGTGACTATATTGGGTTGCATCTTAAATATTGAATGCTGTGTACTTCCCCCTGGTCCCCACAACAGCCCCCTGTGCTCCCTGAAAAGCCCTTTCCATGAGTCAGCTGATCCCCAGAAACTAAGTGGGTTAGAGGGGGAATCTCCCCAAATTAGGGGATTTATATTGACACTGATAGTAACAAGTGTTGATCCATTCATTTATTTCTTTATTTGCTCTTAATGATCAGGGAGGTGGTGACTGTCCAGAGATGAGCATTGGCGCCATCAAAATTGCGCTAGAAATTTCTCTTCCTGGTTCATTCATATATGTATTTACTGATGCACGATCCAAAGACTACAAACTGACCCATGAAGTATTGCAATTGATTCAGCAGAAGCAATCACAGGTAGGAGGCATCTTTTGGTTCTGGTTCTTTCATGTGTACTTTTTAAAAAATCTGATGTTTCCATATTTCAACCCTTTTATAAGTGCGTAAAATATACAATGGGATGATACAGTTTGGATGCAATCAAGTCCATTGAAAATAAACAAGTGCATACAACATACGCATCATTTTTTCTATCCATCTCAGCTTGTACTTCTTACAATATATGTGGGTTACATTAAAGTCCATGATGTACCAGCCAGATGACGTTTGCCTCTTTGAAAGCCCCCTCCCCTCCTTGCCTCTTTGAAAGGCAGCACCAAGGGACCAAAAACCTAACGTGGCACTTCAGCAGGTGCTCAGCATAGGCTGATGATGACCAGGACTGGAAATTCCAGTGGTAGGTCTACATAGGAAACAGTGAGTTTGCTGCTGAATAAGAAAATAATTGGAAAGTCTCCTGAAACAAATGGACTATAGCTTTTGGACCTGAAACAAATGGACTTACAGCATGAAAAAATGAGTCTGCTCATTTTTTTAAAATTAGAAGTGTGGCAATTCTAACAGCTGGTAGTTATTTTTGCTTAAAAAGTTATGACTAATGAAAACTGGTAATTATATGAGGCACTAATGGTGGTTATTAAATAATGCAGCCTGTCGACCTTCGTGCCAGTATGTATTCTTCTGAAAGTTGTTATTACTTGAGAATGAGCATGTTAAGTAAAATGTATCCCTTCAATGGCATAATGTATATTTTCCATCAGCTAATTGGTTTCTATGAGAAATATTTAAATATCCTTGTGCTTGTTTTTCTTTAAAAACAAACATACGTACATATAGGTTGTGTTTGTTCTTACGGGAGACTGTGATGACAGATCACATATTGGTTACAAGGTCTATGAAGAAATCGCATCCACAAGTTCTGGTCAGGTTTTCCACTTGGACAAAAAACAAGTGAATGAGGTATGATTGCTAAACTTCAGTGTTTAATGGTGATGATCGTTTAGTATGTATAAACTGTCTCATGGAATATGAATGTTTGTCTAGGTAGGAACTCTCTTTTGCTGTTTCTGAGCATTGACAGAAGGCTTTGTTGTTCTGTGGGGTGTTAAAATCTCTTTATTGAATGAAATTTTATTTTAATTGATGCCTTTAGTATTGCTTTATGGGGTTTTTTAACTTTGTATTTTATTTTGTATTACCTTTCACATTTGTTGTTCACCTCCTTGTGCTGACTACTGGATGGGTATGCATTATTAAAATAATTATAGAAAGAAATCAACAATTTTGGCTGCTGAAACTGCAAAGCTGTAACCAATGAAACTGTCTTTGTAGGCAAAGATTCATAAAGCTCATATGTCATGTGGAGCCATGATTTGCATCATGTAGTTTGCTTGATCATCTGAACTGGGGCCTCAAAGTAATTATGGATTATTCTTGCTAGTCAAGGGGGTAGGACTCGTAAATCAATCAATCAATCAGTCAGTCAGTCAGTCAGTCAGTCAGTCAGTCAGTCCTTATTTTTGTACCCTTCTCAACAGAAAGTTCACAAAGCGGTTTACAGGCAAATAATATAAAGTTAAATGGTTCCCTGTCCCAAAAAGGCTCACAATCTAAAAAAAAATGCAGAACACCATCAGCAACAGCCACTAGAAAAGACACTGTGCAGGGGTGAATAGGGACAATTACTCTAGCCCTGCTAAGAATAAGAGGAACCTGTTGTTTGAAGCATCCCACTTCCCTCCGCTTCATAGTAGAGACAGCTCTCTCCTGATAGTCTTCACCCTTTACTTTGCTGGAAATCTTTGATCACTCTTGGGCATCGCTCTTGTTTAGAAGGAGGTAAGTCTAGAGCTGTTAGTCTTGTAGTGATATGAAGGACAGTTTCTTTTGGGGGCAGGCAGTTTGGCTGAACCATTCCCTCCGAAGTAATTGAAGGAGCCGGTTGCATTCAATACAGAGATGTAGCAGAATGACCTGCACTCATTGGAAGCTGATTGGAAAGTTAATCATGCAGAGATGCTGCAGGTAGCCTCCTCTGTGGATGTATGCTTAGGTTCATTGGATCCTACCTTTAATGATTTTGCTAATCTGTTTGTCATGGCAAATTACCAGTCCTATCGCGGCGGCTTTGGTATGATAAAAACCCAATTTATAGTCAGCTATACAGGAATATAGGGATGTGGTGGCGCTGCGGGTTAAACCGCTGCTGCTGGGCATTCTGACCGCAAGGTTGGAAGTTCGAGACCACGCAACAGAGTGAGCTCCCGTTACTTGTCCCAGCTCCTGCCAACCCAGCAGTTTGAAAGCACCTAAAAATGCAAGTAGATAAATAGGTACCACTTCGGAGGGAAGGTAATGGCGTTACGTGTGCTACAGCATATAGTCATGCTGGCCACATGACCATGGAAACTTGTCCTCGGACAAACGCCGGCTCTTCGGCTTAGAAACGGAGATGAGCACCGCCCCGTACAGTCAGTAATGACTAGACCATTTGGTTGTGGGGAAACCTTTACCTTTATACAGGAATACCTTCCAAAATGTTGCCTTCTTTAGTGCTGTTTCGTGCAGGTACAGCCAGTGGGAGCAGTATATGCCAGCTAGTGCGGACCAATCATCACCCATTTCCCGCCTTATAACCAGTGATGTCATGCAGGGGGTATGCGGGGGTACGTGAGTACCGGTTTCTAGAATTACAGCTGGCCCCACCCATTCGCCCGCCCACTCGTCAACTCCACCCTCTGCAACGTTTGAATTTCCTGCATGTTTGAGTTGCCTGCATGTTCTCAGAGCAAGGCAGGCAGGCAGGCAGCGAGCAGAGCCTTTCCTTTCCTTGCCGCTGAAAAATGAGTTGCTCTGGGGTTTTAACTTGATGCCAGTCCTCCTTAACATGTTCTGGGGGGTGCTGTGGAATACTGTTGCAACTGTTGGGTCAGTTTAAAATTGTCTGAGGCCTCAAAAAGGGCTTTTTTCATGTCACTTCCTGCCACAACATCACTTCTGGCTTATGACGTCACTTCCGGTGGTCGGGTCCTGACACGTGCCAATCAAAAGTGAGTACCTGTTCTTAAATAATTTAGATGACACCACTGCTTATAACCATGACTCTACAGTGCTGTTTCTCTCAGTGCTTGGCTTTGTAGGCACTTATCCCCATGTTATGTTGTCCTGAGTTGCTTTCTCTGAGTAATTACTTACAATACACTTACGACTGGATGACATTTCATCACTATAACTTAGAAGACAGTTATATTTTTGGTTTCCTACATTAAAACCTTTCACAAAAAAACAAAGCAAAGGTGTGATTAAAAAATATAGTTTTGTAGCTCCTTCAGAAACTTCCAAGGACTTTCAGGTTCCACCTTTTTGTTATAGACAATAGCCATTTCGCAAGCTCTCATGATTGAATTTGCTGAATCAAAAAGTCACATGTTATTAATTTGGGTAATCTGAATCATCTGCTGTTGTCGTAAACATTTAGTTGGACTTCCAAATATACACAACATTCCATCAGCCTGCCTTCTGGTATTCTTAAGAAAAATATAAATATGTTTTTTTTTCCTTTCAAAGTTGGAGTTTTGGTTTATATTGTCAAGAGTTTTGACTGCTTTTATTGTGCTATACAAGTACAATTTCAGGATATCTTGATCATGAAATTTTGGATTGCTGGTTTGTTTGCCTGGTTGCAAATCTGTATATGTTGGAAGTATATAACAAGTGCAAGTATATAACAACAACAACAACAACAACAACAACAACAACAACAACAACAACAACAACAACACGTATAACAGGTTTTTGAGGCCCAGTGAAATTAACTCAAATTTGGAATTGACGTAGCCTGTTCTTCAATAGGAAGGATATCTGTATGCAATAGGTGCATATTGATGTCTTATAGAAAGTTGAGTTTAAGATACTATTAATCTAGAGGCCCAGTTCTATCCTATCCACAAGATACGGCAGCATAATATAACAAATCTTTGTGTAATGCATGCCAGAGCAGAAGCCCCCGTACCAATGGCTACACTGCGCCACCTCAGTGGCAAGAAAATGCTGTACTGTTATAATTTGGACATAGCCCAGATGTGATGGATTGACTGAAACAGGGTGGAGAGGCCAAAATGGGTGTGACATGGAGGGGGACAAAGAGAAGTCAACAGGCACTAGATCCTAACTTTTCTTCAGACAATGGATACTGCCCTGATGCAAAGAAAATGTTATGCCAACAACAGACCTGGTGTGGGCAGGAGGAACCCCATAATAAATACCAAAGGAGAGGCAAAAACAGAAGACAGTTGTAACTCCTGAAACCCGCTTCCCCGCCTACTCCACCATGATGGAAAAAAGGATACAGATTACATCTGGCAGCCCAACACAGCACATTTGCCCTAAGCTAGACTAAATGCCCCTGTTAGGGACAGCACCATTCATGCCTCAAGGCACATACCTTGGGGCTATACCTCTCTGACACAAATGGACAGTTGGGTCACTGTGGCAGTTGCCCCATGGCGCATGGATGCCTTGGAAGAAGAAGAGCCATCCAGAGGAACCCAGGTATACTCCCCTGGCAGCACGATACCAAACCCAAGGAAGACATGGATGCAGCTAAAAGGACCCCACACAAAACCGAGGAAGGTGCAACAGTGCCAGGCTGGGGAAACCCATCACCAGGCACAAAAGGGCAAGAGAGCTCTGTAAGGGGTCATGAGGTTTGGCCTCAAGGTGTAACCATGGTAACTGGTAGAGTGGAAGCAGCCAGGTGCCCCATTCCTACCTAGCCCTTGTCCTACCTAGCATCCAACTGTCTTCCTCTGGCCATGATGGTGGAGGTCACCTTGAGGGTGGAGGCCTCAAACACCTGGTCATCTTGGATGCTGCCAAGGAATTGGGCAGTGACGTTGGTGAGTCCCTGCATGTCTCTGAACGCCTGGACCCATTTTGGTACATCCCTGGCATTTCATGTGGGCTATACCTACATTTGTTGTATTGATGATGGAGATGTGCTGCATTGATTTCCTGCGATGGCATAGAAAACCTATGTGCCTTGGCAGTGAAGAACATGATGAAATAGGGCAGGTGCAGGAGTATTATATCCAGGAACACATTGGTGCCCCCCCTTCAAATCTTGGTTGTTTTCAAGCCCTCTGGCCTGTGCGAGAGGTTTGACACACGTTATCGGAGTGTCAGTGGTTTGCTAATCATACAAAACAGATTTGTAAACTTGTGGTGCCCCATTATGAGTGCAGCTGTCAACAAAACTCATCTTTATGTAGAATTTGTTTCAACAAGACGGAAGTCACATTATAGTGGGAAAAGTGGCTAAACAAATTCATTCTATACTGAATTCACTGTGTTGTTAATGAGAATCCCAACTCAGTTTTGGATTCTCACAGGACATATTCCCAACCAGTTTTTAAACTACTGTAATGTAACAATCATTTCCTCTTCCCAGGGTGCCGGGCAGTTGTAACTTGGCAGGAGTGAGATGAGAAGCAGCTGCCATCTCTGTCCAGTAGCATACCTAGAGGAGGGGTGGGATGCTAAGTTTTGAAAGGCGCCTTACCTTGCCATGTAAACCGTTCCTCTCCACCACTGTTGTAGCCATTCTGGTTTGGCAGAAGCAACACAGAGGTGTCTCCTTCTTGTTGCCTCTGCTGCCCGGAATGGCTATGATGGCAAGGGAGGGAGGTTTACACAGCAAGGTAAGGCGCCTTGCAAAACCTAGCCCCCCCCCCCGGACACTATTGCCTCTACCATCCATTACTATTTACTTAAGATTTCTAACAGTGCATGCATATGTTTCCAACTACAGCACTCTATGTTTGAACGATCCTGTGTACGTGGAAAACAGGGTGGTGAAATCTGTTAGCTGCTTGGAACAAACTTCATAGCTCCTTGTTTGCAATGCTTGGCTGAGAGTGTTTTGGTGCACTCTTTATTTTCTTGCTTGTTTTTAAGTTTTCCACTTGGAAATACAACCACAGAAAACGAAGAACCTGCTTTTTTTTTTTTAATGCTGTAAAGTGAAATTTGCTGTTTTATTTCTACTTTATACCAGGGACTGGAGAGACTCCAAGTCTCCTAGAATGAAAGCTGTTTATAGAGAAAATTATTAGTAGAAAACATTTACTTTCATACATTGCTAGTTCAGATTTGATCAATGGAAACAGTGATTGTATGTTAAACTCCAGTGATTAATGTGCAATCTTAATGAGATATTTTGCATGAGTGTAGATAGAAGATTGAGGCTTAGAGGCTCTCCTCTGAGTCCTCCTGAGCTGTGATTTGAACATAAGACTTCCAGATGTCTCCACTGCAATTGTGCTGCTAGTTCAGACCAAATTCCATTTAGTCCAGAATTCAGTTTCAAACAGCAAACAGCCAGATGCCTCCGAGACGTTAATAAACAGAACATGATGAAACCCTTTGTTAGTACCTGATAATATCAGTCACACAGCCCAATCCTAAGTAAAGCTGACATAACAGGGCTAAAGCCCATTAGGAGGCAGCAGCAGCAAAGTGCAAGCCAAGGGGAGGTTTTCCCCTTACACTCATGTAAGCCCCAGTCATCCTAATGGGGCTGCTCGTTTCCCAACATCTGCGCCTGCTGTTTTGCAGGTGCACATGCGCAGGAGCAGCCTGAATCAGGGCCGCCAAGGCTGGGGATGGGGTTTAGGATTTGGCACTATGGCCATCCTGCGTCGCAACCCCCGTCTCCGCCCACTGTGCTGCCCAGTTACGCCCCCGGCACACCTCTGGAATGTCCTTGGTGAGGCCCAGCACCAACCGTGCACCACCAACGCTCGACCAGCACAAGGCTGGCGTTGCTGGCGGTCATACCGGTCCAGCACCATACCGCCAACGCTGATGTGTTTGACGACATGTTTGCAACAGCATTGGGCCGGCGCAACAGACATATAGGATTGCACTCACTGTATGATTCTAAGGCTGCAATCCTATAACCACTTTCCTGGGAGTAAGCCTTAGTGAGCAAAATGGGACTTCTGAATAGACATGAATAGACTTGCACTGAAGCACATATTACTTGTAGGGGCTCAGAAGGTTGCAAGCACTTTTCAACCTCTGACTTGACACAACGTAAAGGGGCTGTTGTACCTGGCTGCTCAAAATCCTCCAATATTTAAGGCGTTTTAGAGTTGCTGCTTATATGCAATCCCGGGGGGGGGGGGTAAGCATGTTAATCTGGTTATTGGGGTATCAAAGGTGTTGTGAGGTTTCCTGCATTGGTGTGTTCATGTATAAACTGGTATGTGCGTGGATTCAGAGTGTGGGTACTGATTTGCATCTTCCTGGCGCACAATCAAGAGAAGCATTTCTAATCAAGATGCAGATGTGTAGGGCACATCCCATAATGGGTACATCTGAAATGCAGATACAGTTTCAAAATGCAGATATGAAAGAATGTCAGACACAGAGCAACATAAGGTTATAATTATATAGCACATTGGAAAGGGGTTGCATCATTATCTCCCCCTTCCCAAAGTATGTGATTAGAAGCACACATGACAAGCAAAGTTCAAGATGGAGTTCAGGGCTTGACCTGCTTTTTAGAGGCTTGACCTGAATTTTTCATTGATCGCGTTATTATATAGTCTGTAGATGTGTTTGAATCCAAGGGAAATTACTTTTTTTTAAAAAAATGCAGTGCGTTGCTGGTAAGAGTATAGGTGGAATGGCATTTTATAAAGGTAGCATGGCATTCTTAATCCCATGTTTCCTTCATATTGCTAATGCATTGTAGGGTGCATTTATAAGGGAGATAAGAAGTGATTTGGACCTGCTCCCATATCATAAGAGAGAAGACAGGATAGACTCTGCACAAGTGTGTCTAGGCTTGCAGTCAAAATCTCTATTGTAATTCCCTATTTAGGAAAATATGCAGTTTTTTGAATCATTGAAATAGTTAATCTTAAATTTTTCTTGGTGGGACTAATATTTGGAAAACACTATTGTGACCCAGAATAAACAACTGGGAATTGAGTCCATATACGTGTTTTCCAGGTTTTGATACATATTCCAATTGATGACAGCAGAATAGCCTTGAAAAGTAGTGAAATCTCTGGGGAAATTCTGTGAGTTATGCCTTCACTTCTCTATATTATTCATAAGGCTGTAATCTGGCATGTATATGAAATCTGCAATGGGTTCCCACATAAAGCTGTTGACTTTTTTCCCAGCAAAAATCACAAGCTTAAGCACAAATGAAGGCATGAAATGTGAATTCTCTGCAAATCACTAATTATAGTTTGAGAGTCCTACTAGTCCATATATTTCAAAAGCGGGAGAGCTGGATTTTTCATTTTAAATGGATTAAGAATTTGGAAGCATTCTTGACAATGCGGTCAGTCAATGTCTGCTTGTGTACACTGAACTGAGATGCAAGAATAACTGTGTTAGATTCTGCGGTTTCTCTTATCGACATCCAGTTTTATGCCATAGATTATGCCAGCTGTTTTTTCCAAAAGCCCTTCAAGTCAAGTCAAAACACCAGCCGCTGCCAGTATTTAATTTACAGCACAATCCTATGATGTGCGCAGTGTCGACACAACGTGGTTGTGTCGGCACTGTGCACTTAGTGAGGCTGTGGGGCACCAAGTGGCACCCCTGCATCAGCGCTAAGGCAATGGGACCAACGCTGCAGGCAGTGCTGGTCCCATTGCGCCCACGCCAAAGTTGGCTGGCTCAAGGGAGGCGCCATGTTGGGAAGGGGGAGGGAGTGGGCAGGGGAGGGCAATTCTGGGTGGGCCATGGGTGGGCCGTGGGTGTACCAGCCCAGGACAGGGGCAGGCTTGGGACTCTGCCATAAGGAATTGCATTGGAATAGATGTTTTGCCTAAAAGGCTTGGATTATGTCAATATTCACCTTTTTTCCAGTCCACCATTTTTCCATCACTATTATTTTTCTTAGCTCCTTCCTTCTGAATAAGAAATGTAGGTGGTCCCATAGCGATGGTCACAAAGTGAATGGAATTACATGTCTGATGTGATGATATCATCAGTAAATAAAATCACACAGAATAAGGTCTGGTTATATCATGAGGTCAAATAAAGGTAACAGGAGAAGCATCTATTGCACAATTGTTGCTTAAAATCAAACATTGATTTTGTGATGCTAATATAAAAACTCATTATTAAGAGAATAGGATGCGTGAACATGAACCCAAGAGTTTCCCATTCAGAAGGTGTTTCTTCCTATAATTAAAAAAAAAGCCTGGGTAAAGCCTGTCTGCCTTCTGGATGCAAACCTACCTACTGGCCTTGCAGTGTACAAAATGTGTCAGGCTAATGTTTGCCCCTCATATCTCATGTGCTCCCTCCACCAACCTTGATCTCCCCCATGCCCCCCCCCCCCATTTTCACTGCCATTACTCCTCCATAGACTCCACATCTCCCCACAACTCCTTTGTCATGCCTGATCTGCCCTGGAAACCCCTTACCCCAGTGGCTCTTGTGTGTTTCCTAAATTTAGGGGAATTAAAGAGCAGTTTGAAGGTTGTGGGGTCGGAAGCGGGAGAAACACCTTTTGAAAGAGAATCTAAAAAAACATGCATGTGGAACATGCTAGAAGCAAGGCTTTTTCACAGTCGTAGTTGTGGAACTTTCCTTATCAATTCAGAATTGCTCCCTCCTTAGATATATGATGATGATGATGATGATGATGCTAGTGATTGCTCTTTTTATTGGGGTTTCCTGTTTTGCTGGTTTATATTGCTGTTGTCATTACCTCTTCTTTATGCTGCTGTAGGGTTCATGTGAGGGTCTGTGTGGTAGCGTTTTGGATCTTTATTGGGTAGTTCACCAGTTACGACCCACCCTGGCCTCCAGTGCTTCTGTCATGACCCGAAAGAGGCCTCAGAAATGCTTCCAGTTTCTTCTGGTTGTGCCCATGAAATCAGATGTCACTTTCAGAGGCATTCCCAGGCCTGTGGCTGCATCTGGAAACTGTCTTGGGCCCAGCACTATGTGGCAGCAGCTTCCGGAAGTGGATCACAACCTGGAAGTGGCCTCCAGTGCCGACCATTTGGCTCCAATTTTGAGCCAGAGGGAGGCAAGGGTGGGCAAGTTAATTGATTGTATTTTACTATTATGTATTTTTAATGTGAATTTATTATTTTATTCATCTGTATTACCCCGCACCCCCCCCCCCCATAATAATGATGCAAGACCAAGGTTTGGACTAACTGGGCCACTTTATTAAACATTTTAACATTAAGCAGAGCTTAAAACTTGCAGCAGAACTTAAAGACCCCCAGTGTGCGGGACTATGGGGAAACGGCTCTAGCCGTCTGCCTCCCCAGGTGATCATGATGATCGATGGGCGTATATCCTGGCTCCAGACGCCAGCTCGGGTTGCCAAGCTGTGTCCCTCATTGCCGACCCGAAGGCCGAGGCAACGTGCCCACGCCACATTCACCCTAGCCCGAACCAATAGGTAGTCTTTGCAGATCCGGTCAGGCTATGGCCCCACCATTCACGAGCCGGATAGGCAACTTATGAGCAGCCCGGATCGGTACCCAACCGTGTTGCCTCAGAATGCACGCCAGTTCAGAGACCTACCTGTCTACCCCCAGCATGCAACATGCCTATAAAGTGACCAATTGACTATTTAATAATCGCCCTTAAAAAACGCCCGCCTCAGGCTGGGGTAGGCGAAAACCCCCACAGCTACTGGCCAATTTAAGTTGAAGGTAAAAAATTCCTACCCGGCCCCGAAGCAACCAGATACTCTCAGTCTGATAACGGGAGGGCGGGGGTGGGGGGGTGGAGATCGCCAACCATGCTCCAACTGAGCGGGGGGCGGAGCGAGCGCGCAATACAGCCGCTCGCTTGTCCCCTGGCTGGGATCCCATTGGCCCACAAGCCTCACTCCTGCGTTCAGCTGGGGCGGGGCAAAAATGGCGGCACGCAGTGTGCGCACCACCTGCATTATATATTATGAATTGTTACTAGCTGTCTTGAGCTTTTGGAAAGGCTGGATATACATTTTTTTAAGTAACAAAATTGCCCGTCTCTCTGGATTCCAGCTTTATTTTTTAAAGTTCTATTCTAGTTTCATTTTACTGCTTTACACAAATTATGAACGTATAAAAAAGGTGTTTTTGTCATCAAAACAACCACATTGTATAACAATGCTTTTTTTTATAACAAGCATATTGTTCTTGCCATGAGTTCTGTCTCTAGTGTGTAAAGCTACAAAGGTCTATTTCTTCTAGTCTGCTTCCCTAGGTTTGTGCAAGGGTCAAGATCATTAGGCCAGTGGGTGAGATTGGAAAATAGTAGCTTACACTGAAGTTTAAAATTTATTTTGGACACAGGCCTCGTTGTAATAACAAACAATCCCATCAATGTTAATAATACAAACTGATCCCAAGCCCTTACAGCTGAAATTCTGGATAGTGTTGAGCAATTATCAGGTTGTAGGAAGAGCTTTTACCAGCTAGAAGGAAGCTTCGTACTTCCAACTGGTAAGTCTTCTAGGGCACAGAGCACTCTTTGCTGTTATCAGAAGGAGTTGCAAGCATTCAATGCTTTTCAAAAAACTCTCTAGGCTCAGCCTTGATGGTGCTGTATATTCTCCAGGCTGTTCGCAGATGTGGAAGATATCATAGAGCGTGCATGTTCCTGAGGAACTGATGAAATTTCACACCATAGCTGAAGACTTCTTAAATATTTTCATCATGAATATGAGAATGTAAGAATGTTTTTTGTTAAAACAGAATGGTTTTTTCCTATGCCAGTTATGTTCTTATACATTTTTATCATTCTCCCTTCAGTTATTTCTTTTGGCCAGCATGAGCCAGTGCCTAGAGCACTGATCTTCAACTTGGTTTCAAATTCCTCCTCAGCCAAGAATTCACTGGAAAGATTACTGCCTCCTTGTCTAGGCTGTTGCAGGTTCTCTGTAGGTGTCCTCTTCAGATATTCCATGCACTGGTTCCCAACCTGGGTCAGGCTCCCAAGGAGGTCACAAGCTGATTTTAAGGGGGTCTTGGAGAGCTTGGCCGCTACACCTTGGAAGCTTCTTTTAAATAAAAAATCTGCCACCATCTTGAAAGGCAGAACTTAAGAACATGGTTAGTGAGAAGGTGAGACAAGAAAGAACGCGTTGAGACCCTGAGCGTTAGCTATTGTTCTTGGAGTGATAGTCGGTGATTGATTGGTGGCAAGTATGCTTTCTTTACTATCTTTGCAAAGGTATTGTCCACCTTGCACTTGCTGGGGTCCCTTTATAGCTTTGCAAAACTTAGAAGTTGAGAATGGTGGGAATTTCTGGCTAGGAAAGAGGCTTACCTATTAAACTGCTGCTTCCTCAATGCTTTTGGCTGCAGGGGAAACCTCTATGCTTTTGGTTGCTCTGGGTTCATCTTGGGGTGTGTGTGTGTGTGTGTGTGTGTGCGTGTGCGTGTGCGTGTGTGTGTGTGCATGGATGCGGTGAAGTGGGCATGTTGGGCCTTCCCTGTGCAGGCCTAGGGAACATAAATAACGCTGAAGAGTATCTAAAATTTGGCTTGATCAGAAATGCCATAAAGCAGCCAGAATGCGTTTTGTGAAATGTTGTTCTCAGGGCGCAATCCAGAGGGTGTCTTTGGACTGATGCGAGCTGCTTGTGTCAGCCTTGCCCTTGGGGAGGCTCCCCAGTGCTCCAAAGCTGTGCTGGATACAGCGCAGGCCCGCAGGCCTTGCCGTTCCAGCACAGTTTAGGATTACGCTCTTAGTGCTGAATGAATGAAACCCTCAAAATTCAAATGTCACTTAGAGAAAAAGGATTCAGAACATTCTAAGATGGATTTGGAATTCTTTCAACTTCCATAAAGTGTGATTTATTTAAAAACAATGACTTCGCTTCTTACTTACCGTCATCACTTCTGGCTCTGCCAGCACAATGAGATCACTTCCTGTTTTCTGCTTAATGACATCACTAGGACTTAGGACTAGGCCCTAGACTTAGCCCCAAGGGGGGTCTTGGCAGGTTGCTGTACCTCAAAAAGGGAGTCTCAGTGCAAAAAGTAGGTTGGGAACCGCTGCTTAAGGGAATATGAGTAAACTGGAAGCTGTCAAGTTGGCATCCTGTGTGAATTTTCATGAGTTAATTTTGGGTCTCTTGGGGGAAATGTCGTCCAGTAAAATGCCCCTGGCATAATGCTGTCCATATTTACAGTATATATAATATTTCTTTAACCATTTCTAAGTCACTTTTTTGTCTTATCTAAGGGATGATAACAGCTTACAACAATATTTAATATATTGTTAATATTAAAATACATTTTAAGACTAACCACACACACACACACACACACACACACACAGATAGTGCGCACCAAAACAATGTCAATGAGCAATAGGTGGGTAGGTGTATGGAGAGAGCTTTCCAGGATGACCAATGAGTTGATGATTCTTGTCTCTGAAGAGCCAACAGTGGTATTTTGAAATGCAGTCTACAGAGCTGGGAAAAAAATTGAGGAAAAATTCTCAGAAATTACCACTGCCACGGTCCCAGCCCATGATCTCATGGTCTCTGGTTGTGCCTCCTGATTGGAAGTTTCTGGTTATTCTGTCGTGGCACAGTAGTATCATTGCCCACTTTTTACAAACTACTGAGCTAAGCATTGGGAGGTTAAGAAATGAACGTGATGCACCAAGGAGGAATCTTGTAAGCCTTCCTGAGTGGCTGGGCTTAGGTTGGGTTATAAATGAAGATGCATCACCTCCATTAGATTAAGCTACCTTGCGCATTTTGGGTGAGTAGACTGGGTTTAGCAAAGTCAAATTCAAGATGATGATGCGTAACTACGAAGAGTACTTTTCTTTCACTGTGTCTTTTGTGTGTTGTCTGGGTCTTGACAAGGCACCCTCCTTATTTGAACCATCCGGGATGGTGGTGATCCCTCTCCCAGCTGGTGAACACCCAGACAAGTTCACAGCAGGCTCACGACAGGGCGGAGAGGCCGAGCACAGCGAAACAGCAGCATCTGGGGCATGCCAGGCCACCTGGACTAGCTGTGGGGAATAATGCTGCTGTAGCTGCAGTTTAGGCTGCAGCAAGTACCTGGGGGTAACTGCCCTGCTGTGAAACCCATTGGCGCAGCTTCCTCTGGCTGAGGGTCTGCATGGCCCCCCTCTTGTCATGGTCGCTAAGTTGGCAGAGCAGAAGGAGATGAGTGGGCTGCTCTGCCCGGCCTCCTGCTGTGGAGGATGTGAGCAGTGGGTGGCGTTCAAGGAGAAACAGAGTCAACAAGGGAGCAAGGGACACTGAGGGAGCAAGGGACAGGAGGAGGGCAGGATCCTGCAGTCAATCACCATACCAGGGACAGAGGGGGGTGTTCAGAGGGGCCGGCAAACTGTTTGTTAGGCAGGAGTAGACACGGATGAAGGTCAGTGGTGGTGAGGAGGCTGGCTGCCACATAAGCCTACAGGGAGCCACAAGTGGGCAAAAGGTGAGGCAACCCCCTTCCCCCATAGCCTATCTGAGGCCGTCAGCTCTAGACCTATACAGGGGGAGCCACTCCCTTTGACCGCCAACACTGACCCTTGGGGATCCTGTTAGCCTGACACCCTAGGAGTGGCAGGCAGGCATGCTCCCCCCCCCGCCCGGGCTGGACATACATCTGCTTGCTTGGTGAACTTTCTGAAGATGTTCATTGGACACTTTCATGCCAGGTTTTCGTTCTTTGCCGCTGCGTTGTTTGTCTCTAGGCAATACTGCAAACTTGCTAATTTGCCCTTTGCCTCTATAAACTTGGTTTCTAAGTAGACCACATGCTAACACAGCTGGCTTTGACTTGATAATAAAATGTGTCAGGCCAAGATGGAGTGTTTGTTTTAAAACTGGATTCTAAAATGTGTTCCAAATTTTGAAGATTGGGGAAAAAAAAAAACCATCTCAGCAGGCAATATGAGCTTATTTGCATTGATCGAATGCATTTTTATCACATTTAAAGTTGGCTGACACCTTTTGATATCAGTGTCACATAAGATTCTAACCTTTAATTTGAACAGTTGCTGTCACCAGATCATTTCCCTGTTCTAACCAAAGAAATATTTGCACACAGCACACTTTTTGGTATGGACAAATCTGCCAGTGCACATTTTGCGACATGCACCATACATTGGTGGATGTGCATTTACATTGCAATGAAGAGCATGCATATTCCTACTTTCTCTCACTCTTGGAGTAATGAACAGTATCTTCTGGTAGGTCCATAGATGGACTGAGAGCGCAGTCCTAAGCTGTGCTGGACAGCGAGGCCTGCGGGCCTGTGCTGTAGTCAGCGCAGCTTTGGAGAGCTCAGGAGCCTCCCTGGGGCAAGGGCATGTTTGTGCCCATGCCCCAGGGGAGGCTCCAACCTGCCCTTTGGGTTCCTCTGATCTACACTTGCTATATAGGAGGTGCAGGGCCAAGGAGGCTGCACGGCCTGAATTGGGGACGGAGGCTTGGATGCAGTGGCGTCTCTACAGGGAGGGCAGAGCTCTAAGTTTTGCAAGAAGCCTTACCTTGCAGTGGAAATCACTCCTTTCCTGCAACGTTTTAGCCAATCCTCACAGGGAAAAGCAACATCTTGGCATTGCTTACTGGCTACAGCAGCAAGGGAGAGGAGGGATTTACGTGACAGGGTAAGGCTCCTTGCAAAACTTAGAGCTCTGCCATCCCTGTAGAGATGCCACTGCTTGGATGTGGCCTACCAGCCGCATCCCAACCCTAACCCCCTCCTGATCTGCCCTCCCTCTACCCAGAATAGCTTGTGCACCAGCCGCGTTCCCGGCTGGTGCCTTGGCCTGGTGCCTTGGGCCCACCTTGGTGCTAGTGACATTGGGCTGATACAAGCGCGTAGCGCCAGCCCAAGGGCGCCTGTAGGATTGTGCCCTATGTCTTTAAAATCTGTGCTGTTTATCAGCTGAGAGAACAGAATAGGGAAGGTCACTTTTACTTTCTTGGTAGGAAGGCTCTGCCCGTGGCAGATTTATTATTATTGGCTGGTTCACATATGTGTGTTCCTTACTTGATGACCACCATATCAAATAATGGCTTGAATGTGGGAATGAGTAAATCGAACATGTACTACAAGACAAATTTCATGTCCCCTTCCATCACTTGAAATACTGGACTTTTCGATCATTTACAGAACTGCAAGTCGTTTCATATTGGGAAATGAAATTATATGTACGCATGCATAAACCAGCCCTATCTATCCAACCCATTTGGAACCCATGTGGAAAGATGTTATCATCATTGCACCTGAAGATCCAGGGGTGTTTTCTTGCCCATAGAATTCTCATCATTTTTACTTAACAAGCTGGGTGAGACAGAGCAATAATAGCAGCTTTGGGAAGGTGACATAATTTTCAGCCAATTGTGAGCTTGGACATTGCTGATTCGAACCTCACCCATGTACTCATTGTGTGGCCTTAGGCAAATAACTATCAGCTTCAGCATGTATGTTGCGTTGGCCCAATGCTGTCGTGAAAGAGCCATAAGGCAGTTTTGCGCCAGCACAAAGTGCACTGTGTCAACATAGCAACTGTGCTGACACAGTTGTGCGGGAGTGGGCGGCCAGTAGGCCACTCTTGCATTGGCCAAATTGGGTCAGCGCAGGGGCTTTTCTGATTGGGGGAAGGTGGGAGGGGGCAGAAGGGGGTGGGGAAAGGGAATTCCCATGGACGAGGCAGCCCGGGGAAGGGGGTGCAGCCTGGACTCAGCCATTTGGTCACATCCAAACCTCTGGGCCATGTGGCCCTGGTTCGGGCCACTGTGGCATACTCAGACTTACACCTGCTATATATCAGGTGCAGATCCGAGTAGGCCCATCAGGACATCTGGGGCTTGCCCTGGGGTAAGGGGACAAGCATCCCCTTGCCCTGCGGTGAGCTCTGGGGGCAGCAAACGTGGGTTGGATACAGTACAGGCCAGCTGGCCTGCATGTTCCAGCACAGGTTAGGATTGCGCTGTCAGTCAATCCCACCTGCATTATGGGAATACTCATTGTGGCCTATTGATAAGAAGGAATGTTTGAAAATGGTGGTGGTGGTTTTTTTTTTTTTTTTTTTTTGCAGATTTTGTGATTTTAAAGGTAGAAAGTGGTGTTATGTGTTTTTATTCTTGTTCTCGTTCCGAGTTCCCATTTTAGTCATTTTAAATGCTTTTAAAGTGTATTACGTAGGTGATATAGTGCCAGAAGATGCAGCCACAGTATTATTTCTAATTAGAAAAAGAAACCTATTTTAATTTTTGAAAAATATCTTAAACACCAAAAGGTGGTGTTTTGTGTTTTTATTCAGATATTTTCACACTCAGAAGCCAGTGCTTTGTGTTTTTATGAATTTTTAACAAAAATAAACACTCCTACTTATCTGTAGAAGTGGTAAATAATAACAACAATAATAAATTGAACAAGAACAATTACTATTTGTCATCCTCAGCCTGTGAGTAGTTGAGCTGTACTAGGCAAATATCTATATGATGCCCTTTACAGTTGTCCGTAGTGGCTTGCTTTATTTGTAGTAAGTTTATTATTTTCCTCATTTTTACAAGCAGTTTTCATTAAGTGAATAAAACAGAATGCAAGGAAGTATGTTCTTTGCTTTCTGTTACATGTGTTAAGGCCTGTACAAAAACAAGGAAACCCAAAGCCAAATGTAACATGCCAAAGTTTATAGAATTCCAGTCTATTTTTAAAGGTTTGGCGTTAGTGTGGTTTTTTGACTTCACATTCATTGTTGTTGATGATGGAGTTTTTAATCTTCATGTTTTGGCCTTGCTTGAATTGCAAACCCAGGGGATTTGAATTAAAACTGAAAAAGCAGTGTGTGTGAACCTTTGGGCTCTGGGATTTTCCAACTTTTGTAGACTTTTTAGCCATGACAGCCCTGGCAGCTATAGGGAAAACCACTGATTTTGGCTTTCTTGGCAGGCCAAGGAGTAGAGGGTCAAAGGAGAAGGTACCAGGGCAGGTTTGGAAGATCAGGGGGTGAAGCTCAGAAGCATCTGGCAGGTTGGAGATCATTGAGACAGAACTTGGCGGGATTTGGAATTGACAGACTTAACCACTAATGTTGGTTTCTGGACAGAACATGATTGTACTGGTTGGACCACTAAGATAGTGATTGTTTGGCAACTGTTGGGGTAGAGGGTTGAACAGATTGCCTCTTAGCCAATATAGATGAAAACATTAGCTGAGCACAATCACAGAGTTGCTTAGGCCTTCATTAAAAGCTGCCAGCAGTATATGAATTTCAATTAATTGTTTTCATTCTGATCTCCATTTTCCTTTGTTAGGAATGTATAAGACACAGTTAATGTGTCTCTTTTTAAAACTAGTGGTTTCCAAAAGAGTACTTCTTAAATGAAGGCACATTGAAGTGGGTTTATTACTTGCAAGATCAATTCCAAGCGGTTGTAGGGAAAACTTTGTAGTTGTACTAGTGGCCACTTGCAATAAATCATGATGGATGGAAGTGATGAGGCAGAGAGAAAAGACCTCAGTTCCATTCCTTTGCCCCTTCCCCTGCCAGGTTCTTTTGCATACTGCCTCCAAGTATGGATATTGGGAACCTGGTGATAGCCACAATTAATATCTACCTGATTTGCCTGGAACTTATTTGGTTGCAGTTTGGCTCAAACTGAGAAAGTGTGCAATAGGTTTGGGCAGGAAGCAGGTCACATTATGGTTCTTTCAACAAATTTGTTAAGCTGTTTGTTGACTCTTAAGGGTTTGGGCATGGTTGCAGGAGGTATTGTTTTGCAAAGCAAGCTGTACAAAGGGTTACAATTTAGACATTATCTTGTGTTATGCCACTTGGGTATCCTCTTCTCTTCCAGGTACTGAAATGGGTAGAAGAAGCAGTGCAAGCCTCCAAAGTTCATCTCTTGTCCACAGACCACCTTACTTCAGCCGTCAACACTTGGCAAATCCCTTTTGACCCCAGCCTGAAAGAGGTTACAGTGTCACTGAGTGGTCCTTCTCCAGTAATTGAAGTCCATGATCCTTTAGGTGAGATATTAATGTATTGCTTTATTTAAGGAAGCTCAGTGATGGATTAATATTCTCAGTGCATCACCAAACTGCAATTCCCAGGATTCCTTGGATAAAGCCATGGCAGTTTAACTAATATAAAATGCAGGACTAGTTTGTAGAATAGGTGTGGCCTAAAAGTGTATGAATTTACATAGTCATTTTATAGCCTTCTGTAGAGCTGACCCCATTGGGTAACTGGGTGATTTCCTAGGGAAGCATTTTATAGGGGGCGGAGCTGTAGAGAAGGGTGCTTCCTTCCTTAAATCTGCTTCTGCTTCCACTAATGGCTGAGAGCAAGAAAAGAGTGAAAACTTTAGTGCTAGAAGGAAACCAAGAGAGGCCAGGCAAAAGTTATAGGATACTGCTGAAAAGGAATCTAGCAAGTCCAGGGACAGTGATGAGACCTGGGTGGATAAGCACTAACACCTCTTTAGAGGCAGGGGCACAGGATTCACAGAAACCCACTGTGCAGAAGGCTCCCAACAGGAGGTGGCTCCATCTGGTATGGTATCTATTGAGCACTGAAGGCCACAGATACTAAATTGAGACCTGAGATGCCTGGCAGCCCAGGCAGGATGGTCAAAGATGGGAGCTTCGCAATGTGGCATATTTGGATGGTGAGTTGGTTGCCAGAGTGGAAACTGATGTTAAGACGCAGCTGAGCAATAAAGAGCAGCTGAGCAATGAAGAATCAGCAGGTCTGTATTGAGAAATTGGTCATGGACAGTGGTGTCATCCTCAAACGACGTTCTGGAACGCTAGGCGGGACTTACCCCCTGATTGGCTGCCTGTCTGTGATGTGTAGCTGCCTGCCGGCCCGCCACGCAAACACCCCTGGCTTCGGAGGGGGTGCCCGCTTGCCTGGGGGGCACGCCAGGTGCCTGGGCAAGCAGCGGAGGGGCACGCCAACCGGAGGGAGCCCGTGCAGCAGGCGGGCAGGCAGCGACACCTCACGCACAGCCTGTCAATCAAGCGGTAAGTCGCGCCTAGTGTTCCGGAACTTAATTTGAGGATGACGCCGCTGGTCATGGACCCTTTGTGCTTTAACAAAAGAGTATGTTTGCTTCATAGGTACAAGTATTTGAGTAGGAAGCACCATAGTGTAGAAAGGAGAAAGTATTTGAGTAGAAAGCACCATGTGCTTGCTTATGCATGGGGACATACAATCTCTCCCCCCCCCACTCCACCTCCCACAAACCCTTTCCTGTCAATTTCCACAGTGCAACTGCGTTTTCCTGGATTCAACTCTATAACTCCTTCCAGTGTGAACAAGAAGGCAACAATAGCTGAAGCCTCCTGCAGTTGAGCCCTTCTTTTTTGAGAGGCTATAGTGCATAATGAGGAGAAGACTCTTGACCTCTGTAGCTGTTTGAATGCATAGTATGGGATTGGGAGGAGGAGGCTGAACTCTTTGCCCAGAGTTTGAACCAGAGGAGTGACTTCATGGAGTGCCCCAATGCTCTTGCTTCCTCAAAACCTTGCTCTGTTTTTTTAAAAACCCTGCCAAATAAGGCATGACAGTATTTGCTGATCCAAATACACCAGTATCAAGGCAGCAAACCTGCTTGCTAATTAACATGTGAAGCAGCTCTTGTACTGTAGAGCAGATACTCTCCTAATAAAACTCTTGGGGTCATTTTGATACACTATTTATGTACACAGAAGCAACCCCTTTTTTTCTCCTGATCATATTAGATTTACTTCAGATTCAGTCCAAGCAAAGGAGGGGGGGGGGAAGAAAAAACATTGAAGCCAATATGAATTTTTAAAGTAACCAATGAACATCTGGCAGAGCCTGGGCTATATGGCAGGCAAATACCATTCAGCATTAGTCTCCGGAGACACACTCTGAGAGAAATTTTTCTAACCATTAAAAAAAAAAAAAAAGTGACTCAAATGGAAGATTTGACCATGTTACCTCACAGAGATTATCCAGGCAGTCGAATGTTTTATGGAGACCAAAGAGGTATTAAAAGAAATCCACAGTACTGTGTAATTCTCTCTATACGGAGTCTTGAGATTTAAATTCCAGTACATTCACTAAAAAGTTGGCTTTTCCATGTGAAGTTATTATCTCAAGATACTCTCATGGAATGTGTGTCCCCATTGGCAACATACTACTGCTAAAACCCAGCCCTGCTGAGTTATCCCTGGGTAGTATCCTCTTTACTACAGGGTAGTAATCCTAAATATTGTTGTGTAGCAGGGTAAGCTGGTGTGCCATGATTGAATGCCTACCATGTTGTGAGAACTACATTAACAAATTAGTTTCAGACTTCTGTGGGCCCAAAGAAGATACTGTCATCTATGCCTCTGAATGATGAATTGGTCTGGTCTGATTTCTCTGCTGGGTCTGGGTGATTCTGATGGAGTCACCCACCTAGATGGAGTGCACATTCTTACAAATAGCTACTAATTCCATCTGTGGAATTAAAGCTTCTTTTCTGTGAACTGGGAGATTGTAACTTGATAGGCAGAAAATTCCAGATAAATAAATGGACACACGCCTGCACACACACACACACACACACACACACACACACACACACACACACAC
>JAJKFI010000086.1:4502818-4535313 GCA_029204185.1 Lerista edwardsae
CACACACACACACACACACACACACACACACACACACACACACACACACAGAGAGAGAGAGAGAGAGAGAGAGAGAGAGAGAGAGCATTAAGAAGAAACTTGTGGCCAGAAGAGTTTTTTTTTGTAGGCAATGGCATAAGGGCAACTGCATGTTAGGCTGGGAGATCATGATTGAGTTTGAGGCTATTGTGAAATAGCTCTGATGTCTTCAGGAAGTTCCAAGAATTTCTTCAAAATCAGATATTACTCAGATATTGAAGAAATATACTCAGATATTACTCAGATATTAATCAGATATTACTGATATTACTTATAAGATGCTATAAGAGGAGTCTCCTATTAAATGAAAAAGTTAATTTTATTTGTATACCATGTCTCTGTTTAATGCTCTATTATTTGAGCTACTTGAAATTGCCTGTGTTGTAAAATTGTACAGTTAGCCACCAAAACAACTGTAGATTTTGGAATAATTGCATAAATATAATGAGAAATGCTTCCCTTTCTCTTTTCACTGTTACTCATTTGGGGTCTGCTGGCCTCTTTGACATTTTTCAATAATGTCTGTATAGGCACACACCACAGAGCAGAGAACTTACAGCCTATACGTGAGAATGAGCACAAGATCTTCTTTCTATAGGAGGTTTTTTTTAAAAAGTCTTGGAGCGCAATCCTCCAGTTAGGCTAGTTAGGAGGCGGCGGCAGCTTAGCATGGGGCAAGCACCCGATACGGCTGCCCAGATCTGCACCTGCAAAATTGCAGGCTGAAGTCCAAGCCTCCTGCAACAGCCTGAATCAGGGCTGTGTGGGCAGGGGCCAGGGCTTTGGATGCAGCCTAATGACTGCATCCAATCTCCACCTCCCTCCCCAGGCCGCCCCATCTGCCGGAATGCCCTTCCCCTGCCTGTTTTGCCCCCTTTCCGACTTCCCCCCGCCAGAAAAGCCCCTGCATTGGCCAAACTCGGCCAGCCCAGAAGCGGCTTACTGGCTACCACGGGCATGCCTGGGTCAGTGCAAGTGCTTGCATTGGTCTAGTGCCTGTTTGGCTGGTGCAGACATGCTTTACGCATGTTTGCAACAGCCTTGGGCCAACGCAAGGTGCACTCATTGACCCAACTGGTGTCTTGGGCTGTGCTCTTGGACAAAGATGTCTGAATTTTGAAATAGTCTGAATTTTGGATGTTCTGATAAGGGATAATCTACATGTATTTATTTACCATATTTCTATCCCATCTTTCTCCCCCTGAACCGTTATATATGTTGGTGTATCAGGTTTATTCATAGTTCTGATCTTGCCAGAATGTTGCAAACTGTGGATACTGCGGGAATCCACATATCTGCCCGGCTTGCAATATCTTGCACCTCCAAAGCCTAGCATTTAAAATACCTCACACCATGGAGCCTTATGGTAACAGATCATGGCCCAGGGGTGGGTATGAGTGGGCAAGGGCAAAATGTGTGAGAGTTGTTAAGGTAGTCTATAAAATAAAATGCCTTTTTTTCTTGATGTGTGTTATAGGTAAGCCTGTAAGGAAAGGATCTGGTTTGAATGAATTGTTGAATATTGAAAATTCTGCAAAGGTAGTAAATATAAAAGATCCAGGGTCTGGAACGTGGACAATTAAGGTAATTTTATTATAGTAATGATCCAGTAATTTTCCTACATGCATGACAGAATTATATGTGAAATGTTTTATATGGGTAACAAAGTACATAACATTTGATCAGGTATAATCCTTATTACAATTTCAGGGTGAAGTCTTTTTTTTTTTTTTACTTTCATGCAGTGGATTGGGGCCTAATGCTAAAATAGATCTATCACTCTGAATGGGTAATGAATGATTAACCAGAAATATTTAGTACCTCATTTTGAGGAAAGCTGTGATTGTTTTGACTATACATGCATCAATATAATCTATGGTGCCTTCTTGGTTCTTCCAGGGCTAAAGCCAACACATCCTGGCTTTGAAGAGTGGTAGCCACACCACTAGTGGCTGCTTTCTTTAAGGAAAAGAACCAAACCATTGACAGTCAGAGATGGCAGAACATTTATGTGCCTAGCAAGGAGAATAGGAGATTAACCTAACCCAATGAAGCCTTAGGACAAGAATTCTGATTCCATGCCTGTTTAGTTTCTTCGACAAATAAAAACAGAAGTGTGGTCTGTCACCACCATAATGAATCAGCAAGGCTGTCTGGGAAGTGGGTAATAAATGAATCAGTGTACAAGTGGGATGTCCCCTGCTAGTGTGGACAGTGTGGAGTCCTCTCCAGACAATAATTGTGGCTTTTGGTCTCCAAAAGTGTGGTAAAGCCATGATCAAATTATTCCATGCTCCAGTGTTAGGACATACAGCTTCACCAGCCAACTCTTGCAAACCATAATTACTTAAACGCTCTCGTCACTGTGCCTCCCAACTCTCCCTTTTCCACATACATCATGCTTGCTATATGAAACCTTCCTTTAGAAATCACAGGCACTTCCATAATAAAACAAAGTGTGGATCTGTTGGATCTCAGAAATTTATGTTTCAGAGGTGCACAGGGAAAGACAAAATGGAATTTCTTGGAGGTAAATGAAAACACAGCCTAAGTGGGCAGCAAAGCTGAAGGTGCTTGCTCTGTTTGCATATTTAGAAGACAAGTATTTTTGGTAGCAGTTCATATTTTTGCATTCTCCATCATCCCAAACTACAAATGAACTGAGTCCCTGAATGGTAAATCCAGCGATGAATGGAGGCCTGAGCGTGCCCATGGCAGGCGACGAAACAGCGCCCCCAGGAGGTCACCTCGCCCCTGTGTGTCGCTTTGACACACCTCCTAGCGCCCGGAAACGCTCCATTTTGGAGTGCAACGGAGGCAAGAGAGGGCGGGTGGGCCGAAAAGCGCGTGGTTTCCCTCGCGGACTGCGCACAATGGCGCCCCACCACTGCCCAGCGCCCATGGCTCGCACCACCCCGGGCTACAGGTCAGATATGCTTCTGCATAAATCAGAAAGGTTTTGCTTTTTTATTTCCTTTTGAAAGATGATGCAGAAATCTTCCAGCTAATTAAATTTAAATGGAGCATCTGTTTAAGGACAGGAAAAAAGTAGGGGAAAAACAACTGAATCCAAATCAACAAGATTTTTTTTTTAAATTATTGGATACAGTTCTATGCATAGTAACGATGTCCTTTTCATTTAAGTGGCAGCTACGCCTTTTCAATTGTCTGTAGGATTGTAATAATTATGACTAGTAGAGTACTCTGTTACATATTGTATTTATTCAGATGGTGATTGTGATGGTGGTGGTTCCTATTTCACACACAGCCTCCAAGCCAGTTCCAGATGGTTAGATGAGAGTAAAGCAAGACCAATCAACCCAATGTAATGAGCACATTCTTTGAAGCCTCCTTGTAATATAAAGCCATCTGTAACTATAGTAACTTATAAACAAAATATACATATATTCTTGCAACTCTGCACCCCCTTAAATCAGATTAAAATTCTGTAAAAATGCAGTGTGTCCCAAACAGTTTTTTAAAAATCAACAACTAGTAATTTAATTGCATATTTACAGTTATTTAAGTATTCTACATTTCATTGTAAAGAGGTGGGTTGCTGATTTGTAAGCCTGTTTTCAAGTGCTTTTATGCATTATCAATGCTTACTTTGGAAAGGAAAGAATTTCATTTCAAGCCAAGCATATTTCTCTCTGTCTGGTGCAATCAGGTTCAAGCTAAATCCAAATTAGCTTGACATAAGCTAAAATAACAGTGATCACATGAGGTCTGGATAGCTAAAATATGCAATGTTGAACATTGTCTCAGGGCGCAATCCTAAAGTAGTTAGGCCAGCATAAGCTAAGCCAGCAAAGTTTGGCCAGCACAAGGGCCACCATAAAGTATGTTTGGACCACTCTCGGAGTCAGAGAGGCCAGCACACAGACATGAGCCATCCTCCCGGACTCCGAGAGTAGTCCAAACATGCTTTATGGTGGCCCTTGTGCTGGCCAAACTTTGCTGGCTTAGCTTATGCCAGTTAGCTAACTCCAGTTTAGGATGCACTCTCAGTTCAGGCAAATTAAACCCCATGGTTAATGAATCTTTAACTAGTTATTGCTGTCACTTCAGCTGTCTCCAAACATTGCCTTCACCATGTAATGGAGTTAGGAGTGAGTGACCTTATGAAACTGAGGGATGAAAGGATTGAAAAGAAAACGAGACAATCACCTATCTAACCAAAGTTTTCCCTTTTATATATTTAGATGCTCAAGCCATAGTTGGCATTGTAAACAATAGTTAGGGCAAACCATGGTTTTGCCCTATTGGTCAGATCCCGACTCCTCCCCTCTCCCCGGGCCACCCCCCGTGCAACCGCCCTCCGTCTTCCTTCCCCCGTCCTGTTCCTCTTTTCTTCTGCCTTCCCCCTGCCTCAAAAAGCCCCCATGCTGGCCAAATTTGGCCAGCACGTGGGCAGCTTACTTACCACTCTCCGCCGTACAACTGGGTCGGCGCAAAATGCGTCGGCCCAAGTGCAGTCGTGGATTATGCATTCAGCTTTTTTGATATATATTTTCCTTTGATAAAAGGAATACACGTTGCACTGATATGATCACGACATCGCTTTGTCATTTTCCAGGGTTAGAGGCAAGGTTGTAACTTGAAAACTCCATCTATACCTGAGCTATGCCTGCACATGCCTCCCATGTGTGTATTCATAAAAGAAGAATCCATCAGTGGCCTAACTGTTCTACATGTGACACAAGTCCAGTGGAATTTTGTGACATGTCTGGTTAAGAATAGCATGGCCCACAGTTCTGACTGGCATAAGATTCAGGGCTGCACTATCACTGCTTTTTCACTTTTGCTCTGTTCCCTGTGCTTGGGCTCAGTGTCGGACCAAGGCAAGACATTGCATGTGCTAATATAGTGTGCAGTCGAGTGGCTCTGTCTCATATACTTCATATGACTTTTATTGCATGTGTCGAACAGGTTGGTCATCAGTGCCACAAATCCTATGGAATCACACACAAAACTCTATGATAAATTTCCATCTGTTCATTTGTATAAAATACTAGCCTTTTGTTACCCGGCGTTGCCCGGGGGACAGAGTATCCCCAGCTTCTATTAGGAGAAGGAATGAATACAGGGACAGAATCAAGCAAAGGAGCGTAATGAAATTGTCACACTCACTGAACAATGTCTGCAGGTCCTGTGGTAGGGCACTTAGCCCTCTGGAAATAGGTCCCTCTCAGATCCGACTGGGTGCTGGAACTCTCTGGATCATTTGCAACTCTTTGCAACTCAGGCAGTGCAAAGCAGTTTCACTTTTATTTTGGATTAGTCCCTGTGTATCACATAACCTGCAGAATCGTTTGTGACCACAGGGTGGCAGCAGACCTCTAGTCCAATGCAATCTCCTTGGTTCCTGATGATCTGGCCCCCCTCCCCGAAAAACAGGGGGCTGTAGGGGGGTCTGACCCCCACAGTGTTTTTTGCCAGGCCGCAAGGTACGTGTGTGCCAAGTTTCGTGCGGATTGGTGCCAGCGTTGAGAAGCCTATGCAGAACATACATACCCGCATACATACATACATACATACCCACACACACACCCACGTCCGTTTTTATATATATAGATAATATTAATATAGTTTTTTTTCTGTTAAATGGTACTTTGAGAGCTTTATGTTTGCAAACTGTACATATATAACATACTAATGAAGAAAATGTTATTCGGGCAGAAATAATCCATATTTAATACACAGTTTTTGAAAACCTTTCTACGGAAGGGATATTTTTGTAGAATAATGCAACCCTATGAATGCCTATTCAGAAGTAAGCTTCAGTGAGCTCATGACAATGATGATGAATATTTATGTACTGCTTTTAAGCAAAATGTTCACAAAGCAGGTGTGAATAGGGGCAATTACTGTTCCCCTGCTAAATACTGTATAAGGAACATTGCTTGAAAAAGTACAGGTATCCCCAACTTTCCAACAGTTCACTTTTTTGATGATTCGCTCTTTCAACACATTTCAATTATACCCCAAAGTAATTCATTAAATGCATCCTCTGCTCTTTCAACCCCCTTCTGATATTCTAAAGGCAAAAATTGCCCTACCCCATGTTTGCATATGACATGGTGATTCAAGCTGTTTTGGTGTGTGTGTGTGTGTGTGTGTGTGTGTGAGAGAGAGAGAGAGAGAGAGAGAGAGAGCGCCCCAGCTTTAGCTCAGAAGGTGTTAATGATTTCAGAAATCCTTGTGTGACTGCAGACATTTGCAAGATGAAAAAGGCATTTCCAATTTCCTGACAAGTCCAAAACCCTCATGAGCTTCTGGAATGAGTTGCAGAGTTCTTCGGATTTTGGTCATTGTATCCAGCCTTCTTTCTCTGTTTGGATTGTTTGTAATAAAACTGTGCAACTGCTGATGAAGATAAAGGAAAGTTCTTCAGAATGTTTAATCCTGTTGTAAATGTCCTATACAGCTGCTATAAAAATGATCTGTTCTAACTGCATTTGCCCAACTCACTTTTAACAGTCAATTATCACTTGATAACAGGAGGCTTTTTGGCACTGTGTTAAAAAAGAAATAATTCTCTTTAATCCACTGATCTTGACAGCAGCTGGGCTTTGCCAGAAGGCCCTCTGCAGTGATTTTACAAAGGTGAAAGGCTAAGAAATAGAGATAAATAGTATAGTGACTTTTCCAATAAAGACACACTTATAGTACGGGGGGGGGGGGTGCCTAAGCAGTAATTTTATGGAAAACTATTTTCCTTTAATATGTTTGCTGAGCACAGTTTTTGCTAGACAAAACAAATTACGTATATGTGGACCCATGTGTTCTTTCTATGATTTAATTGCACAGCAATCAGCATTCATCCATCTGTGAGAACTAGATAGGAACCTGTGGATTCAAATATAATCTTAGCATGTCTTATTAGTTTTTCTCTGCCTTTTTTCTTCTTTCTTTGCTTGCAGCAAGTGCTTAATCAGATATGCAATGATTGCTCTGTGAATTCTTGATGTTTTTCTTTTTTTAACAAGTATTTAGCACAAGCTCTCAACAGTGGTTCCCATTGTAGTGTTCAGTAGATCTGGATTTACATTATACAGTGGTATATTTTATACAGTTGGTCCTCTTTATCTGTGGGTTTGGGAAAGGGACCTGCAGATTGGACCCACTCCTGATTCTGAACTTATGGCTGATGACCCACTGAGGACTTTCTGGACACAAGTTGAAGCTCATTTCAGTCACATCTGGGAGGCTTTCTGTGACCCCAGGAAACGCTGAAAATTGGAAATGCTTTTACACAAAACTTTGCAAATTTTGCAAAAACCAGAAATTCCTTCTGAGGCTTCCGGGGGCCTCAGAATGGCTCCAAGGTTCCAGTTGTGTTTAGAAGCCCTGTTGGTTTGCGACCCAAAGATTTATTTATCTGCAGGTTTTGATTCCTGCAGGGTTCCACACTGCAGAAACAGCACACAGTGCTGTTATTAGGACTGAAAATGTGAGCTGAATTGCTGAATCATCATATGATCTAGCTATGAAGGTGTGTGTGCATATAATATATAGGCTCTTTCTGATTTCTATACCATGGTTAAAAGAGCTGAATACATTGCAGCATACTGGATAACTCAATTGGTTACATTTCTGAGGAACTAAATCTAGAAAGCCTATAAGCCAATAGAATAGTTCCTTTATGAAATATGACATACTGCACATTTTAAATTTCTGATAACATTGAATCATAATGTTTTAAACTAGTGTAGCTTTACTTACATAGAGTAAACTTCATTATTTTGATGGTATTTGCTTGTATATTTAGGATTGTAGACTTAATGTTCAGTGGGTGAGATCATGTGCTGATTGATGAAAATGCTCTCCTACAATATTTTTTCAGACATCAAGTGGTGGGCGTCACTCTGTTCGTATCACAGGTCTCAGTACAATTGACTTCCGAGCTGGTTTTTCGAGACGACCAACATTAGACTTCAAAACAACTTCAAGTAGACCAGTGCAAGGTAAGTTGCTGGCTTTACAGTTGAATATTATTTATGTTTAATGGAGAAGTCTCTGATTGTGAATCGGAATTGTGCAGCATGGAGGGGGCTGCAAGCCTTATTTACCCCCTGAGGTCCCTTTCCATGCCCCTGGGCTCCACTGTGCCATGATCACTGCGGCACCATTGGGGCACTCCCTCTTCCTGTCCCCACCTCCTCAAACACTTACCAGCGGTCTTTGAACTCCCAGAGACCACTGATCTAGGAGACTCTGCTCTTACTGGCTGCAGGAACAAATTTGCCTCTACCTTGTTCCCACTTTGCCTTGTCCCTCCTAAACTCAGCAAGAGCAATACTCATACAACCAAGGACTGAACAAAAGAAGGTGATTTATCTAAGAATGCCCAGTTCAGACAAATCAACACATGGCAAGCGGGGAAGTATGCGTACCAAAAACTTGCAAAATTTTCTTTGCCAACATGGCTTTCAGTTCTCTGTATGAGGACATGCTGAGGTGTCCTCCAGTGTCAAAGGGGACTCAGATGCTCTCCTTTCTTAAAATATGTAGACTTTGTATGTCAAGATATCCGGGTTATTTCCAATCTCTGCATGATGCTTATTGGAAAGGATGTGGAGGAAAAGTATATTGCTGCCCTAGAGCAGTGATCTCCAAATCTTTTAGCTGGAGGGCTGCCTCAAATATCTGGCACAGTGCTGAGGGCCAGAAAAATAAATACATTTCAAAAAATACATTAGAGAAGGAACTTAGGTGAATGAATGCTCAAAGTTCCAGGATTCCTTCGAGCACCAACACACATCACAGAAATATAGCACACACTTTAATGGACTCCCATTTCCCCACTTCACAAGCAGCTTATTTAAATGTGCTGGAATAAATATCTTAGAACCAGCAGATCACTGGAAAGGAAACACCTAGAGCATATTTTGATGCTTGGGATGGCCTCCCTGACCCGCAAAAAGCCTTCAGAGCAGACATGTCATGTAGCGGGTACGCGGGGGTACGTGACTACCCATTCCTAGGATTAGGACTGGCCCTGCCCATTCGCCCGCCCACTCCGTCGGTGCTCCGCTCTGCCCCCTGCAATGTTTGAATTGCCTGCACATTTGAGTTGCCTGCACGTTCTCAGAGCCAGCCAGGCAGGCAGGTAGTCAGGCAGTGGAGCGAGGGAGACCGACGGCAGCAGCAGGTAGGCTGCCTGGGGCTCCCTCCCAAGGAGGCGTGGCGGTTCCTGGGGGGGAATTGGTAGCCTGTGCGGCGGCCCCGGGGAAGGCCCAGGACTCCCGGGCCTTCTCCCGGGCCACCATGCGGCCTACCAAGGAGGCGTGGCGGTTCCTGGGGGAGGTTCCTGGGTTCTGGCTATGACCTCACTTCCGGTGGGCGGGCCCCGACACAAGTGCCAATCAAAAGTGAGTACCTGTTGCTAAATCATTTAGATGCCATTACTGCTTCAGAGGGCCTAAAAACATTACTTCCAGGTCTTCAGGAAAACCAGGAAGTAACTATATTCTACCTTCCGCATTCTGAGTACCGGCAAGACTGTGTGCAGAGCACAGTTTGGAAGGTGCAGCCCATGCCAGCAAGGTCAGGAGGGCCAGAGGCTCATAGGGGACCAGAGGCTTGCTGCAGGCCAGATAGAGGCTCTCCGAGGGCCACATCTGCCCCCCAGGCCAGGGTTTAGAAACCCTGCCCTAGAGCAACTGAATTGTACTATGGACTAAAAGGGACACTGAAATACATTGTGCTGCCTAGGACAACTGTCTGTCTTGGAAGGGCTCAGTTTTTCTTCTATAAATTTTACTTTGTATTTTGTTAATAGGGATACCTACCTACATTCTACTAAATACTACTGGAATTCATCTTCCTGCTAGAGTGGACCGTCTAGAGCTGCTAAGTGTCACTGGAGAGCTTCTGAAGACCATTCCTGTGAAATATTTCCCTTACAGAAAACCTTATGGGATCTGGAATATTACAGAATTTATTCCACCAAACGAAGCTTTCTTTCTTAAAATAACTGGTTATGACAAGGATGATTACCTCTTCCAGAGAGTATCAAGTGTTTCATTCTCTAATATTATTCCCGGTAACTTTTTTTAAAGTTTAGTTTTCTGTGTGAATGAGCTTTTCTTGCTTATTTAATAACACTGGCGGGCGGGGAGGGGAGAAAATATTTCGGTCTCCACATCCCCCCCTCCCAAAAAAAACCCCTGTGGCTAATAAAACACAGCATTTGTTTGTTTACTATTTACATTTATGATTTCTGTTTCATCTCAGTGGATCCCAAGGTAACTAACAAAATATATTTCAAAAAAAAAAAACAACATTTCAGTAAAATCAAGAAGAATTTCATATATCAGGGACACAAAATTACTCAGTGCGACCGTATTAGATTTATAATGACTTCACTTTTATTCTAGATGCACCTAAAGTAAGCATGCTCAAGAAGACCCCTGGATACTATCTGCAGCCAGGGAGCCTTCCTTGCCATGTAGCCAGCCTCATACCTTTTACTGTGTGGTTTAGCAGAAATGGAATTAAACTGGGAATGGAACAGTTTTTCACGTAAGCAATCATTTCACAATAATATTGTAGAGTTTCTTTTTGTGTGCATCATGTATGCATGACGTAGGGAAAGCACATCGTACATTCGGCTTCATTATACAGTAGTTAAATTAGTATGATTAAGGCCTGTGTTTTTTTGTGTGTAGTCCATGCAACTGGGGCTTTGTGTTCATGGAAAGAAAGGACTATGTGGATATTTGCATACAATATATATTAGGGTCCTTGTTCATTTTGATTTATGCAGTCTAATAATGCCAATGAAATTAGTCATATTTGTGAAAATGCTGGGTTGGGGTTTGTTTTTGCAAGCGCTTCCATGAGTTGTAAACAGTAAACCCGTTTATGTTCCAAGACAAGTATAAGTTTAAACATTTATTTAAAACTAGCTTTTTGTGACCCGGCGTTGCCCGGGGGCAGAAATTATCCCCAGGCTCTATTAGGAGGAGGAATGCGTTTGTTCTGCAGTGCACCCCCACCTCTGGGGGCGTAAGGGGGGCCCTACCCCCACAGTATATCTGTCCAGATCGTAAGGAATAAGTGTACCACGTGTGGTGCACATCGTTCCAGGCGTTCCAGAGTAATGGTGGAACAGACCCACAAATATACAAACCTCCCTCAACAGTATGACATAGTGCGATGCATATATAGACATATAGAACTCGTCCCTGAAATAAAACAGTATTGATGACCTGGAACCCGAAACGCACACTATCACTGTGAAATGAATGAGGAAACAGGGACACAATCAACTAAGAGAGCAATCTGAAGGTCCCACTTACTGTCTGCAGGTCCTGTAGCAGGATAGCCCTGACGTATGAGAAACAGGCAGAGGTGGCCAGTTAGCTCCCTGGACATAGGGCCCTCTCAGATCCGACTGGGTGCTGGAACTCTCTGGATCCTGCTCTTTCCACCCTGGGCCACTCAGGCAACGCAGGCAAAGCAGTTTAGTTTCACTTTCTGTTCTGCCTCTGTCTGGTAGCTGAGCTGCTCAGCCCTCCCACATAACCTGCAGAATCGTCTGTGACCACAGGGTGGCAGCAGACCTCTAGCCCAATGCAATCCCCTTGGTTCCCGAAGATCTGGGCCCCCTCCCCAAAAACCGGGGGGTGTAGGGGGGTCTGACCCCCGCAGTGTTCTTTTCCAGGCTGCAAGGAACGTGTGTGCCAAGTTTCGTGGCCGTGGGTCAAGGCACGGAGACGTGTATAAGGAACATACATACATACACACACACACACACACACACACACGTCCGTTTTTATATATATAGATAAAGAAGATCCCTCCTTATTTACAATAAAACATTTTCTTGTTTTTTGTTTTTTTTTAAATTCCCCAAACATCCCAGAGGCTGCAGACCTATCCCCACTTACCTGAGAGTGTGCCCCATTGATTCTCATTGTTAAAAGCATGTACCTTTTAACAGTTCTTTTAAAAAGTACCTTTTAAAAATAGGCTTTTAAAAGTTTAGATCTGTAACATTTCCCCAATGCAGTCACATACCATAGTAGCATCAAGTCTAATACATTAAAAATAAAATGAATGGCGAGCCACTGAAATTGGCTTGCAACCCACTTAGTGGATCCCGACCCACAGGTTGAGAAACACTGCATTATGTCATTGTCGGTGCATACTTCACCAGTTCCGTAATCCTACTCACACTTTAATGACCATGCTGCTTGTTTTTCTCCTGAGTTTCTTTATATCTTGTTACATGTCTGTTGAGCAGGGGAGAGTATGTTGATGATTTCATAAAATGCTCTTCTGGCCAAGGGTTGCTGACTGAGTGCTTCATTTTACGTAATGAGATTTACCTTGGCTTCTCTCCTGTTTGCCAAAAGAGTGTGTGTGTGTGTGTTTAAAAGGATATAATAGATCAAATTTCATTCTTTACTAATCTCTCTTGATTCAAGTTGAAGGCAGACATAACACTTTAATAGTGTGGTCATTGTGGGTTCTTCACAAATTGTATAATATGTACATATTAGCAGTTTGGTCATTGAATAGATGGACCAAGTGGTATTTAATCATGAAATAGTGTGTAAAAATAGCATAATTGAACTTTAGTGCTGCAGTGTGCCAGGCTAGGATGGGTCTGACTGCTTGGCAGAAGAATTGTGCACAATTTATGAAAGTTGTCTAAAAAGGTTGGTGGAGGTTTTTCAGCTAATATGAACATGGTCACGACACTAGAATAAATGGTACTACTCCATCCCACAGCAATGGGAGTAGCTGGCCCTAGAAAATACCAACACACCCTTGTACCAAACCAAGCTGAGAGCCAAGGTCCAAGGCCACTGCTCTTTTCCTCGCCCAAAAAACAATGGGCTTTCCCATGATGAGAACTCTGACAGGAAACAACCAAGAGTGGCCTGAAGCAAAAAGAGTAGTGACTGACAGGAACCCTAAAAGCAGCTCAGTGTGAACAGGGGAAGCCAACAGGCTGCACCCCAATAATACCCATTACACTGGGCAAGTATAAAAGCCTGGCATGCCAGGGGCTACAAATGGACCCACCTGGGACTGTGAGGAAAATGGGCTGGCAACCCTTTGACCCTTTACTGGTCAACAGATTTCTTGTATGCTGCAGCTCTCATGTTCCTACTGACCTCAGAAACTCTGAGTGAACCCCCTTGATCTGGGTTTGTGTTTGAATGCTTGTACAGTCCCAGCTTGACGGTGTGAAGATGGTGAAGAAGGGGTGGTAGTTTGGCAATCAAAATGAACCCATCCCTCATCTTCTCTCTCATCTTCCATGTAAACCCTCTGTGGAACCTTTGAAATTTTTATTGCAGAGAATCAGCTAGTGTGAACTGGGAGATCGCCAAGGTCTCACTACTGGATGAAGGTTACTATGAATGTATTGCCACCAGCAGTGCAGGAACTGGACGCGTGCAGACGTTTCTTGATGTATCAGGTCAGTTCTGTTTATCACGTTCTCTCTGAAAGGGTCCATTTTTCTTAAAACATTTTGAGATGAAAGCAAGTACGTAGTGAATTTAGGCTTCCTCTTCTTTTTCCTGGAATGTTGATCTTGTAATGTTAAGAATGTCGTCTTGTTTTTCTTCTTGACAGAACCACCACCTATTATTCAGGTTCCTAATAATGTTACTGTCACTCCTGGTGACCGAGCCATACTGACGTGCTTAACTGTGAGCACAGTCCGTTACAATCTCACCTGGCATAGAAACAACAGAGATCTGAGACTTGTGGAACCTTCCCGGATACGGATGATGAGCAACCTCTCTCTCGAAGTCAAAATGGTAAAGCTCTCGGATGCTGGAGAGTATAGTTGTGTGGCTTCTAATGAAGGTGGCTCCACTGTGGCATCTGTATTCCTTACAGTGCAAGGTAACATGGAAAAGAAATCTATAGACAGCATTCTGTTTATTTACCCTTTTTGTCCAGATGATGAAGTGCTTTTTATGGACTTGTCCAAACTCAGACACTGTTCCAATTTGTTTGTATGAGTGAGGGCCCAAATTTTCTTTCTGGTGTCGAAAGTAGACTTACTTTCTGGTGTCGTACATTGTTCTCCACTGTCCCTACTTTCCATAAAGCAGTCAGTGCCAGTCTTAGCACGCCAGCTGGGGGGGGGGGTCTCCTTTAGCAGGGAGTCTCCTGCTGCTCACTGGAGCAGTCAGGTCAGTGGGAGGAGGTGGGGAAGAGTGGACTGAATAGGGAGGGGCTGGGATGGTCAGATCCGGTCTGGGGAAGGGGGGCGGGTTCAGTGGCAGCTGTTTAGTTACCTCAGGTCTTGAGTAGACCCCCCCACACACACACACACTGCAGAGGCTTACCCAATTGTTTCCCTACCCAGAGGAGTGTGGCAAGGAAATGGGGATACTGTATTTACAGTAATTCACCGTAGTTCGGAACTGTTCATCATAATTGTAACCTATCCTTCTTGCCAAGATCCCAGGTTGGAGTACTTGCATTTATATACCACTATCCATTTCATATTTACAAAATAAAAGACCTGACAATCAAAGACAATGCCTTGATTGTTGGAAGCTAGGAAGGACTTAAAAAAGCGAGGCCATTCCGATAGCAAAATACCTTCTTTCTTATTTAACTGGGAGCAAGGAAGATGGGATGAATCTTTCTCCCCCTCTCTCTATGTGTATGTTTAAAACAGGAAATTTGTTTCCCCCTTTTTAATTCAAAAGTCAACATCCTTGGAAAGAAAAAAACCCCATCATAAATGCTAAATTAGTATCTGTACAAAGATGCCATCTAGTGTACCCTATTTTGCTAATTCTCATTTTCAGTAGATACTCATTAGGTCACTTTTTGAAGCTTACTTTTTGCATAGTAAAATATAGATACGTGGAGGATGAGCCAGAGGTAGCATAGCGTTCCTGTGGGACTGTGTGTGTATTACAAATTCTGTAATCTCTTTTTTTTTTCTGGAGTTTGCTTAGTCATTCATCCCTATGGCAAGATCCCAGGCAGGCAAAGAGGGCCAAAGACCTGGTGTGAAAAGGTACTAATATGGAAGAAAACCAACAAAATCTGTGTAGGCATTGTTAAAACGGCTTTCCAGGGTGACCATATGGAGAGTAGGAGGAAGGAGACTGGTTACTCATCTCCAATGTCAGGCCATGTATAATTATGCTTCCAGAGCACCTACATCTCTGGCCAGTCTGCAGATTCTGTACACTGACTGTTATGTTTAGTAATTAAATGGACTAAAGCACCAAGTATGCAAAGACACAACTCCTTTTATCTTGCACTGAATGGATGTTACTATACTTGTTATGAGTTAGTAACTGATTACAAATGATTATAAAATACATTCCTTTTCAAAATTTGAATATATCCAAATGTAGATCTTTGAACCTCGCTGAATGTTCAACAATTTGAATTTTGCAAACCATTGCAGTGTAAACTGTGTGGGTCCCTGAACTTGATCTTTTCTATAATGAACTTGTGATGGGCAACCCAATCCTACCTCAATTTCCCTGCGCCAATGCAGTGGTGCAAGGGTGACTTCCACCCCATTCTGTGGAGGAATTTTGCAGGTTGGAGGTCTTTCAGAATAAAGGGACATTTCTCCCCTTGCCCCAGGATGTAATGGATCAACTTGGACCTGTGCCAGCTATATAGCTGGTGCAAGTCAACATTTAGGGCGCAATCCTAACCTGGAATTTCGCTTGCACAGTTAGGCCAGAAAAATTTGGCTAGCACAAGGGCCACCATAATGTGCGTTTGGACCACTCTTGGAGTCAGGGAGTTATGGTACACATCTGTGTGCTGTCCTCTCTGACTCCGAGAGTGGTCCAAATATATTTTACAGCGTCCCTTGTGCTGGCCAAACTTTGCTGCCCTAACTGCAGGTTAGGTTGCTCTCTGATTTGCGTTGGTGGATCAGGTCCAGGAAAGGGATAGGATATGGCATACACCATCCTGCCTCCTCCCTGGCCCAATCTATGCATCCTGACTCTGCCCTCCCCACCCAATTAACCCCTTTCCTCCCCTCGCTTACTCCAGTCTGTGCCCTGCTCAGTACTCACCTGCTCTGGTGGGTGTTGTGTCACTTGCCGGTGCCAGCAGGAAGGCTCTGGCCTTCCCACCTGTGCTGCTCAATGGGGCACCATCACTATGGTACTTCTGCTGCAGCTAGCACTGGTGGAGCATGTGTTCTGCTGGTGCTAGTAAGAAATAGGATAGTGCAGTGGTATTCAAACTTTTTAGACCGGGACCCCCTTTTTGAAATGGCACTCGTGTCAGGACCCACTGGAAGTGATGTCATTAACCTGGAAGTGATGTTGCGGCCAGAAGTGACATCATCAAATAAGAAGTGCTGTCATTGTAACATAATAAAATGACACTCCTGAAATGTAAATTGGCATTCTTGGATTGCAGCAAGCAAGATTAGGATAAAATATTATATAAAAGCACTGAACTAAAAACAATTTTTTTTAAAAAAAAAACCGTCACTTGAAAATTCAAACTGTTAACACTCACAAAAGGAATATAGCAAGAGTAAGGTCTGCAGCTTCCAAGATGTCTGCTCCCAGCTTTCTATGACCCGCCTGACATTAGATCACGACCCACCAAGTGGATCCTGACCCACAGTTTGAATAACACTAGGGTAGTGTAATTGAAATCAATTGAAGCACACAGTTAAATATTTTGAGATTCATTGGAACAGCAAACCTCTTTTGCTGCATTGTTTATAGAATCTTTATAAAGCTATGTTGCCTAACAAAAAGTGATAAATATTGCAATAACAATATTTAACATTGAAAATCCAATACATATTAAGTACTATACATGTTAGCACAAGCCAGGTGGCATTTTCTTATTAGTAATGTGTACTGCAACTCGGAGGGTCAATACATGCTATCCTAGAAACAGGTTCAACTGGGGTTTCATTCCAGGAACACAATTCAAAGCAGAAATAAGGAGGAAATGTATTATATTGGCCTCGTGCTTTCCTTTTTGGCTCTCTGTCCACACTCTATGGAATTAAAATCACTGTTGAGTTTTGCTCTTGTAGTTTGTTTTCCTCAAATGCAGTTGTGGTACTAATGTATCACAGCACTCTTAATATCAGAGCTATTTTGAAGTCCCCTCTTTTCCAAGAGTCAAATGTACATATGATACATTAAGGAACTTTGAATGACCTCATGGCCTCACAAGAAATCAAAAATCATTCTGTCTGTGCCAGAATGCAGCTGCAAAACCATTTTTATTAGTTAGGGTGAGCCTTATGCTCCATGTGTAGGTTCTGCTTTCTGCTAGAACCTGGCTAGAGACTGGACTCAGTTTTTGGCCGTGCTAGCAGAGCATAGCTCTGCAGTATATGCTGTGCAATAATACAATTATATCTGCATAATATATTTCCCTCTTTTTTTAAATGGATGATGCTATTGCATTGTGTCCAGTCCGTTGTGAACGGTGGGTGTCAGGCTATGATGGTTGACAGAGAATATATTTTAGTAGGATCTCTGTGTTTTAAAAACAGCACAGGGGAGGGATTCAGATTGCACACTGAATCAGGGAGGAAACTAAATCATATTAACCTATTGTTAATAAGTTAATATGGAGGAAAGCTCAGAGGTGCCCAGGACGTCACTGCTGAGTATGGCCAGTGTTTGCCCATCACTGTTGCCAAAGGTTGATGGTGTCCAGGGTACCTCTGCTGAGCCGAATCCCTATGCTTTCCTCTCTACGCCTGCTCCAGAGCAGAACTTGGTTGTCAGGCTATTCTTGGTCAACACATCCAGGTTGCTTTGGCCAAGCGCAGCCATTACAACCCCCTCTAAGCTTCCTTCTCCAGAACAAGAGGATGGTGCTGGGTTTGGTTGCATTCATCACAGTTGTCCAGGGTGCCTCCTCTGAGTCTGACCAACAATGGCTCACTGCTGTTGTTAAGTGCCAGCCCACTTGTCGTGGTGAGGGCAGCAACCTGAGTTGAGGAAGTCTGCTGTTACCAGAGGAACCATCTGGAAACAACTGCACAGGAAGTGGTTTTTTGTGAAGCAACTGCCATATGGGGAAAGGTTAATTTTCTTCGCTAATAAACCATCTCATTTTTTAGAGTGGTGAAAGGTATGGGATATGAGGTTATTTATTGCCTAAACCACATGAATATTATTTCACACGAACAGCTTTCCACATATTTTCTATTTGCATGTTGTTATTATTAAGAGTATCTATAGATTGCATTTCAATGACAACAAATACTGAGCACAATCCTAACCTGGAGTTAGGCCAGCACAGTTAGGCCAGCAAAGTTTGGCTGGCACAAGGGACACCATAAAGTATGTTTGGACCACTCTCAGAGTCAGAGAGGCCGGCACGCAGATGTGCGCCATCCTCCCTGACTCCAAAAGTGGTCCAGATGTGCTTTATGGTGGCCCTTGTGCAAGCCAAACTTTGCTGGCCTAACTGTGCCAGCCTAACTCCACGTTAGGATTGCTCCCTCACAGTGGATTCAACAAAAACAAATTGTTACTTATCTCCCATGGGCTCATAATCTAAAATGATGAAGAAGAAAATCCAACGAACAGCCGCTAGAAGAGATTATGTGGTCTAGTTGCTTTCTCCCTGTTAAATATAAAATGTTTAACATTTAAATATTGTTAAATATAAGATATACTGTTAAATATAAAAGTAGTAAAATATTTCAGCTGCTAGTCCTAGGATAAGTTTGCTTCAGAAGGAAGACTGGAGATTGGGGGTCTCCAAAGTTTTGGAGTCTGTGAATGCTGCTGGACTTCTGAGAAGAGACAGCAGAATGGCTGCTGAGGGGTTGGGGCTCGGCACAAATACTTCTGAAGGGGTGGTGGGGCTAAGGACGTGATTAGATGTACCTCCATTCCAAAATATTGGACCTTTGGTCAGAGGCGGATCTAAAGGGAGGGCAAAGTTTTGCAAGGAGCCTTCCCCTGTCATGTAAATCCCTCCTCTCCCTTGCTGCTGTAGCCAGTAAGCAACGCCAAGATGTTGCTGTTGCCTGTGAGGATTGGCTAAAACGGTGCAGGAGAGGAGTGATTTCCACTGCAAGGTAAGGCTTCTTGCAAAACTTAGAGCTCTGCCCTCCCTTAGATCTGCCTCTGCCTTTGGTGGAGAGGGAAGGAGTTGCAGGGATTGTCCCCCACGTCAAGAAAATAATAAAAAACACTAAACAATAGCTCAAAGGTGTGTTTAAACATTTGGGGAGGGGAGAAGCGGTGTGCTGTAGAATGTGTGATTAGGAAGCAAAGTTACAAGGGAAGAAAACCATCTCTGTAGGTTATTTGTCCTTGTTGTGTCATTGCCTACTGCTGGGACAGAAAACAAAGCCAGTAAATCCTGCCAGATGTAGCTGCGCTGGATCTTGCAATACCTTTGTTGACTTTTCCACATGGAAAATCCACTATAATGTGCAAAATATGTATCTTAATCAAAGACCATTATTTCTGAGTGCCTCCTTCACTGTGTAATAAAATAACACTGAATTGTCAGAGAGGTGCAGTTCAGGCACACTGTGTCCTCCCATTTGAGCCAATCTCAGTTTCCTAATGTCAACAGAAGAGTAGATCCTCCTCAAAACCGCAAAGCATTTAAAACATCCCCCGGTCTGTTTTGGCAGTGTTTAAAACAGAATAAAAACAGTGTTTAAAAATAGTTCAGGCAGCTGTGCACATGGCAGATCACTTCAGCACAATTCTGCCATATACAGTACATTGAATGTTGGTGTGTTGTTGTTTTTTAAAAAAAATCTGGATTTGAGGTCATTCAATGCTAAAAGAACAGCATAGCCTATCAGTTATGTCTTAAATGATCTCCACGATGATTTTTCATGATATATCATGATTTTAGAGCAATTTATAACTACTTCGTGTTTTACGCAGCAATCTTGCGGGCTGCAGCTGTGCTGGAGATACATAGGTGTTTTCTGTAGGGAACACACAACGTATGTGAAGCAGTCACAGTCTCTGTAACACTTGGGGACATGGACAGCGATCTGAGGATAAGTGGATCCTTAGCATCGTTTCTAGGAACACAGGTTTATGTTTGCTTCAGAAAACACTAGTGTAATGCCAGAATTGCTGCATAGTGTCTTTAACAGTGCAATCCTATCCCCTCCCCACGAACCAGAACAAGTCCCTTGTGCTGGCTCCTGGGTGTCGTGAACATGTCGTAAAGCGCATTTGTGGTTACTCGGAAGCAAGCAGGCTGGGCCGGGACAGGGTGGTGAGAGTACCAGCCCGGGGATGCCAGCACAGGGGGATGGGAAAGGGTGGTGGCAACTGAGGGTGGGGGAGGGCATTCCCAATTGTTGCCTTGTTTTCTCACTTGCACACACCCCCTGACTTCAGTTCTGGAACAACATAATAATGTTTCCATGAGACGCATTTATACATACTGTGTGAATTCATCAAAAACGCTAAACATGTTTAGCTAAACGCAATAGTAATTTAATTACAAGATTAAATAGGAAGCATTCATATATATTGAATTATGTTATAATATTCATGATCCCATCAACCTTACTTTTAGTTAATGTGCTTAATTAAGGGCACAGTCCTAACCTGGAGTTAGGCCGGCACAGTTAGGCCAGCAAAGTTTGGCTGGCACAAAGGACACCATAAAGTATGTTTGGACCACTCTTGGAATCAGAGAGGCCAGCCCATAGATGTGAGCCATCCTCCCTGACTCCGAGAGTGGTCCAAATGTGCTTTATGGAGGCCCTGGTGCCATCCAAGCTTTGCTGACCTAACTTTGCCGGCCTAACTCCAGGTTAGGATTGTGCTCTAAGATGCTTACTAGACTATTTGGTGGATCTGTTCAACTGACGTTATTAGATAGGAATTATTCAGTGCTCTAAAACACTTCAGTTAATCAAAGCTTCCAGCTAATTAATTGTTTCATTAAAATATCATTTTAATGGAATGTTTACTTAAATCAAGTAATTGTTATGCACCTTGAGCCGGAAGAATGGAACAATCTAAAAGTAAATAAATATATATAGCTAGCTTCCTAAGCATGGTTTTCGGATCATTGGGATTTAGTAGACTTGAGATACACAATGGTTGTGGGCTCCTTAGATTGCATTTGTTTGTCTTATTTCTGTGATGGCCACATCTGGAACTGAGGATTCGGTGAATCACAGAATACTGTATATTTGTAAAAAAAGAAAAAAAACCCATTGAAAAATAGTGGTTTACTAGCCTGCCAATGTAAGCTGCCTTGAGTATTTGCTTCGGCATAGGAAACATGGAATATAATGTTTCCTTCGGGCACAAAGGCGGGATATAAATTTAATAAATAAATAAATAAATAAATCCTTCAAATAAATAAATAAATAAATAAATAAATAAATAAATAAATTTTCAACCTCAGCTCCCTATCTGTGATATGGGAAACAATGGTGGGGATCTGATTCATAGCAAATTATTATTAATCAAGTTGGCCCCATTGACTGAGAAACACTGAATATGGGAGAATATACCTAACCTCTGAATTGGATCAGCTAGTCTATAAAAATGCAGGAAGCAAGCGTTTGCATTTATTTGCCAATGGCTTTGTAATGTCATCATACCAGTGTTGCTGGTGAGGACGAAAGACTACATTCTCTTGAAATGTGAGGCTGAGTGGTGGGAAGCTGATACTCCAGTGTTCGGAGTGTAGGCTCCCAAAGGAAGAGCCATTTGAAACTTCAGGAGAGACAAGTCTTTCTATTACTTGTTTCTTTTGGCATTCGCAGCAGCTAATTGTGGATGGAATTCTCAAGATGGAAAGAATAGTTCAAGATGCAGAATTACAAGATTCTCTGTGCATGTGTTTTTAAAGATGAATATGTTATAGCAAGCAGCTAACTGGAGAGGTGTCCTAGAAAAAGTCAGGAAGTCTTGTCCTTAAAGTTCACATTTGCCCTCCCCACTTCCCTGTAACCTAAAGTTACAAGTGCGAATTGCAATCCTGCTCTGTCCTGCTGCACATGTGCTGAGCAGGGAACTGTGCCGGGCTGTAGCTTCTGAGAGTCCAGATGATACAGGCTGGATGTGTCTTTGATAACTCCTTTCTATTCCCGCTCATAGAATGCCTTACACCAATTGCACTTGCACAGCCACCCCATCTTTTTGAGATCTCATTCCTCTGCTGAGTCCCATTAGGTTCCAGTGCTGTTCTGAACAATGAATAGACACATGCATAGGCAGTCCCATAGTCCTTGCTCCTCTTTACAATTAGCTACCCTCCTCCAAACAAACAACTGACTCTGTTTGCAGCCATACCCGGGGCAGTTGATGGTTGCACAACTCCAGCACCTCTACCCACTTTGGGACCCAATCTTATCCAACTTTCGAAAGTAGGCAGAGTTGCTGGGATCACAGGCATGCATGCACAGTCAGGGTGACAAAATGCAATGGAGGACAGAGTGCCTATACCTTTAACCAATCTATCGAAGAGGGCATGTTGGCAGCTTTTGAAACCCTTCCTTGTTGAGCTGCATCTGCCAAAATGCCCTCTTTTATACAATGGTTAAATGTATAGGCACTCTGTTCTCCATTGTATCACCCTGGGCACACCCCATTCGCATGGCTGCGTTGGTGCTGGAACCTTGAATAGGACTGGGCTCTTGATTGCACAGGTTTCAAGGTTTCCTTGTATACAGCTAACTGGACAATGTGGGACATCCATCTTTCCTTCTCTCATACCCAGCTAGTCTTTTGGGATGTCCTTGTACTTACACTGGGTTCTACTAATCCTGAATTGAATCATGCAATATCACCAGTTTGTATGTTAAACTTCAGTAAGAGCAACCATAGCAACTGACTTGTGCTCTCTTTTACAGAACCACCCAAAGCTGTCGTCTCACCCAAGAATCAATCATTTACTGAAGGATCGGAGGTGTCCATAAGTTGTTCTGCAACTGGCCATCCAAAGCCAATGATAGTATGGATGCACAATGATATGTTTATCATGGGCTCCCACAGGTATCCCCTAGCTTTGTCTTCTGTGGGTGGAAAAGGTCATGAGGCATAAGAAAACGTCTTTGAAAAGGTGGGCAGCACAATCCTAGGCAGCACTTGAATGGCGAGACCAGCCGGCCAGCACCAAATCCAGTGCTTCTCTGGGGAGGCTGGAGCCTCCCCGTGGCAAGGGCATGTTTGCACCCTTACCAGGAGAGGAGGCTCCAGCCTCCCTTGTGCGCTCCTCGGATCTGCGCCTGCTAAATAGCAGGCGCAGATCTGAGGAGACCGCGCAGCCCGAATCAGGGCCACACGGCCTCAGGATGAGGCGTTGGATTTGGCCTTATGGCCAAGTCCAAGGTCTGCCTCCCTCCCGGGCCGGCATACCTGCCGGCCCTCCCACAGCCCGTCCTCCCCCCACCCACTCCCTCCCCCGGCCTGGCTCATCATGCCTCTGTGTCGGCTGGGTTCAGCTGGTGCAGAGGGAGATGAGTGCAGGTGCTCCGAGGCCAGCGCTGCCTGCAGCGCCAGTCTGGGAGCAAGAGCGCTGACGCATCGGCACTCTGCATGTAGTGTCGATACTACAGGGCGCCTAGGATGGTTCCCTGAATGTGTTTGATTGAAAACACAAAAGGTTGTGTTGGTTCACAATGTTTGCTGTGAGATTTAGCAAACTATGATTCCCTTTCCATCATTCCAAGCAATGCTGGCTCATCAAGAATCAACAACAGCACTGCATCCATCAGTTGCATTACATTATATTCCTTTGGAGTATCAAGAGCTCTGCCTGAGTATCTGTACATCATCCCTCCCATCTTTTGTGCTAGTATGCTCACTGCCAGGGGAAGGTCAGAGAAGGGACGGACCGAGGGTGTTGGACAGAAGTAGGGACAGAATGGAAAAGGTCTCCATGTTAATACATGTCAATACACTGTCAGGTTCCACATGATTGTGGATAATTAGAACAGGTTTAGTGCTAGTGTTTTTTGCACATTTGGCTGAAAGACCATGGAAACAAGAAGTTGCTTAAAGCTTCTTTTTTAAAAACAGGTGGATTTAATTTCTTTCATCATGTATGAAATGAAGTGCTTGTGAAGTGCTTGTGTGCTTGTGGGCCTTCTCTGTAGCAGCTCCACAAATACGGAATTCCCTACCAGAAGAACTAAGAACTAAACACTCCCTCATGGCCTTTCGGAGAGAGCTCAAGTCATACCTATTTAGTCTGGCCTTTGGATGACTGTGTGGCTGTCTGCCCTCTGTCCCTCTGGTATATTGTCATAGTCTATTTCATTCCCCTGGTAAATTGTTTTTACCACCCTCCAGTATGTCCTGATATGGAGAATTGGGTCTCGCTTTCACTCCTGTTCACTCTCGGTGTTCCCATTAAAGTTTAGTTTGTTGGTAGTGTTTTAATGTGTTTTATTTATTATGTTTTACTTATTATGGTTACATTGTATTTTGTTTGTTCTCTGTAAGCGCTTTGGGCATTTGCTTCAGCATGGGAAAGGCGGGGTATAAATTCTTCAAATAAATAAATAAATAAATAAATAAATAAATGAATAATCTAAATAGCAAATATGCTGAGGGCCCAATCCAACTTTCCAGCACTGATGTAGCTGCAATGCAGCCCCAAGATAAGAGCACAAATGTCCCCTTACCTTGATGAGGCCTCCGTAACTGCCCCTCCCATTGCAGGATGCAGTACACACCCCACTGGCACAACTACATTGGCTCTAGAAAGTTGGATAGGATTGGGCCCCAAGTTCTCCTAAAGTGCTTTGACATTCTCTGAAATTGCTTATGTAAGTACAGGTGGTCCCACAATATCCACACATTCCGGACCTGCAGATTTCAGAATCTGCTTGTTCCGAACCCATGGGGGAGGGCCCCACATGGACCCTCTGAGGGCGACTGGAGCTGCGCTCCCCCCCTCCGGTCTCAGAATGCCTTATAAGGGTATAAAAACATCACTTCCAGTTTTCCCTGAACACCAGAAGTAGCATTTTTTTGGCCCACAATGGACATCCTGAGGCCTGCAGAGACTGCAGGTCACAGACTGAGCTGTGGTTGGGTTCAGAAGCCTGCCCACCCACCTCTGGATAATGCGGGCAAACCTGTCATTTCATATGTAAAATTAGGGGGTTGTATGTTCTTTATATTTGAAATGACATGCATACGGTACAATGAAATACTATCATGTTCTTGTGGTGTACAACTCTTTCAAAAATGATGTTGTAAATGACTTCACCCACAGGTACCGGTTGACACCTGAAGGCACCTTAATTATAAAAAATGCAGTCCCCAAGGATATGGGAATTTATGGCTGTTTGGCTAGTAATGTGGCTGGAACAGTTAAAGAGACATCAATTCTCACGTACATTGGTAAGTGTTTTTCAGAAACAGCATTTAATCAATTGTTCCATTAATATCTGCTAAACATAACACAGACCTACAAAAAAAAAACCCCACCCTTTTCAAGTTGCCAAGGATGTTTGTATGAATTTAGCATATTTTTAGGGTGCTGAATAAAAAAAATGCAAGTTTTGCCCAATTGGCTCTAGTTTAGAGGGTATGGCATAGCCACCTCATTTGCTGATTAAATCAGGTTTGAAGTAGTTTTGGCTATAAAGTATCCTAGTTGACATCAAAACATGGCCACCATTAGTGAAAATGTACCTCTAAACCAAAGGTGGCCAACTTGCGACACACATGACACTAGTGGTATATGGACACTTTCAAAGTGGCACTCACAGTCACCTGTCACAAACACACGGCTTCCATAACCATGACCATACAGCACTCCTCCCAGCTTGGCAGATCACATGGTCCAGAGAAACTGCCCGAGCAGGTCTGGAGATGGCCAAAATAAGGTGGAGTTCAAGTTTATGTACGTAAAAGATTATGTACGAGTTCAAGATTATGTACGTAAAAGATTATGTACATAAAAAGGACCATGTGGCCTACTGAGGGTTAGCCACTCCTGCCCAAAACCATGGTTAATGCCAACAATGGATGGAAGGGGGAAATTCATTTGGGAAAAGGGAGGAGGAGGGCGAGGAAGAAGAGCATGTTCCTAGGGATGCATCTTGATTTGCTTATTGTGATTTCTGAGGGAGCCACTGAACTGGATCTTAGTGTTTCTTCTCTTCTTCCCTTTCAGAGGTCCCAAAGTTGACAGTGGTTCAAAGTGAACTTCTCATTGCCCTTGGAGATACAACAACAATGGAATGCAAAAGTATTGGAGTCCCACCTCCGCAGGTTAAATGGTTTAAAGGTACCTTTAGCCAAAACTGTCCCTTGTTTTGCTTGGCTTTTTTTTTTTTAAAAAAAGTTCTACAATTCTTCCACAAGATTTGTCTTGTTACTTGACTAAAAGTGCAGACCTAGTCATGTCTGCTCAGAAGAAAGTTAGGCAGCCATATATTTTTCCTAAGATAAAATAGTAGTATTTTGGACAACTTGAAATGGGTTTAAATTTTAGCTAAAATGGATAGACCATTTTACTCTGAATAGATTAACCCGTGAAGAAGGAACAACACATTAAGAAGCTAATCCACTGAAGCTGCTTATTCTATTGATGATATGTATGTATCATATTTAATTATTCCAATTGGTCAACTTACTGTACAGTAAATACTACAGCAATACAACCCAACACAGAATCTAGTTGATAAAATACAATGTTTGCAACATATTGGTAGTCAACATAGCCATCTGGAAATTTATAATGAAATACTATATTGTGGTTTCTCAAAAAGACATCAGAATTGGATTACTGAATAGGGATGATTTTTTAAAACTCACTATTCCCTGTTAATGCTCCTTTCTTGCATCTAGGTGACTTAGAGCTGAGACCATCAGAATTTCTTATTATTGACTTCCACCGGGGCATATTAAAGATTCAGGAAACGCAGGATCTAGATGCTGGTGACTATACGTGTGTTGCAACCAATGTTGCAGGAAGTGCATCTGGAAAAATAACTCTCGACGTTGGCTGTAAGTGTAATAACTTCACATCTCATTCACACAAAGCATGCAAATTGTATGAGCTTCTATTAAATAAATACATCAGTGTGTATTTTTGGTTTAGTATTGGTATTCCTTATTAGAACATAATGAAAAGCCCTTCTGGATCAGGCCAAAGGCCCATCTCCTCCAGTATCTTGTTTTCAGTGGCCTTCCCTATGTCTCCAGGAAGCCTATATGCTACAGAGAACGGTACATAGGTCCTCCCTTGTCATCTGTTAACTTTTCATCCACGGATTTGGATTTGGAGTGGGGGGCCCCAACCTGAGTTGAGGGTGGACCAGTATTCTCTGGCCGTGACTGGAAGTATCAGCATGTCAGAATGTCTCCCGGACGTACTTCCGGTTTTTCGGGCACCTTCTATTCTGGGAACAGAACTTCCACAGTTGCCAAGGCTGGACTGTACTTCTGTTCCCTCATTGCTTCATTGCAGCTGTATTCAAAAGCATTCTGAATGGAGAAAAATGGAGGTAGTATGTAGCCGTAATGACTACTAGCCATTGGAAGACAACTTGAGGCAACAAATTCCACAGACTAATTATGTGTGGTGTGGCGTCCCACTTCTGTTTGTCTGTACTAAATCTCCCACCTCCCAGGGCCCAATCCTATCCTTCCCTCTGCTGATGTAGCTGCGTTGAAAACTAGTGCGCTGAATCCAGTGGGGTGGCAGATACTACCCTTTATAGTACTCTTCTGATGGATGGATTTACTTTGTGCTATACATGCCAAAAAAGGTTACTAGTAATATTGTGAGAGAGCAAGTGAAACTTCTTTCTCTGCACCATGCATAATTTTATGTCACTCACGTGCCCCTTAAATGCCATTTTTCCAGTTTAAAAGCCCCAAATATTGTACACTACTGATGATAGTGTTCCAGCTCACTGACCATTTTGATTGCGTCTTTTCCAGCCCTACAATATCTTCCTTGAGACGTGGCAACCAGAACTATATGCAGTACTCAGAATGTAGCTAGACCATAGATTTGAGTTGGGGCAATGTATAATGCCAGCTTTATTCTCAATCCCTCCTTAATTATCCCTGGCATAGAATTTGTCTTCTTCATTGACTGGTATCTATTGAGATTTGTGTATTAATGCAAAGTGCATCTGCATGTGCATGGAGTTGGTGGTGATTTATGATGTCTTATTTCTGGCTCCAGTCCCTTATGCTATATTGAGTGCTACTTCAGAGGATTCCTTTACCTTTAGGAACATCTTTTTAGGAGGTGCAATGGGATGCATATAATATAGAAAGGGGCACTCCAGTGCTTGTGTAGCAGAGTAGGCATGATCCTTTGGGTTCCAGCCATTTCCTGTGTATACTGGGCATACAATTTGTATTGGGAAAGGTGGGGACAGGATACACACAGCAATGATCCTAAAAATCTTGGGTTCAAACCATTTCTTAACATTGTCAGGAATCAAATGAATATATCAATCATTCATTGATGAGGAGCTGCGTAGAATAAGCAAACATAGAAAGAGTAGAGGCGTGTATTTTACTATTTTATGTATTGCTTATACAGAAGTGCATCAGTTATTCCGTAGTAAAAGTTAGAATTGTGTGTTTGTGACAAATGCACAAAATTGAGTGGATACATAGGGTGTATACCCTATGAAGCTTCAGTTCAGATTTGAACATATTTTTTAATATTCTTTGAAGCAAATCTTCCTAGTATGTGCAGAAGTAAATGATTTCAGTAGGGCTCACTGAATTTAGCAGGGCTTATACCCTGTGAAACGTAGTGACCTAGCTTCGTTGAACTCAGGAGATTTACTCCCTAGTTATACCAACTTTTGTGCTCTTATGACATTACCTCATTTTATTTTTTATTTTTTTAAGTGCAGTATTATAATATTTTAAAGATACTTTCAGGGTTAAAAGTTCTATAAATCAAGTTTTTTATTTTAAGACTACCTATTACAGTGGGTAGGAACAGTGGCTTCCTGTTCCCATTTTAGAAACAGGAGTGTTGACCAGTCAATGCGTTTATAACTGAGTGAGAGTTTGAAGTGAGGTCTTTCCAGGCATGACTTTCCATTTACAGGTTACACTGAAAGTCCACATGTATATTTCAAGACTGGAGATATCATTGCAAGAAAATTGCTAACTTATTACTGGGTTTTGTCTTTCTTATTATCTATTTTGTGTTTTCCTTATATTCCTCTCACAGCTTCTCCAGTTTTCACACAAGAGCCTAGTGATGAATCAGTGAATATTGGCTCCAATGTGACATTGGCTTGCTATGTTCAGGGTTACCCAGAGCCAAGGGTGAAGTGGCAGCGGATGGATGGTGCTCCACTTTTTGCAAGACCCTTTGCAGTTAGTTCCATCAGTCAACTCAAAACAGGCGCCCTTTCCATTAACAGTAGGTGGATAAATTTGTGTTTACTGTAATTGGAAAGCAAGAAAGAAAACTGATGCATTTCTACTTTGCATGACTGAACCTAGAGCAGTGATGGCGAACCTATGATATGTGTCAAAGGTGACCCACCACAACAGTAGGGGTGACACACCAGCATTCACCAACACCTGACAAAAACTGAGTTTATTTTACTCATTTTTCATTTTTGTAATTATTGGACGTTCCTTTATATAATACACAGCACCATACATGATTGGACTGTGGGTTTATTGTTTAAATAAATGAATATAAAGGCTTGTTTCTTTTTTGTTTGGAAGAGAGTTTGACACACCAGCAGAATCAAGTTAAGCATTTCCTGAGGTTTTGACACGCCGAACCCAAAAGGTTCGCCACCACTGACCTAGAGCATCTTTGCATGCCACCATTGTAAAACAAATAAGTGCTCCTGAAATTATGTTTGTGTCTAAAATCATGAATAGGTTTATATCCTGTTTACACACACACACACACACACACACACACACAAAGACATGGAGATCTGCTAAAAGTTCAGAACCTGTTGGCATAACCTATAATATTCTCAGAAGATTATAAGACCTTCCCACATTACAATTTTATATGGAACTTGAAGGATAGGAGCCTTTTTGTGACTTGGGGTGCAATCCTAACCGGGAGTTAGGCCGGCACAATTAGGCCAGCAAAGTTTGGCCAGCACAAGGGACACCGTAAAGCACGTTTAGACCACTCTTGGAATCAGGGAAGATTCCCTGACTCTGAGAGTGGTCCAAATATACTTTAAAGCACATTTGGACCACTCTCGGAGTCAGGGAGGTTGGCACATGCCTGTGTGCTGGCCTCTCTGACTCCGAGAGTGGTCCAAACATACTTTATGGTGTCCTTTGTGCCGGCCAAACTTTGCTGGCCTAACTGTGCTGGCATAACTCCAGGTTAGGATTGTGCTCTTAAAGTCATGGAAGTAGGAAGCAACTACACTAATTTAAGTGTCCATCAGTATGCTATGAGCTACTGATTTGTATTTGAGAAAGAAAATGGCCTCAGTTGAAAGTCTCAGGTGGGGTATGCATGTAAAACATGCCCCACCCCAGTCACTTTTGTCAATTTGAAAAGGGAAGGTTCATGTTTTGCACCATCTCAAGGGCCCTCCCTTGGCTCTATCCCCTATACATCAGTGGGATTGAATGTATATTGGAAGAAGTCAACAGATCTTGTTGACCATGAAGTATGCCTGTGCGATCTCCACTCTTTTCAATGAGTCATGTGAGCCTGATTGAAATGCATGGAAGTTGTTAAGCTGTATTGCTTGATGGATGCAGTCCATTTTACTCCAAGTTGTTAAAGTGATGCGATTACAGTCAGTATTACTGGACAATTTTTGTAGTGAAATGATATTCAAGAGGAATACGTGTCTGTACTGGTCATATAGGCATATGAATGTTTTGAGGGGGGTTGTACAAAGCTTTCTGTGCTAATTCTGTTCCTGTTTTTACCTTGTATCAAATTTTAGATTTGTGGGTTAATGATGAAGGGACCTATACCTGTGAAGCTGAAAACCAGTTTGGGAAGATTGTCTCACGGCCAGCTACTCTTACAGTGACAGGACTTGGTAATTAATTATGTGGTTTTCTAATGGTTGACTTACCTGACATCAAGCCTGCTCTAATACTGGACCTCAAATAAGATTTTTTTTTTTTAAAAGTGTCTTTGTGGGCCTTCTGCACACTGTGGATTGAAGAACATCTCCAAAGCAAAACACATACTAATAATTCTGTGCCCAAAATCCACACCTGTGTTAAATCCATTTAGGAGTCCCTTGCTTAGCTGAGAACTCTTTAGGAAAGCAGAAGGAAAAAAAGTGTCACAAATAGATGCAATCCTGGGCTGGGCTGGCGTAAGTCCCTTACCCGGCCCAGTGCTGTCACAAACGTGCTCAGAGACACTTTTGCACCAATCTGAGAGTCAGCTGGGCTGGTGCAAGGAGGTGTGCAGCCTCACAGCCTACAGCCTCTGTGCTGCCCCATGTGGCCGGCATGGGAGCTTGTGAGGGTGGGAGGAAGGTGGAAGAAGGTGGGGGAGATGGAGGGAGGGTGGACCTGTAGGCGGGCTGGCTCATGGAAAGGGGTGGAGCCAGGATCTGGCATTTAGGCCATATCCTAACCCCTGGCTCCAGCCTGGTCAGCCCCACACAGGCTGTTTGGATTTGCACCAGCAATTTCACTGGCAAAGATTTGAGTAGCCCCATAGGGATGGCTGGGGCTTTACACGGGGTAAGGAGAAAATATCCATTTACCCCTAGGTGACTTCCAGCTATCTCCTAACCTGTGCTGGATACAGCACAGACTAGCCGGCCTGCCTATTCCAGTGCAGGTTAGGATTGTGCTGTTAGTTCATTCTCCTGTCATTTCCCTAGTGTTGAAAACATTTTTTTTTTTTTTTCAAACCACAAGCATAAACAATCCTTTGATTTTGGAAGACAATATCGAGGTCAAAAAGAAGAAACCCTGCAACAGAAGGATTAAAATCTGAATCATAAAATGAGATAACTAGGTGCTAAGTAGTTGTTTAGTAGTTGTTTAGTAGTTGTTTCTTTACAGGATGAGTTTGTGCAGAAATTAATAATTAAAAAAAAACCCCATGGACTAAACCCTTAAGGACAAATATTATCTTGGAGTTTCTTATCCCAGTATATTGCAAATGTTGTTAGCTTCTCAATTAATGTATTCTTTTATAATGCACAAACAGAGGTTAATTGTGATGTTAGAACCCTAAACCAGATCTTACATTACAGTGGTGCTCCTACTTTTTTATAGTCGCGCATTCTTTTTTTGCCTTTTCATGTGTGACCCTGCACAGTTATGCTATGCTTTCTTTGTTCTTATACTTTGAAACAGTCTCACCGCTAATTGGAATGAGCCCAGCAGCGACTAATGTAGTTGAAGGTCAGCAGCTTACTTTGCCATGTGTGCTGCTGGCAGGAAACCCTATTCCAGAACAAAAATGGATTAAAAACAGTATTGTGGTAAGAAGGTTTTGGATTAACTTACATAGTCTTCTACTTATTATGAGAGAGAGAGAGAGAGAGAGAGAGAGAGAGAGAGAGAGAGAGAGAG
>JAJKFI010000086.1:4535323-4551656 GCA_029204185.1 Lerista edwardsae
GAGAGAGAGAGAGAGAGAGAGAGAGAGAGAGAGAGAGAGAGAGAGAGAGAGAGAGAGAGAGAATTGCAAAAGTTGGAAAATTGTAATAGAAAGGTGTTTGTTTTTTTAATCCTTGTCATCCGTTCTTTTATTGTGAAGATGTTGTTGTGTTGGTCAGGCCTGAGGAGAGGGGGATGCAGCCGGTACATTGTTCCGGGGCCCATGGAGCTCAAAGGGGGCCCATAAAGGGGAAAATTTATTAAAAATTTTTTTACAAAACCAAATTTTTAAAAAGAAAAGCCATTTGTGCTATCAGCAGTAACGGCCAAAAAAAGACTGGGGCTTGCATCCCCATTGGCTGCAGAGCTGGGGGAGGCGGGAGCAGAGGCCAGAGTCTGGTCTGCATACTTTTTGCTGATTGAGCTCGGTTCACCCTGATCTGCGACCATGAGGGAGCTTGTCTTTCTTCTGCCTTTCCTTCTTCTTGTCTTCCTTCTGCCTTTTGGGAAAAGCAGCATTAACTGATAAGAAGGGTAGCAAGGACTACATTTCCTGCCCTTCAACTTTCACCTGGGAAGAGCTTCCATCCAGATTCAGCAATATCCTGGGTATGTCTACTCATGAATGGGCTCCATTGTTTCCAGTGGGCCTTACGCCTGGGGTGTGTGTATAGGTTTGCAGACTGAGCAAACATGCACAGCAAAAGGCTATGTGTATAGGCTTGCAGAATGTTTTGCATGCCTGTGCATGTCTACTCAGGAGTGGGCCCCATTTCCAGTGGGCCTGTTGGTCCTTTGAATGCTGCCCTTCTTAATCCAGGCAAACTTGGAGACAACATTTGCAGGCGAAATTCCATCCTACTGTGGGTGTCTGGTAATCAAACTACTGACGTTTAGCAGAAGGAGGAATGGGTAAGGGGACAGGGACTAACCCCTCCTTCTGAAGGGCAAGGTGAATGTTAAAAAGGACAAGGTGCTATATTAAAAATTAGTTAGCCACATGCGACCTCCTCGTGCATCAGAAAGCCTCCTAGACGTGATTGGAAGGCATGTCCGGGAGCTCAGGTGAGGCCCTCCACCAGGGGTTTGGAACCTGCGGTGAGTTAAATCTGAACCTGCAGATAAGCAGGGTAGACCTGTAATGCTCACCAATAAGGGTAATAATACCAATAAGAGTGCAATCCTGACCTGGAGTTAGGCCAGCACAAAGTACTTGTGCTATCCCAGGAGTATCGCAAATGCACCATAAAGAGCATTTGGACCACTCTTGGAGTCAGGGAGGATGGCACACGTCTATGTGCCAGCCTCCCTGAGCAGTGCAAATGTGTTATGTTCATTTACTGAGTATACTCAGTAAAAGATTATGGTCAGTATGCTCTGAGTATAATCATAGTATACTGGATGCCTGTAAGGCCGGAATAATATTTCAGGGGTCATTGAAAGTGTGAGAAATAGTACTATTTTTTTCTGCCCCATGACTATTACTTAGGCTTTTGCTTCTCATGCCTATGAGTTAACATTATAGTTCCTTCCACTTCCCCTCCATTTTGCACAGAGAGAGGTGTTCATCTCTTTAGAAGGCAGTACTTGATTGCCTGTAGCTACAAAGCAGGTGACACATGGATGTGCTTTGGATAGAATGCCCCACTAGCTTGTGACCATGGGTATTTCAGTGCCCTAAAAAATCTCCTTGCCTCTTCTCATCATGAGCAAACACAAAATAGTGTATGCAAAATATGTATTTATTTAATTATATGCCACCCCCTCAGAGTCAGAAGTAAAAACAATAGTGCAGTTTAAAACAAAGGCAATTTAAATAAAAATAATTTTTAAAACATGACAATAAAAACAGGGCAATAAAACACTTGTAATTACATTTGGGTTACCTTTGTGTAGAATTTTGATTTTTGTTTGAATTACAAAGTACATACACTCTTACAGCGCAATCCTATACCCCCCTTAGCACTGGCGCTGCGCTCTTGCGTTGGCCGAATGCTGTCATGAACATGACGTAAAGCGCGTCCATGTCGGTGCTTTGGCGTTCGGCCGGTACAAGCGGCAGCGCCAACATTCGGGTGCCGCTGCGACTGTCGGCAGTGCCGGCCATGCGCCAGGTGAGCGCCGGCATCGCTTGGTTGGTGCAGGGCCTCTGCGAGAGTGTTTCAGAGGCGTTCCAGGGGCAAAACTGGGCGGTGCAGCAGGTGTAGATGGCGGTTATGATGCGGCTATGATGAGGACGGCCTTAGTGCCATATCCAAACGCCAGTTCCCAGCCATGGCAGCCCTGATTTAGGCCACTCCTGTGCACATTCCTCTGCGCCAGCTATTTTGCCGGCGCTGATCCGAGTAGGCCCATAGGGGTGACTGGGGCTTACTTGGGTGCAAGGGGAACACCTCCCCTTGTCCTGCACATTGCTGCTGCTGCTGCCGCCTCCGGATGGGCCTGTGGATATGGCCCTGCTAAGTCAGCCTTACCAGGTTGGCATAAGGTAGGATTGCACTCTTAGTCATCCATGTCCCAGTTAAATCCAGAAGAGAAATAAATCTAATTTGTTTCCTACCCCCTACCTAGGTGGCCCAGAATCCATATATCAGCGTTCGTAGTGATGGAAGCCTTCACTTGGAAAGGGTTCGACTGCAGGATGCAGGCGACTACACTTGCATGGCAAGCAATGTTGCTGGGACAAACAACAAAACAACCACTGTCAGCGTCTTTGGTGAGAGAAACACACATAGGCTTTTCATAGGCTTTCACTATTGAATGGTGTACCGTATAGGATATTAAAACATGTATGAGTCATTGGGAAGTTTTTCCTGCTCAGGCCCAATTATTTTTAGTGGAGCCTGAAAATGGTCAATTAAGTAAGTGGGACTTGCGCCAGAGAATTGTGATACCTGGAGATTGGGCTGCCCTTGTGGGAAGACCTGCGCCGCTATATCCTAACCTCCTTCCAGTGCCAGGCAGCCTTGCACAGGCTTCTCAGACATATGCCGGCTAAATAGCTTTCCAAGGAGCCCCATAGGGCAGGCTGGAGCATTACTCGGGTAAGGGAAAAAAATCCCCTTACCCTACCCCAACCGCCTCCCAAACCTTGCTGGATTCAGGGCAGGCCATGCACGGGTTAAGAATTGGCTGCAAATGATTGAGTTTTATAAACCTTGAAAATGTTCCATTTTCTGAATTTGTTTTGGAAGTCAATCCGATAAATATCTTTTGTGTGCATCTCATTTTGTGGGATCGTCTTGCCTATGGAACTTCTGGAGATAACAGCCAGTCTCTCAGAGGGATATGAGAAGAAGGAACACCGCTCATGCAGTTGGGAACATGGATGTCAAAGACTTTGCCAATACTATGTGTGATAATTAAATACAGGAAAGAGACTTCCTCATACAGAAGAGATTCTCTGGAAGTAGTTTGGATTTTCACATTGAGGGCGCAATCTTAGCTTGCGACAGAATGGCAAGGCCAGCAGGCCTGTGCTGTATCCAGCGCAGGGTGGAGGCAGTGGTGGTATCTAAAGCGGGAGGAACCGGAACGCTGAGCGGGATGTACAGTTGATTGGCAGCCCGTCCGTTCCGTTCCGCTGCCTGCCCGCCTGCCGCGCGGGCTGCCCCCGGTTGGCGCGCCCCACTGCTGCTCGCCCAGGCACCTGGCGCACCTCCACCCATCCCCCCGGTGAGCAGGCGCCCCCTCTGAGGCCAGGGCAGCCCGCGCGGCGGCGGAACCGAACAGACGGGCAGTCAATCACACGTAAGTCCCGCCCAGCGTTCCGGTTCCTCCCGCTTTAGATACCACCACTGGTTGGAGGCCACTGGAGCCTCCCTGGGGCAAGGGCACTTTCATGCCCTTGGCCCGGGGTAGGCGCTAGCCACCCCAATGGGCTTGCTCAGATCTGCACCTGCTGTTCAGCTGTTGGCACAAAGGCATCAGTGTCGATGCGAGGAGGCTGGTTGGTGCTCGCACCAGTGCTGCAGCTGTTCGGCCAATACTAGCAGCTCGTGTCTGCCGAACAATGGGCGTTGGATTGCAGGGTTCACTGCATGAACTACTTATACAAGAAAGTACTAGCTTCATATGTTGTTTCATATGCTTCATATTTTGGGAGAGGATCCTTGGACAGTGGTGGGATCTAAATGATTTAGCAAGGGGAACTCACTTTTGATTGGCACTTGTGTCAGGACCCGCCCACCAGAAGTGACATCATAGCTGGAAGTGATGTTGTGGCAGGAAGTGAGGTCATAGCCGGATGTGATGTTGTGGCAGGAAGTGAGGTCATAGCCGGAAGTGATGTTGTGGCAGGAAGTGCTGTCATTGTAACACAATAAAATGACATGAACTGTAAATTGGCACCCAAAAAACTAGACCAACCACTCCACAACAGTTTCAGCAGGCATCTGTGCATTTTTAGGTGGGCTAGCAAGCCCAAAAAAACTAGACCAACCATTCCACAACATTCTTCTTTCGTACTGCTGCAGGAGGGAGGGGGACGGGGAGAACGAGGGGGAACGGGGAGAAGGCAGGCCACGCAGCGGAGGGAGCCCAGGCCTACCTGCTGCCGTCTCCCGCCACCGCCGCCGATGCCGGGCTGCCGCCGATGCCAGTCTCCCGCTGCCTCCAGTTCAAATGTTGCAGAACTGGGGGCGGAGCACATGCACAACCGAAGAAAAACAACGTAAAAAAAAACACGGAGAAAAAAATAGCCAGAAGCCAGCCGACGTCAGCGAGTGGGCGGAGCTAGCCAACGTTCCAACAAGTGGAACTCCGTCCCCCCGTGTTCCCCCTCAGTCCCGCCACTGTCCTTGGATCAAAGATTTGTGTCCTGTTAACACAGTGGTATGGGTAGTAAAACATATGAAAAAATGAATAGAATGAGGAAAAAATTTAATGGCTTCCAAAAATAATTTTCACTGTATGAATGTCTTCAAGCAATGATAGATTTTGCAGACTCCCTCACTTTATTAACAAAACAGACATGTGGGAGTTCTCAGCACACTCTCTTAAGAAGTCTGATAATGGATAGGAAGAGACAACCAAAGGAGTTTGGAGCGCAAAAGAAATGAAGTGTTTGGCAGAGGTCTGACTATTTCTGTTTTAATACTGGTACCATGACAAGTGGCACGCCTGCTCACAGAAGAACGTGCTTTTTAGCAATCCATCTATATTTCAGCAGCTTCAGCTATCTGTGGGGTCATGACTACAGTATTCTTCACAAGCTGAAAATTCTCTTGCATGTAAAATTAATCAGGGGAACTATGGGGACAGTTGCTTGAAACTTCGCTACAAAATGGCTGAAACATCCCTTTTCTGTTTTTGCAAAAGAAGGTTGGTATGCAATGTGTTTTTGCTAGCCAAATTTCTCTCTTAAGTAGCACTTAGGGGTTATATGCTATCATAAGGAACTGATGAAAGAAAAGGCTGTGGTAGGCACAGGCCCAATACTTTTATCAGGGTAAAATATTTAGGAGAAGACGTGTGAGTATATGTGAATACTCAACAAAAATGTGCAACTGTTAGACCTCTGAAAACACATCCTTTAAAGATGGGGCAATTCACGAAAGTGTTTTCTCAAACCCACTTGAAAATGGTCACGTTTTGGCCAGACTGCAAACTGCTTTACTAAACCTCACCAGTCCTCACCCTGAGGACACATTATGGCCAGAACTGCTGTTGAAAAAGTTGGTCTCTTGCTTATTACTGTTTAGAACAGCAAAATGTGTAATGTAATGTTGTTGCATTGTGAGTTTCTACACACACTACTTCATTGTCTGCCCCTTATGGGTGTGGGGAAACTTGTAAGTATTGATGCATCACATTACCAGGAAACCTGTGGAAACCTGTGGACTGCTGGTTTCAGGGGCAACCAAGAATCTCCTCTGATGTCTCATTTTGAGCCAGGTCTCAAATTGTAATACATAAGAGAGCTATGTATGCACACTACTCGCTTATAAGACATGTTGTTAATGGGTTTGTAGACTTCTGCAGTAATATGTCACAATTTTTTTTTTCAGTTTTACCTATAATTCAGCATGGACAGCAGATATTCAGTACTATAGAAGGTGTTCCAGTTACACTGCCTTGCAAAGCCAGTGGAGTCCCTAAGCCATCCATAGTCTGGTCCAAGGTAAGTCTAGTGTCCTGAGTTGTTTATGGTGAAAGATCAAGTTCTAAATAAGAACAAGAATTACTTAATGTAATTTAAATCAATGTACATATCACCAATATGTCCCTTATACTTTTGAATACCGTAACGGTCAGAATTAAAAGAGCCAAAGACTGCAATGCTATCCACACTTAGCTGGGATAATTCCATTTACTATAGTGAGACTTCCTTTTGAGTAGACATGCATACAATTGAGCTCTAAGAAGCACTCTCAGAGTGCAATCCTAAACTGGAGTTAGGCCGGCATAAACTAAGTCAGCAAAGTTTGGGCAGCACCACAATAAAGCATATTTGGACTACTCTCGGAGTCAGAGAGGATGGTTCACACCTGTATGCTGGTCTCTCTGACTCCGACAGTGGACCAAAAATATTTTACAGTGGCCCCTGTGCCCACCAAATTTTGCTGGCTTAGTTTATGCCGGCCTAACTCAGTTTGCTTCACTGATTCAGTTCTAGAACCCATTATTCTAATATTGCTTTTGTTGATTTAATCCACTGATTATTTGAATGTGGCTAAATAAGTATGTAGGTGACAGATCTTGTTAGTGGGTTTTAAACAATAGTTAGAAATCTGTGTTCATTGCCAATGACAGGGACCAACTGGGAATGGATGTCAATAGTCAGGCCCTCTTTGGAACTTCCTTTGGGTATTTGGCTGGCTACCTCAGGGAGACAGAACACTGAGTAGAAAAGTCATTGTTCTAATCCAACATGTGTGTTATAATTCATGTGTTCTTTTATTTAAGCAATTTGTGTTATTTGCATGCCCTTCACAGAAAGGAGAGATAATCTCTCCCAGCAATCTCAAATATTCTGCAGGGTCTGATGGGAGTCTGCATGTAGTTTCTCCAGGAGGTGAAGAGTCAGGGGAATACATCTGCACTGCCACAAATGCGGCAGGCTATGCAACAAGAAAAGCACAACTGACTGTCTACGGTAAATAAATGTTAGAGCCCAATGTTAAGAGTGTTATCAGGAGCAATGGTAGTGTAGATATTGATACAGAAAGTACCTTATTATGGAGGCACTTTTGTTGTGGGGATTTAGAGATACTATTTCAGATTTGGCATGATGCCATTCTGCCTTCTGCATTGATCCTGCTCGTCCATGTGACCTAGCTGTAATCAATGTGTATTGTGTATTTGGGTTGCTCCCCTTAACACTTGAATTGCAAGTGTCTAACTGCACAAGTCATAGTGTTGTTCTCCCACAAGGTGTAACTTGTGGAAGCTTCCTTTATAGGTGAAATGCATGAATCTCTTAGGAGAGATGGATGCATGATTTAATGATTTAATGTAAATGCAGAATTAAATCTATGCAATCTGAAATGAATGAGCTTTGTACAAATTACACTTTGATAAATGATGTTACTTATATGTCCTATTTTAGTAAAACCACGAGTGTCCAGGGATCAGCAAGGAGGATCACTGGATAATCCACTAGAGATCTCAGTGACAGCTGGAGAAGATGTCACACTTCCTTGTGAGGTGCAGAGTTTACCACCCCCTATAATAACCTGGGCTAAAGAAACGCAACTTATCTCTCCATTCTCTCCAAGGTAACAGTTATTCCATTTCTTTGCTAGTTTTAGTTTATATTGAAATTGCCATGTTCATCCACGTTAGGACTGCTAGAAGCCTGGACACATCTGACAAGATATACAAAATGCCTTGTCTGACTGAATAACATATGGCACTATTTTCAATGTTTCCTCCAACTGTTTGAGCCCCCACCTAATATTCTTTGCAATGCTGTTCCTGTTTTGTGCGATCATTAGGTTAACAAGAATCTGTTGGGGACAATGAGTGTGATCGGTGCTGTTAAGGCTCAAACGATCAAACCCCAACTATTCTGCTAAGCATTAAACTTATCCATAGCCTCCATCCCCAGTCATAAACAAATCTTAAGTATGGGTGGCTGTATTTTCTCACATTCATTCATTCTTCCTTCTCTCAATTATTACCTTACTCATCCCATTCCTGGTGTCTCTCCCATGGGCAACATTTGGACTGCAAACAAATTTTGTCATTTTTTTTCTTATGACACTCTGCGCATTGATGGTGCTGTAACTAAAAGAAGAGAGCAGAAAAAATATAAGAGCCCAATCCTATCCAGCACAGGTGTAGCAGCGCTAAACGCCCACCACTGTATCCTGTGCTGGATACAAGCGATCTAGAGGGCTTCTCAAGGGAAGGGGGCACTCATCCCCTTACCCCGAGTAAAGTTCCAGCCTGTTCAGTGGGGCTTCTCGCACCTGCACTTGCTAAATCATTGGCACAGACACAAGAAGCTCCATGTTGGGCTTCATGCCTGACACAGGGGATAGGATCCAGCGGTGGAGCTCTCCGCAGGTTCCACCCCTCCCAGGCCAGTCCCTCCTCCATTCTGCCCTCTGCCTCCTTCCCACACCGCTTGGCGTTTACCTTCTCTCTGCCAGCAGTCAGGGCTCCAGCAGCATCATCAACAGGGTGCTGCAAGCCATCCTGCCAGCATTGTGGTTGCAGTACTAATGGTAGAGCAGCACAGGATCAGGCCATGAGTGGATGCTCAGATTTAGCAGTTCCCTAAAGGACTAAAATCCAGCCTTTGATCATCCATCCCATGAGTAGCAATGGAGGAAATTATTGTATAGATTCCTAGCAGTGGCTCTAGAAGTCTACCCAGGCTTCTGAAAATAGTAGTAGCTGCTTATTCAGATACTAATTCCACTTCTTCCTGTCTTTTACCCTATAAATAGGTGGTGTCTGTGCAGTTATGGTAGGTCATTTGTCCTGAGGTGGAGTGAAAGCATAGAATGGGAAATTTGACCAGTGCTGTAGTTGCCCAGGGAGGAATCTACCGGTCATCATTCAGGCACATTCAGTACCTTGAAGCTACAAATCTCAGTAATCCAGAAATGGTGTCCACAGTTTTAAAATGCATGCCTAAATTTTGTTTTTAGTAAAAGTCTAAGTGCTTAAGTTACCAGGGACAAAATTAATAGAATAGCATTATAAGTTTGCCTTTATGTTGTCCAAACTCGAGTTTAGCAGTGTGATGCACAGTTTCAGGTTCTTTTAGGTTGTAACTGTGCTACTAACCTAAACTGGTTAAACAATCATGCCCTCTTCATAGTAAACTCCCAATTCTAGGACAGGAAGAAGCAGGAGATCTCTAATAGAGATTCTAATAGAGATTCTCCCCCCGCCCGCACAGCCTACAATTTGTTGGAGGAAGCCATGGCAGTTACATTGGTGTAAAACCAATATTGTAAGTCTGCCTGCTTTTTTGCACACTTGCCTGTCTCTTTTTTTATTATATAAAACCCAGGAGTTTATAATATTTTATGAAAGATCTTTCTAAAGTGATCCTTTAATATGCTTTCTTGGATTTTGTACCAATGATTATTGACTGATCTTTAGCCCTCATGGTGTGACCTTGTTCCCCCCCCAACTATTTTTGGTCCAAAAGTCCATATTTGAAATCCTTAAATTTATACTTAAATAAGTTTACACTGGGGAGCTTCATCAGGATTAACAAGTCCTCCAAACATTGCTGGGGTTTTTTTTTTTTGAGGTTTGCCATGCTGAATACATACATCAGTATATATTGTGTTGCAAAATAAACATTGTACAAACAAGAACATCTAATAGAATATAATAATGCTGTTTCCATCTTCCCTAGTTGCTTTTATTAGTAATGGTTATGTATTAGCAATGCTATGTACCCTTTTTTAGTATGTGGTTACGAGAACAAAGAAGGTTTCAAAGTTCCTTATGAAGCTGAATTCCTCAAGGGCATATTAACTTTGGAGAACATCATTTAATATAAGGACAGAAAACCAAAAGTCCCAACTCAACTGTATTTCCTTTGAAATGTTTCAAAGTTGCAGTAGAGGCTTTCAGAGTCTTAGGGCCCAATCCTATCCAACTTTCCAGTGCTGTGCCAATGGGGTGTGTTCTGCATTCTGCTGTGAGGGGTAGGGCAGTTACAGATGTCTCCTCAAGGAAAGAGAATGTTTGTTCCCTTGCCTGGGGCTGCATGACGCCGCTGTGCATCGGTGCTGGAAAGTTGGATAGGGTTGGTCCCCTACTGTGTAATTCTGCACACGTCTACTCAGAAGTAGATCTTATTGTATCCACTGGGCCTTTCTAGTAGGAAAATGTTATAAGATTGCAGCCTTATTATTTTTTCCCCATAACTGAATTGTGGCAAGTATGCTTTAAGAAGCCTATTGAGTCTCAAACTCATGTTCAGCCATCCTAAGGCCAGATATTGTTGCAAATTAAGTTGTTTCACTGTGATTTCCCATGATAGGCCTTTTGGCCTTGTTTGTTGATGCCAGGCTTGGAGCCAAAACACTTCGTGAGTAAAATGTGATCAGGTTGTTTCAGACTTCAAGTCGAGGAGTAACATCTTCTGGATCCTCCTACCAGTAAGGTCACTAGAGTGAAGCTATAGGAGTAGCAGTTCCGAGTGTGACCTGGCAGAGGTTCTAAATCGTCATCAAAGGCCATATATTTGTTAACATATTTATAGTTACTAAAATGAAATAAAAGTATGTAATATTTTCTCTTTTAATTGAAGCAATTAGACCCAATTTTGAGACGATGGTGAAAAAATTCCAGTTATCAGCAGGGCCGGGAGCTTAGCAAGGATATTCAGCCATGTAACATGGCACTGTTGTAGCCTTTCATTGGCTTTGGACCTTCAACCTCACAGTAAGCCACATTCAGAGCTCAATCCTAAATTGCACTGGAATGGCAAGGCTGGCAGGCCTGTGCCATATTCAGCTAACCTTAGGCATGTTGGGGAGCCTCCCCATAGGGTTTCTCGGTTCTGCACCTGTTAAACAGCAGGCGCAGAGCCAAAAAAGTCTTGTGGCCCAGGGCTGGAGCCTTGGATGCAGCCTACTGCCCCTCTCCCCAGGCCAGCACACCTTCCAGCCCACCCACCCTGCCCAGTTCCTCCTGCCTTTCCTCCTCCAGAACTGTTCTTGCGCCGGCCGGGTCCAAGAGCGGTAGTACTGACAAGGGGGTGCTGGTTTGCTCCCCCATGTCAGCGCTAGTGATGTTGGGCCAACGCAAGCATATTGCATTGGCCAAATGGAGGGCGTCTGCTCCCTCAGTCAGTAATTACCAACGGTGAGGAAAGAGAGAAGTCAGAGACATGATTCTCCTCAGATTTTACCAATCATTCTCCTATGGAGTTGGTCTAGGAATAAATACTCCCACAAGGATGGAAATATCTCATTCAGGTATAGAAATGGCGACCTGCCACACTGACTGTCCCTTTATCCCAGGACTAGAACCTTCTCCTTGACATGATGTGCGTTGTTTAAATTTTAATGCTGCAGCCTGTAAATGGTACATTTAGCACCTCAATGGTACAACTCAGCCGATGTATGATTTTAGGGGATGGATTTAGTTTGGCTCATAGTCTCATTTCATGCCCCAGTCCTGTTTCCTAGCCTTGTATTTTCCAATTCTCATTCCAGTCTCGGCTTTCTCTATCAGCTGTTTAGCTTGGCTACAGTCTTCCCCCTGCCCCTTTCTATGACTTTGATCATCTTGTTCCTCACCTGATTCAGATTATATGACTCAGACATAGTGTCAGAATATTCAACTGGAAACTGCTTCTCAGAGATCTAGGTCTGTTTAGCCTTACTTTCTAAGCCTATCTTTTCTAGACAGCAGCTAGCAATGCTGCTGGCAAAGCTCTCTGTCTTTGTTTTGGCATGTTTACAAGGAAGGAGATGCATTCTGACCCAGAGAATCCCCCCTTTCAAGCATCATATTGCGTACATATAGCTTTCTACTCTGCTTTCTGTAAATCTGCCTTGGTTCTGAAACTTCTATAGCTGCATTGAACGACTCTTGCTCTGTGTGGCATCTGTGGTTTTAAATCAGCTCATCTTGATCTCTAGCCACCTTGGCACGCACTGAGCTACCTCATGTACGGTGATACTTTGCACAGAAGCCTGTACAAACCAGCTTTTTGCATGTCATTTCAAGTGCTCAAAAACCAGCTGTTGTGTTTCTGTGGTTTGCAAATATTTAGGAGTGGTACTTCAGGTGTGGTACCTGAAGGTGTGGTACCAGGTGTGGTAGCTGAAGCTTCCAAAGCTGCTGGTGTCCTTTCCGGGAATGTTCTTGATCAGAGCTGGAATCAGAGGAAAGCTGCCATAGCACATCACCTGATGCTTTGGTCCTTCTTGTAGCAGTAGCCTCACGTTGTTCAAAGGTTGGCCTCCTTCCCTTCAGGTAGACTAGTAAAGAAACCCATAGCTTCCCATGCACTCAAACAACCTTTCCTCATTGGCTGGAGTTTAAAGCCTTTGCTATAGAGGATGCCTGCTCAGGATCCCTTGGCTGTGACATCCCAATTGCCCTAGCATCAGATGATGTGTTGGTGGGCTCTGTGTGGGACACAGGATGTATCTTTGCTGTTTCCTCCTTCTGTTATATTTGTGGCACGGCCAATGCACTAATGCCTCTAACAAGGGGTGCTTGGAGCCCTGATGCCCTGGGCTCACTGGTTCTCCCATAACCATACCCCTCCTCTCTTTCAAGAATTGCCCTTTCCATGGTTTGCTCTACACTGGCATCATGTTTGGCTTAGAGTTACCACAAACACAGTTAAAGCAAACAAGGTTCTATTCTTGCTACTGTGTAACTGGAAGTTGGTTTATGGTCCATGGGTTCCAGGAAGATTGGACAGAAGAGGTATGAGGAGAGAGAATGTGTCCTTGGCTCTGCAAACTATTATTTGTTCCATGTTTCTCTATGTTTATGCTTCACATTATGATTCATACAACCAGTTGTTTTGCAAACAATAAAATTCCATAAATTCCTTAAAAACCCTAGTGTAGTTATATTTAACAAATAAGAGTACAATCCTAAACTGGAATTAGGTTGGCATAAATTAAGCCAGCAGAGTTTGGCCAGCACAAGGGGCACCGCAAAGTATGTTTGGACCACTCTCAGAGTCACGGAGGCCAGCACACAGGCGTGCACCATTCTCCCTGACTTTGAGAGTAGTCCAAATGCACTTTATAGTTGCCCTTGTGCTGGCCAAACTTTGCTGGCTTAGTTTATGCCAGCCTAATTCCAGTTTAGGATTGCGCTCTAATCCACAGCACCAGGAAAATCTTACAACCTATAAAAAACTGCAAAAGAAAGTAGACCGAACTCTCAGAAAGAACATCAAATCTTGTTTGATTTATACCTGTGCCCCCACTGGTTCCACAGTTTTAGGGGCTAGCAGGTTATTATTATTATTTTTTGCCAGAAACGTATTCATTCTTAGCCAAGTATTGAGCTTTGATTCTCTCTTATTTTGAACAAAACTGCCCTGGTTTCCTCTATGATGGCTTGTATGAAAATTTATAACAAAGTTTTTCATTGCTAAAAATTGGAGTTCCCCCATGAGTCCCAACACATATAATATATGCAGTTGGCTAGAAATCTGATCTACTAGGAGAACTAATGATGACTTGTTTCCTTTTCTTTATGTGTACTGTCAGTTCTCATTATTTGCTAGGGTTAGGTTCTTGGAAAACCTAGTGGATACCAAATTAGCAGATAATCATTGAGCCAATGGGAAAAAGGGGGTTAATTAAGTTCCACCATCTTCACCATATACTCTTTATGAACCTGAATCTTACCTTGAAGTCTATGGGGTTGGTTGGTAGTGAAGGCTCATCAACATCTCCAACAGCTGATACTTCCTCCTCCATGCTGGATATCCCTCGGTGCAGATTGTGAAGATGACAATTTCTCCATGCTGGATATCCCTCGACTTGAAGGTTGCTGGCTCAATAACAAGGCCTCAGAGTTCAGCTGTGGAGAGAGGGTTGCTTCACCTGTACTCCTCCTCCTTTTGTCTCTTGGCTCCTTCCCTGGGTTTGCCCCAGCCTCAGGTAGCCTTCCAGAGACCTCTTATCATCGGCCTCTCATCATTGCCAGGGTTATGAAGGTTCAGCTGGAGTCCTTGGAATGGCACCCAAGATGGCGTCTGGAAGTGAACACAAATGTGTCCAATGATTCTCCATGGGCCATTACCAATTTAATGTGGAGAATTGACCCAATCCAGATAACTGTCTAAAAAATGAGTATAATTAATTAGATGCAGTTACTGCAGCCCCCTCCCCCTTTATACTGTAGAGCATCTCTTCCTCTCCCCTTTGCATGGCACTGGCGCTGCCTTCTGCTTGTGTGAAGGCCACGACCGCTTCTCCTCTCCCACAACCTCTATTGCCCCCCACCTGCTTGTGGCTGCACCAAACCTTCATCTGCCCTGAGTGCACAGGCACAGTATTTGTGGATAATGAGATCAGAGTTGCAGTTAGCGAGAGGCAGGTGGCAATTCTCCCGCGCGCTGATAAGCGAATTCTCATATAGCAAATTCGTGTACAAAGAGAACTGACTTCATATTCTTTAGCAGCCAGTGAATTATTCCTTGCCAAGAATACAAGTGTGCATTCCATGTTCCCAATGAACAGTCTAATCTCGTCTCATCCCATCTCTTTGATTCTTTCTCTGCTCCTTTAATTAGCCTTGACAAAATTCCTATTTACAGTAGATTCAATTACAGTATCATGTGCAACTTTGATGATACTTTTTGCCCTTCTTTGTATTTTAGTACTCATAATGTACATTTTGTTTGCATTCTTCCTTTTCCAATATATTTCTCTACAGAATTGTTTATTGAATTTTTTAAAAATAAAATCCATGTTAAAATGACCCTATTCAGCAAGCGTTCACCAAATGACTGCACACAGAAGTGTATTGCAAATGGTTGCACTATATAAAACTGCATAGAACATTAGTGCAATAGAAGAGATTACAAATTTGTTGGTATAAACTCTATGCATTACTAATATATATTTATGACAGTATTGCAATGTAAGTATTTGTACATCATTTAGTTTCTCTTGTTCGATGGAAGGCACTCCTACTTGATGGGTTTCCAAAGTCCAGATGAACAAATATTTCTTATCCTCTTTGGTACCTTTTTTGCCTGGATAAGGCATTAAGACGCAATGTAAAACTCTGTCACAATCAATGATTTATACTCCAAAAGCCCTGGCCCTTTCAGGGCCACTTGACTTGAGCTCTCCAACCTCCTTCAGGCTTTCTCAGACAACATTGGAAAGGCTGTGTAGTCCAGGTCAGTCTAGTCCTGGCATCCAAAGAAGATTTTGTTATCTCAGGACACATACTACATGAACATATACAGGAGAATGCACTCCCACAGCTATACAGGAATGATAGAATTTCAGTCCCTTCAGTGTTTCAGTAGATTGGATCTCCTACTGGATGACATATCAAGGAATTCCTGGGTCAGTCTGAATCTCTTACTACTTCGTTCATGAGCTGTGGCAAATGAAGAAATCAGACAGATCCCAGGCACAGTTAAGTAAAAACCAGCCCAATCTGAGCAAAAATAATGTTGAACAGATGCTGTTTGGTGCATGGTATTCATTACTAATGCCTAAGAAACGTTCATTCTCTCCCCGTGATAAATATTTATGCAGTCATATCTGTTTCCTATTTTTCCAGACACACCTTCCTCCCCTCAGGATCCATGAGGATCATGGAGACACGGGTTTCAGACAGCGGCATGTACACATGTGTAGCCACGAACATTGCTGGGAATGCAACTCAGTCAGTGAAATTAAAAGTACATGGTAAGCTGGTTAAGCTGCAACAAGAGCATTTATTTATTTAGCTATGGGAACTGCTTTGGTAGACTTCTTTTTGTTGAAAAGCAGTATATAAATATTCTTTTTTTAAAGAAAAGAGTCCATCCTGAGTTGCAGAAAAAACTGTACACAATATGTCGATACAGAGGTACTCCTGAGGTCACAGGTGTGAGCGTCAAGCATGGGAGGTGGAGCAACTCTCCCATTCAACAGCTACGTGGGGGGCCATGCTAGTAATGTCTCATGTGTCAGTTACCGGTTTTAGTGTGTGGTCGTGGGTGGCAATAATAGAAGCAGAGAACTTCTAGAAAAATTCCCTTACAACCCAACTCAACCGCTGCCTTTGATCCCTGGGTAATCCTCCAGACTTGACCACCCTGCTGCAGTTCCAGCGATGGGATCTACAAATGAACAAGGGGAATGCTGGGCGGGACGTAGGCGGGACTTCCGCTTGAGTGGCAGCCTGTCCGTAGCGTTCCGCAGCTGCCCTGGCCTCGGGGGGGGGGGGCT
>JAJKFI010000086.1:4551756-4619121 GCA_029204185.1 Lerista edwardsae
GGGGGGGGCTCCTGATCACTGCGGGGGACAGGTGAGGGTCGCGCCGGGTGCCTGGGTGAGCAGTGGGGGGGTGCACTAACTGGGGGCAGCCCCCCCCAGGCCAGGACAGCTGCGAAACGCTACGGACGGGCAGCCAATCACGTGGAAGCCCCGCGTAAGTCCCGCCCAGCGTTCCCCTTGTTCATTTGTAGATCCGATCGCTGTGTAGTTCCCAACTCCACAGTATCTGATTCTCCTTCTTACCTATTATAATAGTTGCTCCAAGATCCAGGCAGCCTAACAAGAACCTGTTGTTTGGGCATAATCTATTGGGATGTTCTCCTGCACATGCCTCATTTAATACATGGGAGCTGCACTATCACATGTATTCAAGGGAGGTAACAAAGGTCAGTCAGGTTGGACACTTCTGAAGGACCCAGTCCATCAGAGGGCCCACCGAGGCCAACCTTTAGGCTCTCAGTATTGTGCTCCGTGTGCCCTCAGCAGGCAGATGTGGGGAACATTTTGTATGACTTTGTCCCATGGCTCCCAACATTATAAAGGCCTTTAATTTCCAGACAGCAACTAATTTAATTCAGCATGTGTTAATGCTAAAGATAATGGGAAAACAGGATTAGCCAGATGTGCATTAGCTGTACAGTTTCTTTCAACAGAGCTCATTTCGTCTTATCTATTGTTTATTTTTATTTCTACGTAATACAGACTTCTACAGCAGTACTGTCTGTTATATGGACCTTGTCTTAGTGACGTCAGCTGGTTTAATATCAAAATATGCTAAGACAAAGAATTTATGTCAGTATACCACACTGCCTCTTACCTATTGACTTAAGAAGTCACATCAGGCAAGGTTTCCACATTGTTCTCTAGAAGGGCTCCTGTGTCTTTAAATAGTAGTGCAATAAACGGACGTTCAGCAGATATTCACTCAGTATAAAACTGAAGTGAAAGGAAAAGCTTTATCTGAGGAATATTACATATCTATTGAAAGCACAAAAACCCTTCCAGAAAAAAAAATGTGGCAGCCACATGTCAGATGTATTCTAATCTAATGTCTTCACAGTTGGAAGTATTTATTTACAGTTTTAATGTTACTTGTTGAAGTGCACTGCATTTTGAACATATACTATATGTGTTTTCATTTGTCTCCTGCCCACTTCTAGTGACTGAGGATAGGTAGCATTTAAAAGCAGGCCACTTGGGGCTTATTTCACACTTCAATAATAGGGGAGCAAAGTGGCTTCAGCAAAAAAGTGGCAGAAATGATCAAGATTTGCTTTTGGGCGCATTCAAGGATAAAGTGTAAAATAGCAATAATTTTGGGAGCATTTTTTGTGAGTTTCTTTCTCTCTCTTTTTAGGCTGGTATTAATTAAAGCAACATTATCAAGAACAGGACAATCCATCCCAGTCATTTTACTTAAAGCCAAAAGATTTTGGCATGCTTATATAGGTCTATTCAGTTGTTCATAGCAATAGCCATTTGTTGCACTGGGAAAATCACTTGTTCTGAGATACAGGTATTAAGAACATAAGAAGAGCCCTGCTGGATCAGGCCAAAGGCCCATCTAGTCCAGCTTCCTGTGTCTCACAGCGGCCCCACCAGGTGCCCCAGGGAGGCACGAGACAACAAGATGGACCTTTCCTCCAGATTTCTGGAGGAAAGGTCAATCATGGGCTATAGGCAATGATGGATTGTGCAACCTCCTTACAAAGGTGGTGGGCTACTGGTACCGGGTGCAAGGGAGTGGCAACAGGATGTAAGCATCTTGTTGTTACATGCCTCCCTGGGGCACCTGGTGGGCCGCTGTGAGATACAGGAAGCTGGACTAGATGGGCCTTTGGCCTGATCCAGCAGGGCTCTTCTTATGTTCTTATGTTCTTATGTTCTTAAGATGCTTGGATCCTGTTGCCTTTCCCTTGCATCCGGTACTCTGAAGTAGCCTACTACTAATGTAAGGAGGTTGCACAATCCATCATGGCCTATAGCCCACGATGGACTTTTCTTCCAGAAATATTCCCAAGAAATAATCACATGTGGGGTGGAAGAAGGGCAACCTAATTTAAAAAGGAATGTTTAGCAACTTATTAGTGTAATTTCAAGTAGCTCAAAAAAGATTTCAGACTAACTTAACACTGGAGATGCACACATGCAGCATACAGGGACTTCCGGCAAAGTGTGTGGGCAGAGTCATATGCCATAGCCAATAGATCAGAGTTTATTCCTAAAACAGTCTTCTAGGGAAGGTTGTGAATGTGGATGCCTGTAAAATATGTGCAAAATGCTATGTTACATGGATCACATTTTCCTGATCAACCTGCTAAAATCTTCATCTGTTATTGCTAATACATTTGCTTTGCCTAGTTCCTCCCAAGATACAACGCGGGCCTCGGGTGATGAAAGCCAAAGTTGGTTACCGAATTGATATACCTTGCAACGCTCAAGGGGTCCCACCTCCAACAATCACTTGGTTTAAAGACCACAATCCTGTTTTGATAGACAACAGGCAATACATCCGCTCTCCAGATGGAACTCTAAGCATCAGCAAAGTCCTTGTTTCAGACTCTGGCATCTACAAATGCGTGGCAAGTAACATTGCTGGCCATGATGAAACTGAGATAACAATACATGTCCAAGGTAACCATAACACTGAAGACAAAAATAGAATGTATCTGTTTTATTTTATTTTTTAATAAGGGACTATTATTTTTGGTGATAGTGGAGAGCTGTTTAAGGGCACAATCCTGTAGTGGTGCTGGGCTGGCATAAGTTCCTTACGCTGTAAGGCACATCTGCGCCAGAGAAGAAGGTGATGCGCCAGCACAGGGCATTGCGCCAACCCACGGGCACCTCTGCAGATGTCCAGTAAGGAGGTCCTATGCCAGCCAAGTTCGGCTGGCATGGGGGTTTGGAAGGGTGGGAGGGAGGCGGGAGGATGGCAGAACAGGGTGGGGGGAGGGCGGCCTTGTGGGGGGACGGCAGTCTGGTGGGGGGACAGGCCCGGGGAGGGGGGATGGAGCATGGACCCTGCACTTAGGCTGGATCCTAACCCCTATCACCCATTGGTCAGTCCCGATCCAAGCAGCCCCTTAGACCTGGCTGCCGCTTTCCCTGGGGGGGGGGCTCCCCCAGCCTTCTAGCCTGTGTTGGATGCAGCACAGGCCAGCTGGCCTACCCACTCCAACGCAGGTTAGGATTGGGCTGTAAGTGACATTTTGATAGATTTTTTCCCCCTGCTGTAATTAAATGTAAGATATGCAAGAGGAGAAAAATAATCCCAATATATCTATTGGGATTATATCTACATGTATATATCTACATGCAAGGTATATCTACATGTGCCAAACAAACCCCCCCCCGACACACACACACACACACACACAGACACACGACTAGATCATCTTATACCTTTCTCAGGCCTTACAGTGCAGTGGGGTCATTTTTGTCAGTAATGCAGTGTCAGGAGAGTGACAGGAGATCAGTCTCCATACGATGCAGATGTGATGCATTTAATTCATTTCAGTTCCTAATAGTAGGAAAAAGGGGTGTGTGAAAGATTGGCCTTGGCTTGCTTATGGCTGCAAAACTTTCCATGTGTTTAATAAATATTATTTCTTAGATATCTCGAATAGCACTTTGCTTTCAGTCTTCTTTACGGTAAGGTCTTCGGGGTCAAAGAGATTCCAATTGGGGACCCAACAGCACTCTTGGATTTCTGCCTGAGGTGGGGGTGGGGAGGCTTTTTCCGCCTAGGCTTCCGGCTACATCAGGAAATCTTAGGATCGGGTTAGGTTGTTGGCTGTTTTGTTTTAGAACTCAGAAATGTTTTATCGTGAGCGCTGCTTGCACTGTCTTGAAACTGCTTATGGCTTATTATTTTGTGTTTGCTGTTCGTTGTGTTTTTTGTAAGATTATAGAAGAAATCTTAAAAGTATAAGACATAAAGGTAAAAAATAACATCAAACTTACATTTAATGTATCCATGTACACTACTATTTTACTTATAAATAGTAAAAGCCTAAGCATTTTTGGGAAGCTTTTCTGGGAAGCCAGACATTGGGCATTACCTATATAGTATGTGAATTGTAACTTTGCATTGATGTGCCAGAATGGGAAGACAGCATGGCATAATGAATGGAAAGGTGTCTAAAAATATGACTGTCTTTGATCAGGAGGGAAGGAATTGAAGGATATCCGGAAGGTGCCTAAGCCCAGTAGGTGGCAGCATTGCATTTCTAGTGCACCAGCTACTACTGAAATAATTGAAGGTGTATTTCAGGCAAAAGGCCAAGCTTGCGCATAGGTTCATATGTAGTAAGCATGCTTGCCATGTGTACACTGATGTTTGAAGTGCTGAGAGGTAGTGTGAAGGAGAGGTCACATTTCCAAATATTTGGTGGATATATATGGGACACGTGGTAGATATGCACAACATCATGTCTACCACAATGTCCCATTTAATTCTTGTGGTTTGTATTCAGAGAATGTATGTTTTCCTCAGAGTACTCATGACTAATTATAGCACATCATAGCCACGCTGAAGTTGTGAACGGCAAATGTGAAACCCAAAATATGTCATCCAATTCTTACATTTAAAAACTGCAGCATCGCTTTGCGATTTGGATTTGAATTTTGTATTTTAAAATAGAATTTGGGGAAACTGATCAAATGATACATTTATGCAAAATTTCATTTTCATTTACTTAGAAACCATTGTTCTTTTTGTTTGTTTTAGAACCTCCTACTGTAGGTGAGCTTGACCCACCATACAACACACCCTTTCAGGAAAGAGTGGCAAATCAGCGAATTGCCTTCCCATGTCCAATCAAAGGTATGGAACTGCATATTATTTGAAGGACATAAGAACATTACCTGAATCTGAACAAAGGCCTCTGAATAAAGTTTCCCACAGTAATCAGACTACGCAGGGGATCATGAAGGCAATGTCCCCCCTGCGCGCTGTTGCTCCTCTGCCACTGGTATTCAGAAGCATACTTCTTCTCATCCTTGAGGGAAAATGTAACCATCATAATTAGTATCCAGTCCGTCATGAATTTTTGATAGCCATCTTTGCCATTTTAAAATCATCACCATGGTGCATCACCTTGCAGTGGAGAATTCCATAGAAGAGCTGGCCATCATTTTTATCCTAAACTGGGTTACAATCCTAAACTGAGTTAGACTGGCGTAAACCAAGCCAGCAAAGTTTGGCCATCACAAAGGCCACTGTAAAGTATATTAATTTGAACCACTTTCGGAGTCAGAGATGCCAGCACACAGATGTGCGCCATCCGCCTTGACTCCAAGAGTGGTCCAAAAACATTTTATGGTGTCCCTTGTGCCGGTCAAACTTTGCTGGCTTAGCTTATGCCGGCCTAACTCCAGTTTAGGATTGCGCTCTGAGAACCAGTCATTTTACAGCTCTCCATTTTACAGCTCCCCAGGAAGAGTCCCACTCCACAGTTTCTCAGACTTGGCACTGTTTGTGGGCCTTAGTGGTAGGCATTTGTCATCCATCCACCTAAGGAAAATAAAAAGAGAGGGAGTTAGAGCAAACTGGTAACCCTAGCTTTGTGTTAGTACTTTGGAACCTAGTCTATAGTTTATTGAAGATTTCCGAACTTATTCTTAAATGCTACTTTTACTCGTTGAAATCACAATTCAAGATGCTTATCTATGACACTCTATCCCTCTTTATAGGTACCCCTAAACCTGTCCTAAAGTGGCTACACAACAACAGGGAGCTAACTGGCAACGAACCCGGCATTTCAATCTTGGAAGATGGTACTCTTTTGGTCATTGCTTCAGTCACACCATATGACAACGGAGAGTACGTCTGCGTTGCAGTCAATGAAGCAGGAAGCACAGAAAAAACTTACAATCTGAAAGTTCATGGTAAATCATCAACTTGACAGGTTGTAATCATTATTTAAGAAGAGGTATTTTTGTAAGGACATATTTTATGTTAATGCCTTTTGGAGTTGTGCCTTTAAATACTTTTCTCTCTTATGCCTTTGACCCTCTTTTAAAATCATGGCCCTTTTTTGCGCATTGGTAATTGATTAGGGACGTGGTGGCGCAGCGGGTTAAACCACTGCTGCTGGGCTTTCCAACCGGAAGGTTGGGAGTTCAAGACTGCGTGACAGAGTGAGCTCCCGTTGCTTGTCCCAGCTCCTGCCAACCTAGCAGTTTGAAAGCATCTAAAAATGCAAGTAGATAAATAGGGACCACTTTGGTGGGAAGGGAATGGCGTTCCGTGCACTACGGCATAGAGTCATGCCGGCCACATGACCACGGAAGCCTGTCCTTGGACAAAACACCGGCTCTACAGGCTTTGAAACAGAGATGAGCACCACCCCCTACAGTTGGGCACGACTAGACCATTCAGTCGTGCGGAAACCTTTACCTTTAACTGATTACCTTTAACTGAACCTTTACCTAACTCTTAGGGTCTAAGAGTTTATTTTCTTGGGCTCCAAGATCATCACAGATGGTGATTGCAGCCATGAAATTAAAAGACGTTTACTTCTTGGGAGGAAAGCTATGGTGAACCTAGACAACTTAATAAAAAGCAGAGACATCACCCTGCCAACAAAGGTTCACATACTCAAAGCGATGGTTTTCCCAGTAACAATGTATGGCTGTGAGAGCTGGACCATAAGAAAGGCAGAGCGCCGAAGAATAGATGCTTTTGAATTATGGTGCTGGAGAAGACTCATGAGAGTCCCCTGGACTGCAAAGAGGTCCAATCGGTCCATCTTACAGGAAGTCAAGCCTGATTGCTCCCTGGAAGGACAAATCCTGAAGCTGAAGCTCGGATACTTTGACCACCTCATGAGGACTCTTTAGAAAAGACCCTCATGCTGGGAAAGACTGAAGGCAAAAGGAGAAGGGGGCGGCAGAGGATGAGATGGTTAGATAGTGTCACCGAAGCAATGAACATGAAATTGGGCGAACTCTGGAAGCTAGTGGAGGACAGGGAGGCCTGGCGTGCCGTGGTCCGTGGGGTCGCGAAGAGTCAGACATGATGTAGCGACTGAACAACATCGAAGGTTTGATTGCATAAATATCAGAAACAAAAATGAAATTTCTTTTTGGATAGCTGTCAAGCAGTCAGAACGACTGAGAATATTTTTTTAAGTGAAATCAAGCATCTCACATTGTCCATAAGTATTTATTGAGTATCTTTGATTGCAGTTCCACCTGAGATTAGAGATCAGGACAAAGTGACAAATGCATCTGTGACCATGAATCAGCCCATAAGCCTGTTCTGTGAGGTCTCGGGCAACCCTTTTCCTATAATCACTTGGTATAAAGATGATGTCCAGGTACGTATAGTTGAGGTCAACTTGTTGTCAACTTCGGAACAAAGCCAATTGGATCTTTTCAAGTGAGAATTCTACACATTTTTTCCAGCTACAATTCAAACAAATTGAATTGGGTATTGCAAGAGCTAAGAGCGCAATCCTAACCTGGAGTTAGGCTGGCACAGTTAGGCGAGCAAAGTTTGGCTGGCACAAGGGCCAGCATCAAGCACGTTTGGACAACTCTCGGAGTCACGGAGGATGGCGCATGTCTGTGTGCTGGCCTCTCTGATTCCTAGAGTGCTCCAAGCATACTTTACAGTGTCCCTTGTGCTGGCCTAACTTATGCTGGCCTAACTCCAGGTTAGGATTGCTCTCTAAGGCATATTTGTCCCCAAAATTGCAGGTTACTATCTGGCGTAGTAATGTCACTTGTTTCTTCCATGCAGCCGTTTGCAAGAAATTGTAGTTTGGTGAACACAGTGTTGAGGTGGCTCACGGTTCTTCTAGGGCACTATCACATCGCCCTGCCTTCTTCCATCTTTTGCTAGCTCCTGTCCTTCAGCTGTAGGCTTTGCATTAGAATGAGATGGTGGGATGGTAAGATACAGCTTGGGCCTCTAAGGAGGCAGTTTTTGTATCTGTCCGTATCTGCATACTGTAAATGTAGTATCTTTCATCCAATAAAATTTTGTCAGTCTGAAAATTGGTTTTAATTCTTTTAAAGTAAGAACCAAGCTGCACATTACATTGTTTTGTGGTAGTACCACATAGTGCAGTAGGTCATTCTTGCTTCTGCAGAAAAGATCACTTTTCTGAAAAGTTCAGAAAAGTGTAAAGGAGGGATCAAAGGTCTTTCCTAGTTCATTCAGCTATCATGTTAGTTGACATAGGGGATTACTTTCAGCCCAGTCCTCAGTTTCCTGGCTACAGGAAATTGCTTGCGGAAATTGTGGGATTGCTCCAGGATTGCTTGCGGTATCTTGACTGCACCAGCATAGTGTGGCATTTTACAAGTGAGTGCACAGGTTGCGTGAAGTCTTCATACTACCATATTGGTATTATTTACCTGTGTGTGCAATGCCATGTGTTGCTAGAGTGGTTGCTACAACTCAGAAGCACTCACTTCTCACCCATTGCTACCAGCACCCTTGTTCTAGTAGAAAATTGATTCAGAGGTGCTCTAGGAGGATTTCTTGCTACAGATGGAGGTTGGAGTAGATGACCTAGTGTGCACCTTCCCACTCTATGATTCTAGGTCCTGAAGTAGGTCTCTAAGTTTTCCTACTCATTGGTGCTTGAGGAAGAATCTTCCCCATTTAACTGGAAGGGTTGTGATGATAATTTTGTAGATGGTAATAAAGTTATCTTGTTTCTAACCTTTCCCCTATTTGAAAGCCATAGTTTATAACTTGCATGCATGCTTTGAAAGTATCGCTGGCCTAATTAAGCACAGGAAATTGAGTGGGTGAGTCACACAATTCAGATGCATGTTTGGTGGATGTTGACTTGTTTTTCTTGGATCACTTCCAGATTGTGGAGAGCAGCACTCTGCAGATTTTGAACAATGGGAAGTTATTGAAGTTCCTCAAAGCCACTACTGATGATGCAGGCCAGTACTCTTGCAAAGCCACCAATATAGCAGGGAGCTCAGAGAAATTCTTCACTGTAGATGTGCGAGGTTGGTACAGTGGTGTTTACAGATTTGGCGCTCTGAAAAGTAGCATTTGGTATGTCAGAAGCATACTTGCCTAGGCATGTCCTAGGAACACAAACGATAAAACAGTGAAGGGAAAGCGATAAAACAGTGATGGAATCAGCACCCCTATCTTTCATACTCTCATATAAAAAATTCAGAATTTTGGTTGCACCATTCTTTTGTTGTGACTCAGTTCCATGTATAGGGACGATGGATCGTGATGGATTGTCCTATTGAAAAGCGCACTGTGTCTAACAATTTCAGTCCAAGAACATAGAAATAGTTACTCTGAACCTATCTGCTCTTTCTCCTAATAGTTGTTTACCTAGGAATGCTTGAAACAAGAACTATTTCTACTATGCATTTGCATAGTGCTTTAGAGTGTCCAAAGCATCACATACATTATATCTTACCATGTGCAGTAGGTCATTCAGGGCACATCCTAACCTGGAATTAGGCCAGCACAGCCTAACAAGCACATCCATGCGCTGGCCTCCCTGTCTCCGAGAGTGGTCCAAACATGCTTTATGGTGTGTTTGCAACCCTCCTGGGCTGGCACAAGTGACTTGTGCTGGCCTAACTCCAGGTTATGATTGTGCCCTCAGATGGAGGCTTGAGACAAACTAGCTTGCCAGGGTCATGTTGAGTTTGTAGCAGAAGTACAATTTGGACAGGAACCTTCAGCTCTGCTTCTATTCTATCATGTGAGCTCTTTGTAAAAATTGCTGTCAGATCCTTCCACTGAAATTAATCCCTAATAATCATTAGAGTGTGAATAATAATTCACAGAGTGTGAACTCTGTAGTGAAAAAGGACATGTCTACCAGTGGTTTCAGCAATAACCTGCTAATAGGAACAAAAGTATGATGGGTGCACACTCATCTGTATATGCAAGTGAAAATAAAACAAAATAGATTCAACCGTTTTGTTTTAATCTTTCTCCTTTCATTCCAAGGAAACTTACATTCCACTTCACAATATATTTCATTTAAGCATCCTCTTCCTGTTTGTTTATGGATTCTCAGTGGTATTCTTTTTTCACACGTAGTTCCACCCACTATAAGAGGTACTGATACATCCAGCGAAGTTTCAGTCATCCTCAACCATAATGCAACTCTGGAGTGTAAAGTGAGTGGCTCTCCCTTTCCTGTCATCCAATGGTTCAAAGACGGCAAGTAAGTACTAGTCCTTAGGCTGAGCAAGCACACGTTACTGATGATGTAGAGATGGGAGAACCTATTATATTACTCTTTCCATTGATGTAATAAAGTTGGTGTACACATCATGGAATAAGAGTGGATTCATGGCATGATCCTAAACTGAGTTTTCTTGCATAAGCTAAGCCAGCAAAGTTTGGCTAGCACAAGGGACACCATAAGGTATGTTTGGACCACTCTCGGAGTCAGAGAAGCCAGCACACAGGCATGTCCTATCTTCCCTGGTTCAGAAAGTGGTCTAAACGTGCTTTACAGTGGCCCTTGTACCAGCCAAACTTTGCTGGCCTAACTCCAGGTTAGGATTACGCTCTCAAAAACACAAATTAAATTTTAATAGCCTTTCAGAAACCATTTCAAACTCATACTAGCAGATTGTTTATTTGAATTTGATGCTTCCAATGTTAAAAGAGCATTTACATCTCAGAATAAATTAACTTTGAATGAGAAGTTTATTGTCAATAGGAAGATACCGTATTGACGCATATGTGTTGTTTGCTTCCATTGTGTCTCAATAAATTGTGGATGAGTTGAGGAAGGAATGTATTCATGTCATCACAAATTAAGTGGTGTTTTTTTCTTCCAGACCCCTCTTCTTAGGTGATCCTAACATTGAGATTTTGGATAAAGGCCAGATCCTGCACATTAAGAATGCTCGGAGAATTGACAAAGGGCGCTATCAGTGCAGTGCAGCCAATTCTGCTGGAAAACAGATCAAGGAGCTCAAGCTCATTATCCACGGTAGGGGACTAAAAATAGTGAACCTTTTTTTTTTCTTTTTGACTGTGATAATGGTAGAAAGCCTCAAATCCTGCGCAGAAATCTGTGTTCTCATAATGCAATGCCTCTGTAAACTGTCACGGTTGTTTCTGCAGGCCGCTGCCAGAATCAGCATTGTCTTGTCCAGATACTTACATCTTGGGCCAGCCCTAATCTTCCTCCTCTGTAATTTAAAGCTTCCTTTCCTGTCTGCTAATTACTTTTTTTCTCCTATCTAGAAATCTCTGGGGTTATACTTGAAGTTGCATTCACATTGAATTATCTTTCGTCCACTTGTATTACCCTGCTGTGGTTAGATGAGCTAGACATACAAAGTAGTTTTGGTGAACTTCTCCACAAGTTGAATTTATGTGTGATGCAAAAGTGAGATCCTGCCTTCCCATCCTGCCCACCAGGTGCACCTTTCCTACCTTCAAAGCCTTGTGCATGTTGATGCATAGGTGCGAAGTTTGCATATGGTTTATCATATGGTTTATGTACATCAGATGCAAAGTGCTTGTGCTTGATCACATGTAGGTTATTGATCACATGGTTCAGGCCTACAAAGGCTGGATCAAACATGTATCGGGCCCACTGCAAATGTTACGTACCTGCATGCTCATGTACCTGTAGGCTCAGTGGGCAGAGCTGGAAGCCATGGCTTTTATCTCTATTTCTACTTTCAGAAAATGTTAATGTAAGCCAGCTCAAAGGCAGATAGTTCAAGATACTCTTAGGTTTGTTTTTCATGTACAGTAGAAAGCAGTCTTGGAAAAAGTTGTTAAGCATGCCTGGTGAAGGCCAAATTGGTAAGGCAATTCCTTTTATTGAACCAATTTGTCTCAGAAGGATTTCAAGCTCCAAGGGGCTCTCTCTCAGGCAGAATTTTGCTGCAGGCCAAGTTTTACTTTAATTCTACATATATTGAAGTATAGCAGAGGTCAGGGAACTTTTTTACCTTTTACCCCAAAATATATTTAGATATGCCGACGTTACCCCCTTGACGTTACCTCCCCCCCCCCCGCCAGAACAAAAGAAAAAAATTACATATTGGAACCCATTGCTTTTTATTTGATTAATTAATTAATGAACTTAATTAATGCTATGTAAATATGATGTTGTAAAGAGTTTGGGTACACCTGCAGACCTTGAGAGAACAGAATTCAACCCTTCTGGGTTACAACTAGCTTACCTTTTTGACAACAGGTTTAGGTGCTTGGACTTAAGATTTCTCTCTATAATGAATTTAGATTGGGTCTCTCTCTCTCTCTCTCTCTCACAGACAGACAGACAGACAGACAGACAGACAGACAGACAGACAGACAGAGAGGCCAGCAACAGCAGTTCTGATTTTGTTTTTATTTTCTGCTGTTCGCCTTGCCTTGTTGCCTCCCGCCTCTCTTTGTGTCCCTGACTCCCTGCGCAGGCACCCCAGCCCTCCCGCCGCTCGCCTGCCCCACTCCTTGGGACAGCAAGACTAGGCAAACCCAGGGAGAGCCCTAGCTGCTCACAAGCAAAGAGGCAGGTCCACAGAAGTCCTCTCAACACACACACACACACACACACACACACACACACGTGCGTACCTGCAGGCACATGGGCACACACACACACCTCAATCGCTCACCAGAGCCTCCCTCACACCTGCACATCTCGCATCCCTGCCAGGCTCCTGGGTGGCGGCGGCGGCGGCGGCGGCGGCGGCGGCGGCAGCTCCTCGGCCTCCCCACCCGGAGCTGGTTCGGGCTCTTCCCTAGCGTCGAGCACTGCCGACTCCACAGCTGCCTGAGTGCCAGCCGGGAGCGGGTCTGTGCTGGCCTCGCTGCCCGGAATAGGCTTGGCCTTGCCGGCTCCCCCATCACCCATCACCGCCGCAGTTGCAGCCATGGCCGCCATTTTCTCTGCTGTTGCTTCCTTCTCCCTCTACCAGCAGCGGGATCGATAACCACGGACTTCTTTGCCTGGGAAGGGAGGGGAATGCTGCCTATTGGGGGCCAAGTACCTTGCCGCTTCTAATGTCCTATTGGAAGCAAGGGAAATCCATCAAGCATGAGAGGAACTTCCCATTGGTCAGAAGAGAGAACGTTGGTCATGAAGGAAGGATGAGGGAAAAGGGGACGGGGCATACTCCTATCTGTCCATTACCCCCAGGAATTTCATTTTTACCCCATTTGGGGTAATTTACCCCAGTTCCCTGACCACTGAAGTATAGCATAGAGGGAATTAGCAGACATGTATAAACAAGCTAGGGCACAGACTGTGAACATAACTCGAAGTTGGTAGGAAAGGACAGCAGTGATCTGTTCAAGGGTTATGATTTTTGTCTAGCCTTTACAAAAGCCAGGCCAAACAGCCTGAATCTCATATAGTAATACAGGAGAATTTTGATAGATGGCCTGAATACTTAAGATCATTAGTGGTCATAGATATCAGGACTTATTTGGAGTGCGGAGAGAACAAAGCAGAAGGGAGGCAAAAAAGGGCATATAAAACAGGATGTACTGTAAGTTTGAACAGGGATGGTATATCCAATTACTTTTTCCAGGCTGTGTAACCCCAAATGCAGACAGTTGTTCAAAGAGTGGGTGTGAGTCCTAGACAAAAAAGAATATTAATTTAATCTTCTGTTTAGCTTTGTAGCTTCTAAAATGAAAGCAGAAGAAATAAACAGCATCTACTGTGGAATGTCTCCCTGTGTGCGCTCTTTGAATTGCTGTTATATGTCCGTTTCATTTTAATTGTCAGTTTCATTCAGTTTCATTTTTAATGAAATTGACAGCACAATCCTAGGCTTGTCTACTCAGAAGTAAGTCCCATTGTGTTGATTGGGACTTCCTCCCAGAAAAGTGTGTATAGGATTGAAGCCTGAAAGTACTAAACTAAAATCATCCCCCTCCCACCTACACACCTGTGCCAATGTGGCTGCCTCTGTGTTGCTTCTGCACTAGTGTAGGTACACATAAAATTGCTCACAGGTCATCTTGATGGCAAGGACTTATTTATCATTAGCGTAGCATATCATTAGCATGTAAACATGCTGTCAGGATGCACTACAGTGGCAGAGCCTTCTTTATGTTCCCAAAGCAGTGTAGGAGCCACAGCAGAAGGAAAATAAGCAAATGAACTTTGGGCTCATCCACAACCTCTTGCTGCTTCCTTCTTCTCAAGTACATCATAATATATGAATTGATATAATGCCAGATTTATCGGTATCCAGGATTTCTTTAAATCCTTTCTCTCTATTCATTGCAGGGTCAAAGCAATCTCATGATCTCAGGTAGGAATGGTGGGATCAACGTGATCCTGGGTACACATTACCCTCTTACTGGACTAGTTTGTACATTGCTTGCTACAAAGGGAGCACAAAGTAGGGACAAGATGGGAGAGCCTGACAAAGGGATATGTGAACCTGAGGCTTACTTGCCTGTTATACCGGGAGAATAAATTTTGTCTAAATTCCTTATTGAAGATGATAGGCTAAAATAATCTGGTAACCAGGTGGTCTTCTACCAGTCATTTAGCTTCTCTAGGCAGTGGTTTCTTTTTTACCATTTAATATTTTTGGTCATTTTAGATGATATTTTGAAAACTGATATATTGTCTATGTTTGGCAGCGCTAGGCATAGGTTGGTGTATGTGCTTCCAATAGCAGTCAAGCGACCCATTTAACATTTGCTAATTGTTGTAGAGTGTGTGTGTGTGTGTGTGTGTGTGTGTGTGTGAGAGAGAGAGAGAGAGAGAGAGAGAGAGAGAGAGAGAGAGAGAGAGGTCTTTTGTTAGCATCAGTAAATGATTAATTTACATATGCTATTGGCTAGAAAACTAAATAAGCTATTGTCTGCAGAGTAAGTGGAATTATTTTTCATTAAGGCATGTTGAAGCCAGCAGGATGATGAAGTGATGCTTGCAGTTCTCAAGGCATAAGATAGATAGCCTGGGCACACAGAGTTTCTCCTTAGCCAGTCATGGCCCAGGTTTGTTTTTTATTTTGCATGTATTTTGCTAACTCACAGTGCTGAGGGCCAGGGAGGCAACAATTTTCATGGGCTTCAAAAAAAATAATAATTATAGGAGCCTTGAGTTGACCCTAGGATCCATTGACATGGCTCTGCAAACTCTCCTTTTATTTTAACATGAAATAAACTGGACTGTGTCTGTGTATGGACCTAGTTATGCTTGGGAAGGCATCAGATGTATTTGGACATACTCACTATGGTAATGTGTGAGAACCCCTACCCTAAATGCATAAATATAAGTAAATACATAAGTACACACACACACACATACCATATAAGTATGGATCAAGGAGGAGTTTTTGGGAGTCTTCTATAATATCTAGGATATAATAGGTAAAGGTAAATGTTTCCCCAAGACCGAATGGTCTAGTCGTGACCAACGGTAGGGGGCAGTGCTCATCTCCCTTTCTAAGCCTGTAGAGCCAGCGTTTGTCCGAGGATAAGCTTCCATGGTCATGTGGCCAGCATAACTATATGCCGTAGCACACGGAATGCCTTTACTTTCCTGCCTTTACTTTACTATTCCTTAAATAGTGATACCTATTTATTTACTTGCATTTTTATGTGCTTTTGAACTGCTAGGTTGGCAGGAGCTGGGACAAGCAATGGGAGCTCACTCCATCACGTGGTCTTGAACTCCCAGCCTTCTGGTCAGAAAGCCCAGCAGCAGCAGTTTAACCCGCAATGTCACCACATCCCTAGTTAATAGGCTACCATTATGCAATTGACAAAAACATGCAATACCAGCTGAAACCAGATCCCTTTTCTCCTTCTGACCTTCTTGAACAAATTATTTCCTCTGTTCCATAGTTCTTCATCTGTAAAACAGAGATGTAGACAGACCAATCGCCAAAATGCACTAAAAGAACTGTGAGATGCTATAATGTGTGTTAGATGTATATTTTTGCAGTACAGTCACTCTTGCTCATCTAAGATGAGCAATTTATAGTCCGTTTTAGCCCATTGTTTGAAGATCTCTTTGTTTTAATATTCCAGTCTCTTTAAGTATGTATTGGCATGGAGTAGAGTGGCAGTTTGGAGTGGAGCTGAAAAGGATTTTCCAGGATATGATTTATGGTTATAAATTATACATCTATGTACAGTATACATTTATATGGTTAGTTTTTTCCTTTTTTGTGTAGGACCCAGTCTACACAAACAGCAGGCAATGTCATCTGTTTCTGGATGGATACCACTTCATTACCGACCATTCTCTTATGTCCAAACTGTTTTGTTTTCTCGGTTTTTTTTCTTTTGCTTAAAATTTGCTTTTGTTTGCATCTTGGTTTTAAAGTTTTTCCCTCCTTTGGCTTTTTTGTGAACAGTCCCACCTGCTATAAAAGGAGGAAACATTTCCACCGAGGTGTCATCATTGCTAAATAGCGTAATAAAACTGGAGTGTGAGACGAGAGGAATCCCAGCTCCTGCAATAACATGGTACAAAGATGGACGCCCAGTTATTTCTAGTCCACAAGCACTTTACTTGGAAAGGGGTCAATTTCTTCAAATTCCTCATGCTCAAGTCTCTGACTCTGCTAAGTATACCTGCCAGGCAACCAACATAGCTGGCACAGCTGAAAAAAATATTCCAAGTGGATGTCTATGGTATGAAATGAGATATAATACATTTTTTCAATTGCTTTTGTAACAGAACGGAAGTATGATTAGGAAGCTGGTCTGTGCAACCTGAGAATGCCTGAGGGCCCAATCCTATTGAGCCTAATGTGGGCGGTACGCTTAAACCACCTGCATCTCTGTCGCAAATGGTGCTGTAAAGCGCCTCCAATGCTGGCGGTAAGCTGTTAGTGCTGGCGCTGGGGCAGAACCATGGCAACATTGGCCATGGTGGGCCTGGAGGGAGCCCTGCTCCCTGGCAAGCGGTGAGCCCACCACTCACTAGAGATGCAGCCATTCTGGGTGGAGCAGGAGGGTGTTCCAGGGAGGGGGGAGGGGTGGAGCAGGGGTGGGACCAATGGCGATTCTCACTGCCAGTTCGCAACTTCTGAGTAAGGCCACACAGCCTTACTTGGAGGTCCTCGCTTCTGCACTGACTAAATAGCCGGCACAGCAGCAAATAGACCCGTTGCCTACCCTGCTCGCTTTCCCCATGGAGGCTGCCCGACTGCCCCACGGGTTGCAGTGTTAGCCCCCTGGATATTGCTGCGCTTCTGGGCGGTCAGGCAGCGTAGGATTCGGCTCTGAGCCTGACCAAAATGACCCTGTCCCTTCTTAACTCTAGTTCTAGTCTCAGGGCACTATTTGGAGAAAAACAACCAAGTGATGCATTTGTGAGTGTGGGGTGGTGGTATTTCCTCCCTCCACTCATCCATGCTATATTTTTAGAACTTTACCAACATCATTCACATCGTATATGGATTGGATGGCCAACTGTTCCCTAAGGGCTTGATGCTGTAACATTTATTAGTTTGTTCTTCAACATCAACTACCCCCAGGGAAAAGGCTGAAGGTAAAAAAAAAAGGGGAGGGGGAAAGCCACAAGGGAATCGTCCTAATCTCTGTGCTGCTCATTCTCACCTGAAATAACTTATGATGCTAAGATGGGAAAAATCAATAACGTAGATTAGTTAATGCTAATTTCTATAGTTTTTGTTAGCCAGATAATGTTGTTCAGGGAGAAAATATATAGCATTAAACATGGATGACTAGGAAAGAACATTCCCGGGAGGTTGAGTTCGATGGAAAAGACGCAGCTACGATTAATTTTAATAATACAGTTGCTGACTTGAGTTTAATCACTCAGAAAATACGTCTTTCTTCCCCTCCTCCAGTTCCTCCAGTTATTGAGGGAGACTCTGAAATAGTCCAGAACAGACAAGTGGTTGCTGGCAGTTCGCTGGTGTTGGAGTGCAATGCCGCTGGCAACCCACCTCCCCTGCTGACTTGGCTAAAGGACGGGGTTCCCGTGAAAGCCAGCGACAACCTCCACATTGTGTTTGGTGGAAGGAAACTGGAGATCTTGAATGCTGGGGAGGCCGACCACGGCCAGTATATGTGTGTGGCTACCAGCATAGCAGGAGAAAAGGAAATAAAATACAATGTGGAAATTCTGGGTGCGTGAAAACAGGATTTGTAGTATTTTTTTTCTTTATGTTACCAAATCAATACTTCCACAAATGAAAAGTGAAACTCATCGCTATAGACTGCCTATTTTTTTTCCTGCATTAGAAGTATAACAAACTGTTCCTGGCACTTTATGTGTGTGCTTGGATGTTGTCATTGACAAATTGAGCTCCAGTGGGCCATTTGGCTGCTCTTTGTCTAGAACGCCTGGAACTGGATCATCATAAATCAAATCTGCTTGCTGGGTTGCCTGATGCTGAAATTGGTTGTCCCCCTTTCGGCTGTAAAGGGCGTGTGCCAGGAGCACTTGAAAAGCAGCAGGTTTGGGATTTAGCTTGTGGGTTAATTTAGGGTTTTGAAGGTGGTGGTGCTTTTGCAGCTTTGAACAACTAGTGCAAACTTTTATGCTCTAGCATTGCCTGTCCAGTCTGTAAATAAATTGATTATTACAGGTAGTGTAAGTCTTGAGACACTCTGTAAAGCCTGTCCCAAATGTCATATCCCTTAAAAAAAAAAAAAAGGAGCTACATGAAACAATGCATTAAAAAAACAAAACCCTGGGTTTTGAATTCTGGCAATATTTGACTGTTCTTCTTGTGTTGCCTTCCTTTTTAGTGCCACCAAGTGTGGAAGGGGGAACTGAATCTACAGCCCATATTGTGATTCTTCACAGCCCTCTAGAGTTGGACTGTCCAGCAATTGGAACACCTCTGCCGACAATCACGTAAGAGTCTGGAGGGCATTTTTCAAAAACCTATTTTAAGGGACCCATTAGTTGTTTGAAATGTGATTTGCAATAACGGTTAAATGCAAAACTATCTGATCATTGATAGTGTTAGAACCTTACTCACGACCTTTCTCTTCCTTTAGTAGATGTTGGTGTAAATTGGGTTAGGGCTCTATTTGCTACTGTCTTTTTGCAAATGGACTGTATAAAGATAGCTTCAGGAGGCAAGTCACAGATCTTGCCAAAATGTCCCATGTTTTGTATACATGCTCAGTAACTTCTTATTCCCCCAAATGCCAACGTTCTTCCAGCAGTTGTAAAAATGTATGGTACATATTGTACCTTCAAAAAGCTCAATTTTTTTTCTTAAACTTTCTTCATCATGGTCTAGAAAGCTAGCAACAGAAAAGGAACATTAGTTTGAATGTAGTACAACAGAAGAGTGAAGGGCATGTATACAAAGCAAAAGTATTAGCTTTTCCGTAGAAGCCTGTGAATTTTCAGTCAAGCGCTAGTGTTGTCCAAACACTTATATAGGTCTGGCCAGTTCAGACGCTTTTCATGTTTCCGGCCATTCACAGTAGCTTAGCTATAGGGGGTGGCACAGTAAGTATTACAGATGCTGCAACATGATGGGTAAGGAGCTCCTCCCCCTTGATGTCAGAGCCATTTGGGGCAGTAATGGCAACGCAGTTGCCATCACCACCCAGAATGGCTCCAACTGTGAGTGGGAGGAGCTGCTTATATGGTACGCTGTGGTGTCTGCAATGCTTACTGTACTGCCCCCTATAGCTATCCTTCTGCATACTTGTATCCCCTTCTGTCCCCTTCGAAGTCAAACACATTCACTCACTAGGTAGCTCACTAGAGTAGCTCATTTCAAATTCTGAAGTTCTCAGTTCAAGCCTGGGGGCTCTTTGGTATGTGAATCCATTAGCAGATGTTGTATGTTTTACGGTCTTATGGTCCCCCAGTGTATACCAGGCATTTAAAAAAATCTGTTTTCCATTCACTAGATGGTTGAAAAATGGCCAACCAATCGAAGGGGGAATTGGATATAAGATCTTACTGAATGGACGCAAGCTGCTCATCTCGAGAGTGGAAGTGTCAGACACTGGCCATTATCAGTGTATAGCAACAAACAAGGCTGGCGATCACAAAAAGGAATTCGAAGTGACTGTACATGGTGTGTTATATCTTCAGGGAGGAAAAGATGGGATGGGATTAGCATTGGGTTTGTTTTATCAAATAAACATACTGCAGCCTGTTACATTAAATGCATGGATGTCATGAAAAATGTCAAGTGAATTTTTTTCCCTCCCATAACATATAGGACAAGTTGCCTGAGCCTTAGCATGGCACTGTGAGTTTTCCCATTAGTGGTAGCTAATGATGTGAAGCAAGAACAGGAAAACACACAACATCGTGATTGTTTATTTAAGGCTTTTGTACCTCATCTTTCTATCATAAAAATGGTGCCATCGTGGCTTAAAACAGAACTATTTAAATAAAACACAATAAGTAAGAAAACAATAGAATACAAGCAATAAAACACAGTAAAATTGCAAGAATATGTCGTTATCACTTTTGCTATGGGAATTAAAATACCCAGTTGTCATTTTCTGTGGCAGCTGCATGTTTAATGCATCACTGGAGTTGGCCCATCATTAAAAGACCTTCTTTTCAATGGTTTCTTCTGAATACATTCTGGTATATAGTATCTGGATGTCACACAAGAACTGATCTGAAGGAGCAATTAGCTTAGCATTGGGATTAATCTTTTCAAATATTATAGTTGCGTGGCTGCTTCACAAATTCTCTACTGATTTTTGCAGTCCCCCCAACAATCAAATCGACTGGGCCTTCTGAGAGATCTGTGGTGATACACAAGCCGCTAACCCTGCAGTGCATTGCCAATGGCATACCCATCCCTTCTATCACATGGTTAAAAGACAGGAGGCCTGTAAACACAGCTAGAGAAAATATCAGAGTAAGTATCAGCCTTCACATTATCCGCAGGTTAGACATTTGATACCATGTTGACTCTAGGGCGGTGGTCTTCAACATTTTCCATGTCACTATCCATATATATATATATATATATATATATATATATATATATAAAAGACATAAGAAATTTATTTGTCATTACACTCACAACTGGGTGCAACGAAATGAGGTGCTCTTCCCCAAGGTAAAACTGGACAACACCAAAACTAAAATATGCACAATCAACCATACAACAATCACTTATACAAATATAAATACCCCATTGCTCCCAGCAATTTAAATTGCAATAAATAAATAAATAAATAAATAAATAAATAAATAAATAAGGTGTGAAGCTGGGGAACCCACTGTTGATCCCACCACTTCCCAAGACCCTGTCCCCCACCCCATGACCACCCACAGTACTCCCAGCACTGTTCACTGTAACTAAATATTATTAGAGAGCAGAAAAAGCTACCGTAAGTCACTCAAACTTGCTATTGAGTGCTGAAAATTTGCTGTTGAGTGTGCCATGATGAATCTGTTTGATAGACCAATATCTACTACACAAAAAGTGCAATCCTAACCAGCCTGGCGCTGGCGGAATAAACATGCGCACTGTTGCAAATGTGCTGGAAAGCATGTTGCAATAGTGCAGACGCTTCCAGCGTTGACACTAAGACCTGCACAAGTCTGGCAGTGCCAGAATCAAGTGGAGTACCTGACAGAGCGGGGGGGGCAGAACAGAGGTGGGGAGGGAATGTAACAGGGAAGGGGGGGAGGATTGGGCCCAAGGGGATGGCAGGAACAGTGGCAGGGGCTACCGCTATATCCCAGGTAGATATATATATACACCGCTGTATCTCCTTCCCAGGCCTGATTTACCAACAAGGGGCTGCTTGGATTTGCAAACAGTGACATTACTGGTGCAAGCCCAAACAGCCCTGTAACAGCTGCTGGGGCTTATCCAGCAGGGTGGGGACGAATGTCCTCTTATCTTAGTGCGACCTCCTGCAGCCTCTCTTCCCACACTGGATACAGCCGAGGCCATTCTGATGCTGCTGCATCACAGCACGGAAAGTTAGTTAGGGTTGGAATCCTGAAAGGATCCTAATCTTCCTTCTGGAAAATTGGAGGGGAAGGAAGCAAAGATCTACTGCAAATAGTAATTCCTAAGTCTGACCTAGGACTTGGAGATCGAGATTTGATAATCAAGTCTCTCTATGTCCCCATAACAAAGTGGCTGATAGCCAAGATTTTTAAAATGCCCTAAATTGTCAAACCAGAACATCGTGTTATCTACATTTATTCCCTGTGTCCTCATTCATCCTAACTCCTAAATTAGACTTTTAGTTGTACCGGAGGGTTTTAGATTTTTAAGCATCAAACAGTAACCTATTGCTGTGGCCTATATTGGCGTGGCCTAGAAGGAAAATGGGATGGGACTTCTTGCAAATTGTGCTGATGTATGTATATTCTCTTGGAAATTTCTGCAGCTTATTAATTAAGGACTGAATTAATCCTTTTGATGGTTCTTGTGTTTGCTTGTATTCGTTGCGGCTGTTCTGGAGCAGCTGGAATCTTCAGGACGCATTCTGCAGATTGCTAAAGCCCTGATGGAAGACGCTGGCCGATACACCTGCGTAGCAACAAATGCAGCGGGAGAAGCCCAGCAGCACGTCCTGCTGCATGTGTATGGTAATGGCTTTCCTGACTTTGACTGGCAGCTGAATGAGCCTTGTTGATCATGCCAACTTGTCCCCATCTGACACACCCCTTTTCCTGCTCCATTCTACTTATTTTGCAGACGTTTCACACTTTTCTAACAGAGTGATTTTATTTATTTTTCACTTTTTTATGCCATCCTTCTTCCAAGGAGCTCAAGGTGGTATACACAGTTCCTCCCTTGTTTCCGTCCTCACAACATCCCTGTGAGTTGAAGAGGCTGAGGGATTGTGACTGGCCCAAGGTCACCCAGTAAGCTACAGGGTTGAGCAGGAATTTGAACCTGGATCTTCCAAGTCTAAGAGCGCAATCCTAAACTGGAGTTAGGCTGGCATAAGCCAAATCAGCAAAGTTTGGCCAGCACAAGGGCCACCATAAAGCGTGTTTGGACTACACTCGGAGTCAGGGAGGATGGCTCACGTCTGTGTGCTGGCCTCTCTGACTCCGAGAGTGGTCCAAACATACTTTATGGTGGCCCTTGTGCTGGCCAAACTTTGCTGGCTTAGCTTATACCGGCCCAACTCAGTTTAGAATTGGCCCTAAATCCAACTCCCGAACAACTGTAGCAACCTGGCTCATTTTAAAGATGTATCTGTTAATTCTTGTCATTTGTACAAGCACTGACTTTGTAGCTGATGCACCAGTATTTTGTGAAGATTCAAGTTTCGATGTTTTCTGGACACAGGATGTGGCTCAGAATCTTACTGGGCACAGATTCTCCTAATATTGGTGCAGATTGTGAGTGCCTAATGAAGTAAATCAGTGACTTGCACTGCAGTGTAGGTGAAGGACAAGACTTGGAGGAGAAGGGTGCAGTTTAATAATTCATATACAATCTATGCTGAAGTCACTAGTTGAGCTTAATTCATACAGGCTCTCAAAGTATGTCCTGTGATTGGAAAGAATTATGTTGAATTCTGTCCCATCAGATACTCTTGGTATGTTCTCAACCCATATTTCACACATCGGCCTTTTGTTGATTCAGCTCAGCATACCATTGCTGAGAAAACTTAATGTTTTTAGGTGCTGATAAACTCTCAAAAATGCTAACAAGTTTGCTGAACTCAGAAAACAGTTCATTTTGTATATTGTGCAGTTGAACAACTGAGACCATAATTGTCCATTCCTTTGCAGAGCCCCCAAGTTTGAAGGATGCAGGAAAGATAATAAACGAGACGGTTGTTGTGAACAATCCAATACAACTAGAGTGCAAATCATCTGGCAATCCTTTACCAGGTACCCGCTCTCACTACAACTCCATCACATAGATGCAATGGGGTAGGAGAGTACCTGATTCACTTGCCCTAGCATAGCTGCACTTGGATTACGTCTACAGCTGGAATGAGGTATAGCTCACTTAATGCAAACCATCTATACTGAGTTTGTCTTGTAGTGAAGATCTTCAAAGAAAGGGTTTTGATATTGGTTGGCTGAGCTGTGTGATAAGCATGGGAAGTTTGCAGATATTCCAAACTTATCAGGATGCCAAGCTATCAGAGTATTTGCAGTCCAGCTACAGTTGGACAAAGGATAGTTTTGATTAAAACCTCACACAGTTATTCAGAACAGAAGCAGTTTTGTAATGCTGCAGGCTGAAGACTAGGAAGAATTTCCAGTAATCCGCTAAGGACCGCAGAGCCCAGAGGCAAGATGAGTGAAAGAAGGATGCAGGGTAGGCAATGCAGTCTGGCTGCTTATGAACAGCTATCCTATCTGTAGTGTTTTAACTGGGATGGTTCCACCATGAATAGCCCACCAGTGTCCTTTTTTCCTTGGAGCTTTTGTTTAGGAGCAGGCCACTATAATTGAGGCCACTTCCTTGTGGCAAGAAACTCTCCAGATGAAATTTGCCAACTAACTCTCTGGTTTGCAAAGGGCTGCTTCTTACTCACTGAAATAAAATACAGAGTTTGCTGAAATGAGGCTGAAAGAAATGGGTTGTTTTTAAAATGGCTTTCTTGATTGCCTTGGCAGAAGCAACTGAACTGAACATGTTCCCTTGGAACATAACATGCTCCGCTTCTGTTGACTCCTGTTTCCTTACCATGCCGTCTCACTCTGTAAATGCAGAAACAGCTTTGCTTGAAGAGCTTGTTTACATATGTACCATCACTTGGTTACGCAACACTTGATGACTTGCAGCTGAACATGATAAGAACATTTTGTCTGTGATGTTTGATTTGTGATGTCTCCTCACATGTGCAAGTCATCACTTCATGCTGCACTCATCAAATGATATACAGTATACTGCATCTCTCTCTCTCTCTCTCTCTCTCTCTCTCTCTCTCTCTCTCTCTCTGTAAGCTGCTCTGAAGAAGAATGTTCATATGGTGTGAATTTAGCTAGAATCTTGAAAATACCCCTGTAAGTAGTGTAGACTATCTTTCTGAAGGATTGAGCAAGAGGGCCAATGAAGAGAATTTAGGGAGCTTCCTTAAGTCAAAGGAAGTCATTAAGTCATAGGTCCATCTAGGTTAGCTCACTGTAGCCTCCACTCCTGTATTTCAGAAAGAGATGTTTCTCAGACATTCTAGAGATGCCAAGGATGTGCACTTCCATTGAGCTATGGCCCCAAAAGTACCAGAATAGACTGGCAAATGAGAATGCCCCTCATTGGGCCCCACTGCTCCCCACTGCCACAGGGCACCCCCCCCCAATAGGGAGCAAGGCATCAGCATAGGTAAAGCACTAAAACTTCCTGCTTCCCCATGCCATTGTCCCCATCTAGACTTCAGCTCCCATACCTGCTTTATGCATGTTTAAATGCAGCAAACAGGAAGGGTGGAATTACATGATTAATGTCACAGCTGGTCTGCCTTGAGAGCGAGGAAACACTGTTTTTTATTTCTCAGTTTTTCCTCATGGGCTGTCTGAATGCCTGATACAGAATCACATAATAAAATGTGTGTTTTACATTTGAGCTGCTATAATATCTTGAGTGACATTTGAAAAAAGGTGACCAGACTTCTATGGCTTCTTGGGCTTCCCCTCCCTTAACAATTTCTTGCATTCATTCATATAGCGTTCCTAACAATATATCTCCCCCTGCCCTCCCTTATTTCACTTTGCAGTTACCACATGGTACAAAGATAATCAACTTCTTACCAACACTGCCAGGTTCACGTTCTTGAACAGAGGGCAAGTTATTCAGATTGAAGGCGCCCAGATTTCTGACACCGGGATTTATAAATGCATTGTGGCGAACACAGCAGGAGCAGCTGAACTGTTCTACAGTCTTCAGGTTCATGGTAAATATTACCTCTCATAAAAAAAGACAGCCTTGGGGGGAAAACAATTTCTGTACTTCATCTGCTCTTTTCAAGTTTCATTGTATGCACTTAATACCTTCCAGGTACTTGTTAAAATAATTTCCCATAGGGTTTTAGAAAGAAGCAGAAAGCTCCATTTTGTAGAACTGACATACTGTAATTCAAAATGGGAAACCACTAAGTTCAGGAATATTTGCTCAACAGCACTGTGCAATGTAGTCATGTCTGGAAGAGAGATCCCGGTGTTGCTCTTTCAACAAACTGAGGGCCCAATCCTGAAGCCCTTAACACCGGTGGTATTTGCATATCGGGCAGCTAAATGAGTAGTGAATGTGCTATAAAGCACTTTTGGGGCACCATGGTACAAGGGAGCGCCCACACTGGGCCAGTGACAGTCACTGCTGGGTTTTAGCACTGGCCAGTGTAAGTGTATTCAGGGCGAAAGAAGTAGAGAGGGCAGAACTGGGCGGGAGGAGGGAAGATCAGGCCCGGGCAAAGTGGGGCTAGTGGAAGCCTTCACTGTTGGATCCTATGCCCTATGTTGGGCCGGGCAGCCCAACACGGGCCTTCTCAAGTTTGTGCTGGCGAAATAGCCAGCACAGACTCAAGTAGACTCATTGTGGGGTCTGTGGCTTTTCTCGGGTTAAGGGAACAAATGTCTTCTTCCCCTGAGGAGACTCTAGTGGTGCCACAATGCCCATAGAGTGCAGTGGTAGCCATATTGGTTCCACTGCTCCTCTGGATACCAGGCAGGTTAGGATTGGGCTGCCTGATGCCTTCGCCTTTCATTGCTAATATGGTTTTTCTTTCCATATCTGGAACTTACCTTTAACCCCAGCCAAGAATACAGAGTCTTTTGTTTCCCTGTTTTTCTTAAATTCCCTGTCTTGTTTCCTTCTCTCTATTTGTCCTTCTCCTTGATTTCTCCCATGGTCTTCTTCTCTTATGGAATGGGTGCACTAGTAGTTTTTCATGCTGTTGGTGATTGGGTGATTGGGTGAAGAAGAAATATTGGTTTCATCAGATCCCATGAAACACCACAGTCTATGTTCTACTTCCTGGTTTTGTTACCAGGAAGATTGCTTTGTTCCAGTCCCCCTTATTACCAAAACCTCTTTCTTTCTAAATTTTCTGTGTGAATTTGCAGCATGTTCAGTATTTTATCTACTATTAAAATATGTGTATATTTTACAAAAAAAAACTGTTTTTGTACAGCACTGGAAAAAAACTGGGCTATAAATCAGACTACTTGTATGGGATTAGTGTTGTGCTTTTAAGTGGTGATTCTCCTTTATTGAGCAGAGAAATAGCAGCTGTCACTATTCCTTCTAGCAAAGAAGAATTCCTTCTTCTAGTGACTGTTTGCTGGGGTCTCTTTTGAGATTTTGAGCCCCTGGATAGGAGCTGATACTTTCATTTGTCTTGCTGTGTAAACCACTTGGAGAACATATTTGCTTAAAAGTGTTATATAAATATCTCTCTCTCTCTCTCTCTCTCTCTCTCTCTCTCTCTGTGTGTGTGTGTGTGTGCGTGCGTGCGTGCGTATGTTTAATTGGATTTTTATGTTGGAATTTGGTATGTTGACTTGCAAAGACTACATTCTCCCAGTGAGCTAAACAGAAACTGTATGTAGTTGCTTTTAGCATTAATTGACTAATAATGACCTGGAGCAGGACATTTCCTTGGGGCCTGTTGATAGTCTAAGATGCAGCCAACAGCAATTAACTCCACCCAGTCATTAATTGCTAGGAAATGTTTGGCGCCAAGGATATTATCTGCAGTTTTTAGCCAGAAAATAAACCACAAACTTTTCCCAAATACTTGCCGTATGTGTTTTAAGGAGAATGGAATTTTAGAAGCAATACACAAAACTAGCAAACGTTTTGTCGTCGTACCCTGGACACTACCATATGTCTTTTTATAGTTTATACCAAGACACACATTTCATGTTTCTAAGCAGGGCGAATGGCAAGAATTGGCATGGCTAGGCACTTCCTATGACTGGAAACCTGAATAGCCCAGCATCTCCAATCACTAGTGAGCACTAATGGTGCAATTGTTTTCAGATTATGTGCTGCTGGTGGTCTGTCATATCCTAAGCCACTCCAACACAAACAGGGGGAACAAGGGCCCAGGAAACTCCACATCGGTCCAGCCCTCCCAGTAATATCTTTAGAGCAGTGTTTCTCAACATTTGTTCCCTTCCGTACCACTTTGCACAGTCCACCTATTGGTAGTACCACCAGAAGTAACTGGCAATGATGTCACTGCCAGTTACTTCTGGATTAAAAGACCAGATGCAATGCAACAAACACTGGTAAGAGGCTCAGGGTGAATGGGAGAGCTTTGTTGAGCCCTTGAAAAGTGCACTCTGGACTTCTGCCCACCGAGCCGAATCTTCACTGCCAGGTGTTGGGGATCTGGGGGTCCCAATTGTACCACCGGACACCAGCTCAAATTAAATACCATCTGTACAAGTACCATTGGTTGAGAAATGCTGCTTTAACGTAAAGAAACAGACATAGCCCATCAATCATAAAATGGCAGCCTGATGCCAGCCCAACATTAAATAATGAATAAGAGCTGATTGAAAAAACAGCCATGTCTGGTTTTATTTATTTAAAACACAGTTCGTAGAGATTTTTAGATTTTTTTTTAAACAACTGTGGGGAAACAAGCACTTATATTAAACCATTACTAGGTTTTAATACAGTGAAGCTTTATGCAATATGAATGTGTATTCTTATTTCATGTGAGTTTTATTACATTAAAATTGACATAAACACTGATGTACAAGAACCTTGTGGTTTCTCTTTGTCCTGTCACAACTCTCCTGTCACAAATGTATCTGTCAGACATTTGTCTTTCCAGAAGAGAAAGAAGGTCCGCACTATTAAAGGGGAAAAAACCCATTAAAAATAACATATGTATGCACTTTTAGAAAAGGACATATGCATATATAACTACTTTTGTTCTTTTTTCATTTGCTTCTGCTCTTAATTTTTCTCCTTTATCTTTTTTCAGTTCCACCCTCCATTCCTGGCAACAATGAAATGGTAACTGTTGTCGTAAATAACCCAGTAAGATTGGAATGTGAAGCCCGTGGGATCCCTGTTCCTATTCTGACCTGGCTGAAAGATGGGAGCCCGGTTTCTAGTTTTTCAAATGGACTTCAGGTACGCTTGTGTTAAAGTTAACTTGTATCTCACAGGATATTTAAACCAGTTTATTTAGTGTGAAAATTGGGCTATTGGGTGTGCATGAATCCCACATTGGAAGTGGCCAAAGGTAGTTTATTTTTGAATACTGGTAGTGTTATATGTTTGCAGAATTCCTTCTACTAATGCCTTAATTTGATGCACCCCAATTAGTGGGGGTCCCAATTATGTGGGACGTGGTGGCACAGCGGGTTAAACCGCTGCTGCTGGGCTTTCCAACCGGAAGGTTGGGAATTCAAGACTGCGCAATGGAGTGAGCGCCCGTTGCTTGTCCCAGCTCCTGCCAACCTAGCAGTTTGAAAGGACCTAAATGCAAGCAGATAAAAAGGGACTACTTCAGTGGGAAGGTGATGACGTTCTATGCGCCACGGCGTATAGTCATGCAAGCCACATGACCATGGAAGCTTGTCCTTGGACAAAACGCCGGCTCTAAAGGCTTTGAAACGGAGATGAGCACCGCCCCCTACAGTCGGTCACGACTACAGCATTCGGTTGCGGGGAAACCTCTAATTAGTGGTCATTAGAAAGCCACATTAATGCTAAGACCATGGGTAGAATATAGGAAGTGGATCCATGGTACCATCTTAAAGTTAGGTTAAGATTTACAGCAGTGGTTCCCAAACTGGTGGGTTCCCCTTTAAGGGGAATGGCCCAGAGATCAGCAGCAACATGATCTCTACAATCATGCTGCTGTCGGCAGGGAAGGGTTTTTTTTAACTTACCTGGGGATGATAATGGCTGTCCAGTAGTTTGGGGAGCCTGAGACCCTCTCTGCAGCCCTCCCTGAGGCTTGAAAATGTAAAAAGTTTTTTTTTAAAAAAAAATCACACTTCTGTTTTTTGGCCTAAAACCAGAAGTATTTTGTTTTTTACATTTTTTACTCACATCTCTCAATAGCCCTACTAATAATTGACCTTTCCTCAAACTCCTACTGCACCCCTATGGATCATTTATGGCACACTAGTTGGAAATCGGTGCTCCAAACTGAACATTATTTCTGTCTCGTTACTTGATAGTGAGAAACATGCCTGTCTCCTTTCCTGTTGCCTTGGTCACTGCTGTAACAGCATTCTATAGGGTAGGGAGAAAGTCATGTGCCTCTACTATCACAGTTGCTGGTAGGAAGAAAGCCTGCTCTTTCCCAGCAGCCAGGGGTAGGAGGTTTGAGGAGTTTGGGGCAAAGGATGGGCCCAATTTAGCCCAGCTCATGGGCTCAATTGGGGGAGAGGTTCTAGGCCTTCTTTCATTGCCAACCATGTCAGCTGGAGTTTGATGGACTCTGGACTTGGAATAACCAAGCTGTCTTCCACCTTCTTAGAATGGCTCGTTTCGCCAAGCCCAAGTCCAAATTGAGCCTAGAGAGGCCCATCAATCACTAGAAATTGTTGGTCATTCAAATCTCATATTAATAAATGCAAAGCCACTGAAGAAGCTTTTAGAAATGATGACAAATAGGATGATTGTCAAAATAAAACACATAGCATCACCAAAGTTGCATTATGGTATCTTAGTATGTGATTATACAGTAGTTAATTTTTTGATGTTGTGAACGTCATGCCACCTATTGGGAACTTACCTCTGTTTTAGATTCTTTCTGGAGGTCGCATCCTTGCACTGACGAGTGCTCAAATCAGTGACACAGGAAGATACACTTGTGTTGCAATAAATGCTGCAGGAGAGAAACAAAGGGATATCGACCTCAGAGTTCATGGTGAGGATCTCTGGAAACCTCCTTTTTTTTGCATTTCATGAAAGAAATGTCAGGGACTGAAACACTGTTTCTTAATGGATTTTGAGCACTGTTATCAGGCCTGTTAACAGCACTGTTCCCAGGGTGGCTGATGACATATTATTGAATGATTTTTGTGTCTGGGATGGATGTCCATATGCCTCTCTTGATAGCTGACTCTGCAGAGATTAAAGGGAGGGGAAAGAATGCTTTCTCTTGGGGTTCCCAGAGCAGAGGGGCTTGTGTATGCATAATAACCTTTTTGTTATCATATTCATGCTATACCTTTTTAGAATAAATAACTTGTCAGAGCTGTAGGATTTTTCTTTAAGGGTGCAATCCTAAACTGAGTTAGGCCAGCATAAACTAAACCAGCAAAGTTTGGCCAGCACAAGGGCCACTGTAAAGTATGTTTGGACCACTCTCTGAGTCAGAGAGGCCAGCCCACAGACGTGAGCCATCCTCCCTGACACCGAGAGTAGGCCAAACATGCTTTATGGTGTCCCCTTTGCTGACTTAGTTTAAGCCTCCGTTTGCCCGAAGATAAGATCTGAAGGTCGCCAGTTCGACAACACCGGAAGTCTCCGTGAGTGGCAGACCTTGAGAAGTGCGACTGATAATAGCTGTCTTCAGCTGCCTGTGAAAGGGGAGTTGTGCTGGGCCAGCTGTTTCTTTGGTGGGAGCAGAGAAGCCATTTATCAGCCAGCAGGAAGGCAAGCGTGTGGCCAAGAAAGAAGGACTAAACCACGAAAGTTCCATCTGTATGTTGTTCGTAGTTATTGAAAGATAGAACTTCTCTGTAATTTGTAAAAAACCCTTGCAGGTTTGGAGATAAAGTCTGCCCACGTAAACCACCTTGAATTAAAGCCAGAGGAGCAATCTAATGGCCAAAGAAAGGCGGTATATAAATACTTGCATGATGATAATGATGATGATGATGATGACCTAACTCCAGTTTAGGATTGTGCTCTAAGTATCTAAAGTTAACACTTGCAAGAAGAAATGTGGGTCATGGGTGTGGAATTTGGCTTTCATTTGGGTTTGATGGCCCTACAGGAGGAAGACAGATTTAAATGTCCCTTGTCCTTCTTCCTATCTTGAAACACTGGAAACATTCTGCTGCCCCTAGAGCTATGCAATACAGGTGTGCAAATGTTTCATGAAATTTATACTGGTTCCAAGGAAAAGACGTTAACATTATTCCACCTTGTGACTCGCAAGAAGCGTGTGTGGGTGATAATCACCTGTGGTGAGCTGCATTTAAATAGGCTGTTAGTTTTCATAAATTTCAAGATTTGGAAATAAGAAGAGAAAATTTTTATATGATCACTGAGCAATACATTGTAAAGGGCATTAGCTAAAGAACTACTCATACACAAAGAAGAAGAAGGCGTGACTGCTTCTAAAGCACTGGTGCCAGAATCTGGAGGGCCCTTGTGCCAAGTCCAATTTAATTAGGGACTTCTCCTCTCCAGCGTTACCAGCAACATGTGGTGAGGGTGTGTCCGGTGAGGCAGAACTGCCCTTCATATCCCTGCTGCCTGCATTGGGGAACTCCCAAGCGTCATCCAGTTGGGACCTTGGGAGTCCGGGCCCGTGGCTTTTGCTCTGCCCACATAGTGGCCAATCTTGTCAACCCCTTGACACTGTGAGAGCTTCTTCAAAGTGGCTGGATCCCCTTCTGCTCTGGTAGCATCTTTACAAAGGAACTACATGAACCCACTGGGTGTGGCTCCCTCTCACAGAAGTACTGCTCCCCCCAGGACCCAGACAGAGGCAGATCTAAGGGAGGGCAAAGCTCTAAGTTTTGCAAGAAGCCTTACCTTGCAGTGGAAATCACTCCTCTCCTGTACCGTTTTAGCCAATCCTCACAGGGAAAAGCAACATCTTGGCGTTGCTTACTGGCTACAGCAGCAAGGGAGAGGAGGGATTTACACGACAGGGTAAGGCTCCTTGCAAAACTTAGAGATTTGCCCTCCTTTAGATCTGCTTCTGGACCCAGACAACTCTGTTGTCTGCTGGCAATGTGTTCTTCAGCAGACTCATGCAGTTCCTTCCTAAAGATGTTCCTGGAGCAGCATCGTGTTGAGACACATGGAAAGTTCTCATACTGTTCTGGTAATGCATGAATACTGCTTAATTTTTTTTAGGAGATAATACCTGTTATAGAAGGTGTGGAGGCACAATATTTAAAGGTTACTATTTTGTGTTGTTTTAAAGAACAGAAACAAAGGCTGTAGAACAAGATGAAATTAAATGTTAAAAACGTGTGTTCCTATAGTTCCGCCAAACATTATGGGAGAGGAACAGAATGTGTCCGTGCTCATGGGAGAAGTGATAGAACTGCAGTGCCAGAGCAACGCCATTCCCCCACCCACCCTGGTCTGGCTGAAGGACGGTCGGCCCTTGCTGAAGAAGCCAGGTCTCAGTGTTACTGAAAGTGGAAGCATATTGAGGGTAAATCCATCTGGGCTGCCTCCTAAGTCTCATTCATATGATTCGTGGCAGTAATTATGCAAGAATCAAAGGCTGTTAATATAGGCACTAAGGCTTCTATGGTCAGAATTACTACCTAGTGAGAAACTGATTTTCGAGAATTTAGGCCACATTCACACAGTCCAGATAGTGTCCCGATGTTTCTCCCTAACTATGCAGGGCTTTTTCAAGGGAATAAAACAAACCTATTCCCTTGAGAAAGTTTGGGCAAAACGTTGGGACACTATCTAGACTGTGTGAATGTGCCCTAAATACTTGAAAATGAATTCCTCACTAGGTAAAAGCTGTTAATGTCTTTAATTTACCTGCCCCATGTTTCTAGAACCCTTTGGTGAGCCTAGGATTCCCTTATCCCTGATTTCCCAGCATGTCTGCCTGCCTCTCCTCAAATTATACATGAATGCAGGATTGGCATAAGACCTGACACCACCACATCAGGGGTCCTCCTGGGTGGGCTGACCATGAATGTTGTTCTTTTGCCTTCTCTTTCCCCTCTAGCATGGAGAAAGGGAAAGTTCTGGGCTCTTTAAATGGTCCAGAAACTTCTCATCTATAAGTAGAACTACTTCTACTTATCCATCCAGAAACTACTCATCTATAAGTAGATCCTACCTGGCTAAGGGCTGCATTTAAATGACCCTATTATGCGGGCTGAACCGAAGACATGCATCTTTCCTATTAAAAAAAGCAACACCTTAGCTGGGAGAATGTTTAAAGGGCACCTTTGTAGTCTGCCGAAAAAGTGGGAAACATCATTTTTAGAGACTTGCAAAAGTGCTCTGTGGCATTTTGTTGCCTTGTCACAATTTGTTCACTTCCCTCAGTAGAGAGGTTTGCTTGATCCCAATCTCCCTCTGCTCCTTCCCTGGCTTGATTTTAATTCAGTGGGGTCTTGGGTATCTTGAAGAAGTCTGGTAATCTGACTAAATATTCCTGCTTCTCTTAAAATTTCTACAGATGTTTTTGTCTGAGAGGGATCCTCCAAATATGCTTTGCAATTTGCTTTTATAATAACAATAATATCATTTTATGTAATGCTTTAGACCAGTGGTATTCAAATTTTTTTTTACTGGGACCCACTTTTTAGAATGGCACTCATGTTGGGACCCACCAGAAGTGATGACATTAACCTGGAAGTGATGTTGTGGCAAGAAGTGACATCATCAAGCAGGAAGTGCTGTCATTGTAACATAATAAAATGACACTCCTGAAATGCAAATTTGTATTCTTGGACTTCAGCAATTGTACAACCATGAAAAATCCGACAGAAAACAAGATTAGGACAAAATACGATGTAAAAGCAGTGAACTAAAAACAATAAAAAACACTCACTTGAAAATTCAAACTGTTAACACAGAAAAGGCATATAATATAACAAAAGTTGTCTGCGGTTTCCAAGATGGCTGCTCCCAGCTTACTGCGACCCACCTGACATCAGGTCGCAACCCACCAATTGGGTCCCGACCCACAGTTTAAATAACACAGTTTTACAATCATCAAAAATTGAACATAATACAGAAGGGTTACAACTAGAACAGTGATGAATAAGTTAAGTCAGTATTTTTAGCCCCATATGCATTAGGGACTTTGGGCAAAACCTAACCAACTTTCCAACGCTGACATAGTGATGCCAATGAGGCCTGTTCTGTATTTTGCAGTGGAGTACAAGTCACAGAGGCCTCCTCAAGGTAAGGGAATATTTGTTCCCTTACCTCAGAGCTGCATTGCCCTTACCTCAGTGCTGGAAAGTTGGTTAGGAATGCACCCTGAGAAAGATAAGCTTATCTATCGTCACCTACAGCTCAGTGGTATTTCTACTGGGGTGGAGCTAAGTGCAGAAGCCTGAACTTCTGTGTAAAGTAGCCCTTCCCCCTCGCCTTCAGTGCCATTTGCAAACAAAGCCTCCAAGACAGCATTCCAAGCAGCAAATGGCTCTAGGCAAGGAACTTTACACAGGAACTCAGACTCCTGCAACACATACCGTCCCTCCATAGGAACCCCACTGCTACAGCTCAGTCTGGTGCATTTCTATTCAGACTTACAGAATTTGGTGAGACTTACTCCCATGTAAGTCTGTACACGATTGCAGCCCTAGTAGGTTTATGACAGAAGTGAGGTATCCTGATTAATAGCTTAGTTACTTAGCCACTATATTACACCAACTCTCAGTTTTGCTTTAAGCAAAACTTTATGGAAAGTGTAATCAGAAGAACATTTGTCAAATATGAAATCATTATCAGCCCATGATGGGGGGGGGGAATGGTGAAAAACAGATACCTTTTATATGTTAAACTAAGAACACAATGCTTTTCAAGAAGTCTCCCACTCACTAGCTGACCCTTTGCTGCCCTTGCAGATTTGTATTGTGCAATAGGATAATGTTGTGATACCTAGAAGATTTTTTTTTATTGCTAGATTGAAGGAGCCCAAGCTCAAGATACTGGACGTTACACTTGTGAAGCCACAAATGTAGCTGGGAAAACAGAAAAGAACTACAATGTCAATGTATGGGGTAAGGTTTGCTGTCTTTGCAGGTATTCTCATGAAGAATGGAACTGTAGGCATGAATGTAATAAGTTCTTCTGGAACACTCTGAGGAGTGGGCAAAGAAGCCTGCAGGGCCATTATCATGCTGCAGTTCAGAGACTCTCTCTTTTTAAATACAGCACATCATGTGTCCTTGGAGTGATTAGTGCTTGATACCCACTTTCATTATGGTATAAGCCTCTACAGGGCTTGGATGTGCCAGAGAAGAAGGCTGAGAACAAACACCAACTTTTCATTGCCATCGCTCACAAGGTCTACATGCATAAATGTCTTAATGACTAGGTCTCACTGACATGAATCATTCATCCCCCCCTTTTTTTTTGCTGCAGATGGATTATGTAAAAGCTGGCTTACTCATTTAGAAATTTATTTATGGTCCTATCTGTGGCGAGGGAGAGCACGTGAACCCAAGCACCAAAGTAGATGTGGTTGGAATTCCTGAAGTCTTTTTTTCATTTCCAAAAAGCAGCTGTGCAGGGGGTGGGTGGGTAATTTGGACGTGGGAAATATGGATCAACTATTTGCAGCTGCACCAATTTCCTCACTTTAAATGACCCCTCCTCCGAAGCTGGTATTCACTGTGGAGGGAAAATGTGCGGGCAGTGGTGTCATTCAAATGATTTAGGAACAGGAACTCACTTTTGATTGGCACTTGTTGGGAACCCGGAACCAGCCACAGAGCCCGTTAGGATCCGGAACGCCCATTCTGGTCCGTTCCCCCTGAATGACATCACTGTGTGCGGGGCATAATTTGTGTCTGCATGTTTGGGGGAGCTTGGAGTAGGGCTGTGATACAGAGAGAAAGGGATTAGACATTCTTGGCCCATGCCGTGGCCCAGATCCTGCTCCCACCCATGAGTGCTTTTTTGAAAAAGCAAAAGACATTAGAATTCCAGCTGTAGAATTCCTGCATCACAGTGAGTTTGATCCAGAGACTTGCTTCCATGACCCACCACAACCAATATACGTGCTGGGGCTGGGTGTGAACTGATCAGTTAAGCACACAGTTCAGCACTTTCAGCAGTACTATATGTGCCTGATTTTCCCTATATTGCAGCCCTTGAAGATTTATTGTTTTATAATAAAGAAAAGGGACAGTTTCCTTTTCTGTATGAAGAATGTCATGGCTCAGCGGTGTGCTATGTAATGAGAATACGCATAGAGCTTTTTTGCCATATGAGCCCAGAGAGATGCAGTATTTAGAAGGCCCTCTATGATATTTGAGGATGGTGCTGCAAGTTTAAAAAAATTGTAAAGCAAGAGAATTATTCTTCCCAGTTATCGTGGAGTTTGCCTATGGGTTTGAAAATCACCCATTGACACCCAATGCCTATGAAATTCACCCATTGGCAACTGTTAAAATTATTCTTTGTTTGCACACTGGGGCCAGAAGCAATGTTGGACAGTCTTGTGTGTTGTAAATCCAGCTGATTTATGTTTGGAGTATCAGTCCATTCCCTTAAGGCTGTCTCCCGTGCCAGCAGCTGGCAGCATTCAGCAAAGTGTGTTAATGGCTCCTCTCCTGGGAGACTTGAGTGAGCTTACTGGTTTGAAGCTGGAAAGACTGAAACCAACCTTTGAAATTCGTGTAACACAGTATAAGTCTTAGTGCTGCCAATGTTGAAACATACATATCTGTTTTGTGTTTAAAACACTGAGAAAGTCAGGTGGCCAAATGGATATCTTTCCTCTTTTGCATGTTGTTGAAATATTCTTGAGTAAACTAAGACATTAATTTGTGGGCTGTGCTTACACCATTTAATCTGCAAAGAGTTCTTTCTTGAAATGAAGATCCATAAGAAATTAGCTTTTATTTTCTTCTAGCGAATTCTTTAAGTGAATAATAGCACAGTCAAATGCATGTTTGCTCTGAAGGAAGTGTTCATAGGATTGCAGCTCTAGAGTGTTAACGAATTTCATTCTTCTAAAGATTGTCAATTTTTTTTATTTCTTCCCTGTAGTGCCACCAAGTATCTACAGTTCAGATATTCTTACTCAGTTGACTGCAATTGAAGGAAACCTTATCAGTATGATATGTGAATCCACTGGGATTCCACCTCCAGCTCTCAGCTGGAGAAAGAATGGTAAGCGACTGCATTTTTTTTTTACCGTTTTTGTCTTTTTGAGGGCATTTATAGGAGCTCACTACTCCCTTCCCTACTCCCTCTTGTGAGTTTCGGTATGTAACTGATTTGCAAAAAATAAAAATAATAAGGTCCTGCCCTCCTAATCAGGCGTACTGTATTGTGAACCTTTAGTGCTTTTTGGCGGTTTTGAACTGACAAGGACAGAATCAGTTTCTTTCTGTACTGCTACAAGAGGACTTAAAGAACTCTGAAGTATGTCTTCTTTTTTCATCTCTCATACATTATTAGTATTTCTCTTGTAGGTTCTCCACTGCAGGTTGACCCTACAGGAAGGGTCAGAGTGTTATCTGGAGGAAGACAGCTGCAGATTTCAATTGCTGAAAAATCAGATGCAGCCTCTTACGTGTGTATGGCTTCAAACGTAGCTGGAATGGCAAAGAAAGACTATAAATTGCTTGTGTATGGTAGGTCATCATGTAAAATTGCCTATAGAAGTTTATTGGTTGGGAAACCACTACTGCAAGAAACTCAAATGAATATCGCAATGTTACTGTAGTAGTGTTAGAGAACTAGAGCAGACCAGAAAGTTATCAAATCCTGAAATACAGTAAGATAAACAAGTGATCTTTTGTAGTTCTCTCTTTTGAATCCCAGTTTCATTTAGCCATAAATATAACCATAAATATATAGCACTGATGGTTTTGCTAAAACTTAGAAACCAAACTCTAGTGCTGAAACTTGTTCTTATTTTGCTTCTGTGAATAGTTCGTCCAACTATATTGGACAGTGGCAGCCAACAGTCGGATGTAACAGTGACCCAAGGGAGTGATATTCTGTTAGAATGCAAGACAGAAGGCACTCCACTGCCAGCTGTCACCTGGATGAAGGATGGTCGGCCATTAATCAATGGGAGAGGAGTTGAAATCCTGAATGAAGGACACCTTCTTCGTCTTAAAAACACTCAGGTGTCAGACACTGGCCGCTATGTGTGTGTTGCTGTGAATGTGGCTGGACTGACCGACAGGAAATACGACTTAAATGTTCATGGTGAGCAAGGGAAATGGAATCACATTCATGTATTTATATTCTGCAACCTATTCATAAGTAAACTCATGGTGTTTTAAGCAATTTCTAAAATGGGATGAGAAAGGAGAGCATTTTAATCTGTTCAGGCATCTTGCATCCCTTACAGACGTGTGAATGAAGATTTGCTTTTAAAATGGAAATATTTCTATTCCTAGCAAAGGGAAAAGTATATCATGGTCTCTTAGGCCAGTGGTTCCCAAACTGTGAGTTGCAATTCAATTTTTGATAGGTTGCAAAAGGCTTAGGCAGCAACGGAAGTACATGGGGTGGCCTAATATTACAGGGCAAATTTAAAATTTAAAATCAATCCATTCTATTTGTAATCAAGCACATCAAGACACTGACAAATCATGTACACACCTCTTCTGCAGGTGGGTAGTGTCACACGTCAAGACACCGCCTCCAAACGTTTTGATGGTGATGTCATCATGTCACTGCCAAACTTCTGCGTTGTCGAGCTCTGTGCTGAAAATGGGCCACAGTGCTAAACAGATTGGGAAGCACAGTACTAACTAGACTATTGTCATAGTTATGCAAGAAGGAGCCTGAAGCATTTTTGAAAAGCAAAAGAAGATAATTCAGTAACATTTGGAATAGTTATGGCAATACTTTATGACTTATGGCAAGTATTCAGAATCATGCTGAGCAAATGAAGCAGCAAATGTCTGTTTTGTGAGTCCTCTTGACTCTAAACTCTTGAGAATGCTCTCCAGGATGAGACAATGGCTGCAATCCTGCCCACAGCTGTTCAAATTTAGTTGTAGTCAGGGACGATGGCTGACATCTTTGTGCTGGCTTCTCTGACTCCGAGAGTGGTCCAAACATACTTTACTGTGTCCCTTGTGCTGGCCAAACTTTGCTGGCTTAGTTTATGCCAGCCTAACTCAGTTTAGGATTGTGCCAGTGAGGATTGCATTGAAGATGTAAAACTTTGCATTGCATTGAAGATGCAAATTCCTAAAGCAGAGACTAGGCACTGACCTTAAATTTGATTCACATATTGTACAGCAAACCCCATTTGATGCATACACTGTATACATACTACTTTCAGTGCTAAATACTAGTGCTGTTAACAAGTCTCAAAATTTGAGTTGAGTCAATTCAGCAGTTTCCGTCCCCTCGTGAATTGACTTGTACACAAGCCCTAGCAAGCACCTGTGGTAATGCCACCCTGGAATTTCACAAGTCATTTTCATATGAGTTATGGGTCTTTTTGTGGCAAGCTGTGGGGTGGGTCAATGCATGTGCACGCATGCAACTACAAACAGTCAAAATGGGAGGTGCGGGTTGCAGTCACAGTTGTCGTTTCACACTTAATGTTCCGGCGAGCCAGCGATGCATTGCTGATAGTGCTTCACTCCTAAGTGGCCTCTGCGAGAAAACCTCCCAACATTCACGTCACAACTGAACTCAGAAAAACAGAAGGAAGAAAAGTAGTCGTGGCCGTGGCACATCATTCATTGTGAGACCTGTTTTCCACCAAAGCCGAACTGACCTGTGGCTGTTACACGAGCGAGAGAGCATACATGGCTGCAGGAAACCTTCAGCTCCATACGAAACCAGCCACCACAGTGAGAACTCCTCCCCCTCATGTTCACATCACAACTCAGAAGAACAGAAGGGAAAAAAATAGTCCCAGCTGGCTGGTCATTCATTGAGACTTTTGTTATTTTTCCCTCTCTCCTGTGGAGGAGGACCAGGATTGGAAGAGGTGTGCCCATTCCCCTCTTCCCAGAACTCATTGTCACAAGTACAGTTGGACTGGACTACTGGATAAAAGTTTATCTAACCACTCTGGCCTTGAAAGCTTGTTGGTTTGGTGGGTTTGGTGTGGTGGAGCTGCAATCTGAGGTAGAACCTCAACTAACATGCCCTCCAAAAATAGCCCTCCAGCTGCACATGCACCTGAGAGGGAACCATGCCCATCCCGTCCCTGCATGATGTGCCGAGCAGACACTAGCTGCCGCTCAGCAGGGGGCATCTTGTGCATCGCCCAAAAGCAAAAAGGAAGCCTGGCCAGTGCTCCTGGCCCTTGTTCTGCCAAAGTGCTGCTGCTTGCTGAGTCCCCAGAGAAGAAAGTCCAGCCCCGGCAGTAGCAGAGGAGGAGGTGACAGAGTCAGTGATCAGCCAGCACTTCACCTGCCTTGCTCAGTGAGGAGAAATTCCCCCTTTGCCTATGACTCAAATCTTTTGACTAGCTTTGATAAGGAGACTTTGAGCCTTGCACACCAACCGGGAGGCAGCCAAAGTGAGAGAGGGAGAGGGCAAAAGGGGTGGGTCCGCAGATTATATGAAAAAAATTAAACCCATTTATTTCTCGCTTAACAAAAAAGTTACCAACACTCATTGGATAACAAAATATCACAAACCTGTTGACAGTCCAGGAAAGTGGCGATATTTATGGGGTGAGGTGGAAAGGTTGGTATTTGTAAAATCATATCATGCAGATTACGGACAAGATCCAATTAATACTTCAAATTTTATACATTATTTATTTAAATGTATTTATTTAATGTAAAACGGATTTTGGGAGGCCCCTGAACACGTGTAAAATATACAATGTGGCCCTCATACTGAAAAGTTTGGACCCCTAATCTAGAAAATCCCTTCTAGTGGCAGGTGGTACCTAAACAGAAAAGGCAGCTGTCTTCTCATCCTTCCCTGTACTATACTCAACTTTCTTCCTGATGCTTCTCTGCAGATGAGTATTTCTTTCCCAGCTGTTTTATTAATGCAAAATTGGGTTCATTTGTCCCTAATCCAGCTAATAACAAATTCTTGTATTTTGCTTTTCTTTGTGTGTGTTATTTTGTAGTCCCTCCAAGTATCGCAGGGGAATGGGTTGTGCCTGAAAATATCAGTGTAGTAGAAAGGAATCCTGTCACCCTCGTTTGTGAAGCTTCAGGAATTCCCCATCCGTCAATAACATGGCTCAAGTATGGGCAGCCTGTCTCTTCAAGTAACTCTGTAAGAGTCCTGTCAGGTAAGGGAGAAACCCAGGAGAAGACAATGTTACTTTTTGTTTAAAGATGATGAAGACAGTTTGCAGTGGACTGAGGATAAAATTATGTACAAGCATGTGAAAAGCCCCCATGAGACACACAGTTGGCAAATAACATGGAGCATCAGGAAGAAATTATTTAAAAAGAGGAGCCCTGTGCTTCCATAGGAGCATGTTGAAATCACACCATCATTTTAGGTCAAAACTAAATATGGGCCAAGTTATACAATTAGCAAAATCACATGGCAATGCCTTTCCTTTGTTATACCTGTTTTTTTGGAGGTGGGCGATACTTTTAAAATCCCACCAATAGTATGACCTTATGCGCATAGAAAACGTAGCATGTCGGGAGAAGGGTTCAGTCTAGAATGACCTTGATGTGCTAATTTTTGGTGTGGGAGGAATGATTTTTGCAAAACAGTATGAAGACTTGGCATTGATTCATTTTCAAATCTCAGCTCAGCCATGGATTTGGTAGAGCTGGGTTATATGAGGTGGGTTAAGAAGTGCTTATTTTTTTTTCTTTTTCCAAAAGCAGCTATGGGGAGACTGGGAATCTAACTCTTGCTTTTTGCTTTGACCCTTGGAGCTGCTTTTCATCCCTTGGAGCTGCTATTTGCTGCAACAAAATACAATAATATTGGCAAGAAAATTAAAAATATGGGGCATTTCTGGCATGCAGGAAGAGTTGGGCTTTATTGTATAAGTTGTTCTAGTATATAAGTAATCCTAATGTATGCGTTCATGGCTTATTTCTCCAGGTGGCAGAATGCTGCGTTTGATGCAGGTGAATGTGGAGGATGCAGGTCGGTACACCTGTGTAGTGACTAACATTGCTGGAGAGAAGAGGAAGAACTTCGACCTTTTTGTTCTAGGTAAGTGTACAAGAATGGTCAAAAGTGCCAAACAAAAAGTATAGGATTTTCTGCCCCAACAGACCCAAACTATTCCTCATTTTAAAACTTCAACCTACTTAAAAGACTGGTGGAGCCACTTGGTGGCACTTCAACTCGGATAATTGAGCATGTGGTGAATCTCATTGCAAATTGAAGAAGCTTAACCCCGGCTAACTAGGCAAGAGGCACTTTTCCAAGTGGTGTTCCTCTTATATTTAGCAGGGGGAGAGTAATTGTCCCTCTTTACCTCAGCACAGTGTCTTTTCTAGTGGCTGTTGCTGGTGGTTTTCTGCATTTTTTTTTTTTTAAGATTGTGAGCCCTTTTGGGACAGGGAGCCATTTAACTTTATTTTCTTTGCTTGTAAACCACTTTGTGAACTTTTTGTTGAAAAGCGATTTATAAATACTGTTTGATTGATTGATTTTAAAAACTGTTCCTTTACTAAAAATTTCATTTTTCCAAGGAAGTCTTAACCAGGTAATCTAGTCGACATAAATTCTATCATCCCACTGAAATGAATTTCATCTAGTCATTTTAGAGTATATTTGGGCGAGTGTAAGAGACATTTTAATAGTATTTTTTTAGGTTAGCAACAAAACTGTGCGTTTCTTCTATCCAAAGTGTAGATATAGTCTCAATTTTCATCCCAATGAGTATAATTTCACATTGAGCTCTCTGCAAAAGCAATTATTTTTCTCCATTTTTAAAAAAGGAAACTTCTGATCTCACTGTGCACTTAGCAAAGGTCTGACATTCCTTTCCTGTCCACTGCAGCTCAGGCTGTCAACATGGGTTGAGAATATGGCTGCTAACAAAGGGGTAGTATCTCTGATTTGAGCTGCAGTCGTCTTCTGCTTTTGCATTCTTATGCTGATGTGTCTTTTTTGTTGTTTTGGATTTTTTTTTTTTGAAATATAAAAGTTCCTCCAGGAATTGTGGGAGCAAATAAATTGGAAGATGTGAAAGTGAAAGAGGGGCAAAGCATTATGCTAACGTGTGAAGTGACAGGTAAGCCAGGCCAGTTGGAGGCTCTCCTTGGTTGTGGTTGGAATGGACTTGACATAAATCCTGTTCAGATGCTTCCGTTCAGATGCCAGGAGTCCATGTGATGGGGGAGGAGCTAGAGTATTCCAGCAGGCTCCACTCTGCACAGTGTAATTCCAAAGCCCTGCCTCCCCATGCATGTATTGTTTGTCTGTGTCAACACACATTGCACATGGGGAGAAATCCTCTCTGTGATCTAGAATCCTGGTTGTTAAAAGAGCCCACCCTGTGCTGAAGATGCACAGTCATTAATATTTACCAATACCTGTTGCTTTCTCCAAAAAAAAGGGAACCCCATTCCAGAGATTACATGGTTAAAAGATGGGCAGCCTTTCCCAGAGGATGATGGACACCAGTTAATGTCCCGTGGACGTTTTCTAGAGATTAAAAATGCGCACATAGCTGACACAGGAAGATATACCTGTATTGCATCCAATGCAGCTGGAGACAAGAGCAAAACCTTCAGTCTTAATGTGCTTGGTAAGATTTCTGAACTGGTAAATCAAAATCTTTTCCTTCCAAGGAAGACAATGGATTAAATAAGTCTTAAATATATGTGATTACAGTTGTGTTACTACTTGCAAGGGTCCTGACAAGATAGTTGGGGCTTGGTACTGCATATCAGTGGGAGGTCAAAGGATATGGGGCAAATATTTGGGCCATGACATAAAGGTTTGAGCAATGCAAATTGGGAAGATGGCAAATGGTAAACAGGTCTCCCCGGAAGTATTTCCAACCCTGGTATTTCTGGTCTGCAGACATTGCAGTGTGCTGTGCTTTACAGGACTTTGTAAACTACACAGGTGCATGTGGAGTCATGGTCTCATAGGATAGGCAAAGCTGAAAGCAGTGTACAACACTTTGGAATTATGCATTCAACTAGGCAGATGTTCCTCGTTCATATACTGGGCAAAATGTATGCCCCATGGCCCTGCTTGACCAGCAGTCTCTGTCCAGTTCTGTCCTTTGGCCCTAAGGTGGCTGTTGCACTGGCATCCTCCCCTCCCAAATAGTCATGATAATTTGAAATGTTAATTTATTTCACTTAAGGGCTACTTACTATGCTACATTTCTGGATTATGGGAGTGTTGCAGCTACATTGTTTTCCAAAAATATGAATAGAGTCCTTGACTCTAGCTGCAGATGTATTAGATATGCTTCCCTAGGCAAGATATATTCATTTATTTCCTAAAGTTTGAGGGTGCAATCCTAAACTAAATTAGGCCATCTTAAGCTAAGCCAGCAAAGTTTGGCCAGTACAAGGAACACCGTAAAATATGTTTGGATCACAGTTGGAGTCATAGAGGCCAGCACACAGGCGTGAGCAGTAATGGCATCTAAATGATTTAGCAATAGGTACTCACTTTTGATTGGCACTTGTGTCGGGGCCCGCCCATCGGAAGTGAGGTCATAGCCGGAACCCAGGAACTGCCCCCAGGAACCGCCGTGCCTCCTCAGTAGGCTGCGCGGCGGCCCGGGAGAAGGCCCGGGAGTCCTGGGCCTTCCCCAGGGCCTCCACGTGGGCTACCGATTCCCCCCCAGGAACCGCCGCGCCTCCTCGGGAGGGAGCCCCAGGCAGCCTACCTGCTCACGCTGCTGCTGCCATCGGTCTCCCTCGCTCCGCTGCCTGCCTGCCTGGCTCTGAGAACATGCAGGCAACTCAAACGTGCAGGCAATTCAAACGTTGCAGGGGGTGGGGCGGAGCGTCGATGAGTGGGCGGGGCCAGCCCTAATTCTAGGAACGGGTACTCGTGTACCCCCACGTACCCGCTACATGACATGTCTGGGCATAAGCCATCCTCCCTGACTCTGAGAGTAGTCCAAATGGTGGCTCTTTATGGTGGCTCTTGTGCTGGCCAAACTTTGCTGGCTTAGTTTATGCTGGCCTAACTCCAGTTTAGCATTGCGCTCTGCATGTGGTTCCAGTGTGTAGATTAGAATGTTCAAATTAAATCCACCAGGATCAGTAGCTGTTCGTTGCTTTTTCTTTATGGTTGCTTTTCTTGCATCTTATCTTGCTCAGTGTCTCCAACTATTGTGGGTGCAGACAATGATGGGAGTGCAGAAGAGGTTACAGTTATCTTGAATAACCCCACATCCCTGGTTTGTGAAGCTTATTCATACCCGCCAGCTACAATCACATGGCTGAAAGATGGAGCTCCCATAGAACTAAATAGGAACATAAGGATTTTACCAGGTAATGATTTGTATACCATTTGCAATAAAATTGTGCCTGCGGGTTCTTTCCTTCATAAATCAGTTTTACTATTGCATTGGAGAAGTCTAAATAGAATTTTCTATACAAATAGGGAATGATGCCCAATAATTTTAGTAAATCACTATTTTAACATAAACAGTATATCTAAAATATTGTCTTCATACAGTACAGTTGCAAGCAAGGCCTAATGCAGCTGGTCTAGGTTGTACAAACTCGCTTATCCGAATAGCCAGGAACAAGCACGTATTTGTATTATTGGAAATGTAAGTCCACCTTTCAAGATGCAATTCAATTTTGCAACTGTGTTCCCTATGGCGGTGGTGGGGTCTACATTTTCACAGAGGTGATAAAGTAAGGTTTCTATTTCAGAGCACAGGTTGGGGCTCACATGACTGAATGCACTTCCAGGCAACAAAGTCCCCAGGAAATAGCAAACTAACACATTGGAGAGAAAACTAGGCTGGAAACCTTAACATTTTGATCTCCATGTGGTGAAAATGAAAGAGCTTTGAGTTATGGGAACCTTCTTTACATGCATTCTGAAGTGGCAAAGTCAAGTTTAGCTAGACTAGCTAGAAAAAGCATACTTTGGCAAACTGCATTTGGAGGCCCCACAACTGGCAAGATAGTTTCTAATTTAATTTCTGACTTCAAAATTGGACTCTATTTCATTCTGCAATTTGAAAATCGTTCAGGAATGTGAACAGCCACACTTCACAAACTATCTCATCACAAAGGGGTGTTCTAATATGGCTAAGGTTCAGGGCCAGTTCACATGAGTTCTGCATGCGCGATGGGTGCTTGGATTGATTATTGCACGTAGAAGCCTCCTGATCATGAAAGCCTCTTGTCGGTTTTTAACAAATTCAAAATCTCACTTTTTTCCTGGCATTACTAAACTCAGATTTGTGGTGGTGTACAAATTTCTCATGTCTGCATGTATTGGCTTCATTCCTTTGTCACAAGCAGGGAACAAATGGCTGCAGGTAGTTTCAGTGGTTACCGTTTTCCCATTAAAGTTAGCATGACAATTAATCCAGTCCTGGTGCTTAATGGAAGTTAAAAGAATTTAACGTTTACTCCTTCTTTGTCAAACTTGAGGATTTCCCCCAAGAGCTCTGTCTATACAAGTTTTGAACGTGCAGAAATAAGTGCAATTGCTTCTTACAGCAAGAACATTCATGTAGCATTCATGTAGCAGACATGATACAATGTATAAAGAAGGCTTTCTCAGAAAGAAGTACAAAAGCATCATATTTTTGCAGGTGGTCGTACTCTGCAGATCCTGAATGCACAGGAGGACAACACTGGTAGATATACTTGCATAGCTACAAATGAAGCTGGGGAAACATTAAAACACTACAAAGTGAAAGTGTACAGTAAGTATGCTAAGACCAGGTTTTACTTATCATTCCTCAAGTTATTGTTTGGTTCTTGTTTTTGCTTCTCAGTTTCTTCTGTGTTGTTGTTATTTAGGATTTCTGCTGTATCCTCACATTTTATTCACCTGCCAATGCAGCGGTCCTCAAAGTCCTACTAAGACTTCGAAGACTTCGTAAATGCTTGCAGGGGCGGGGCGGGGATTAGGGGTAGGAGAATCCGGCAGCACCGCAGCAAATGCGGTGCTGCTGGTATTTAGGAGCTTTTGCCCTACCTGGGGGAGGGGACAAAGGGGTATCCCAAAGGGACAATCTGGAAAATGCAGTATTGTGGACATATTGTGCTAAAGAGCAACAACCATCTTAGGACATATTGAAGACAAACTCTGCTGAAATAAAATGAAAGGGCAAATTTGCACCATCAGAGGGGAGTTTGGGACATGGTGAAATGGTGCACCCAGCACATGACTCATTCCAATTTGCTGTTCTTGCTGCACAGCTGCTAAAAGCAGCCTGAGCAAGGAAGTAGTAGATACAGTGATGGCACTGCAGAAAAGGTCATAGTTACCCTGATATCCCCACATCCCTATGCTGTGGTGCTTGTTCATTCTCCCTGGATGTCTGGTTTAAGGATGAAATTCCCTCAGAATCAAATAAATACAAATTTAATAGTAATCACTTGTTGATCTCCACTTCTTGATTACCACCACTTCCTTGTTGATTGCTGGTGGCATGCCAGATCAGTTATGTGCCAAATGCTTCACTCTGTACAAAAACCTCTGTGTAAATTCACATCATCCATTCAGGTTTACTTGTCAGCTGTCAGATTTGTAAATTGTTAGATGCAAAAAAATGTTAATGATGTATAGGTAAACACACAAATAACCCTGTGACGAATAACTAATTCTTGATATGTGCTTTCATGTAGTGCATGTCACCTAACCCTGGTTTAGTCCTACTATGTATGCATGTTCACTTTCTGATACTATGCAGGATAGAAAGTGAAATTAACCATTTCTTGGCCTCTCTCCTTCTGTCCAGTCCCACCCACCATCAGCAAAGGGGATTTGTCAGGAGTAGGCTTGTCTCCTAAAGAAGTGAAGATCAGAGTGAACAACAGCCTTACCCTGGAATGTGAAGCGCATGCGGTTCCTGCTGCTGGCATCAGATGGTACAAGGATGGACAGGCCAGTCAAAAACTTAATTCCTTTCAGCAAGTAGCCTTCTTGACATAACTCTCTCTCCCTCTCCCCTCCATCCCATTTTATAGCATATGCTAATCCAACACCAGAGGAAGTCCTACCTTCTCTCCATGAATGAATGTCAAACCCCACAACCCATAACTGTGCAATGGAATAAGAGGAACTGCCCATTGCACAATCACAGTTCTGCAATGTGCCTCATTGCTCTTCTTTTACAGTGCTTTGTACTTACAATTTATTCCATATTTTTGCTAGCCTGGTATCCATTGGCATGTGGATTATTACTCTTGGCTCCTAGAATGTTTTAAGTACTGATATAAGTGCAGATTTCATCAACAGAGAACTGAATGCTCTAAATTTTTCCAGAACTGGTTGTTTGGTAAGAGGCCAAGTATTGGGAAGTACATTAACAGAGATATTTTTCTTGTTGGCAAAGCAGAGGAAGCTATAATACAATTGCATTTAAAACAGCTTTCTGCATGCAAACGGTCAGAAATAGTATCCTTCACTTGGCTTTGGGACGAAAGTATAGGGAAAATGTAAGCAAATCAATACTTATTTCAATCCTGCCTTGAATGTGACCCAGACACAGCTCACCAGTCATGTGCGGTGTTTGTTAAACTGTCAGTTTTGCTGGAATGTCAAGCATTTGGCTGGCTGTTCTATGTAGCTGCTGCGTTTGATCTGGTGGATCACAAGTCGTGTAATGTCTTCTCTGTATATTTGATGCGAGATTCATGTATTATGTTTTGAAATTACATCACAGCCAGTTACATCAGATGATCACATAACAATTCAAGCCAATGGACACATCCTACAAATAAAGGCAGCTCAGATATCTGACACTGGTCGTTATAGCTGTGTAGCTTCAAATATAGCTGGGGAGGATGAACTGGAGTTTGATGTCAACATCCAAGGTAAAGAGCATGTATAAATGTTATATACTTATTGGGGTATACATTCAATATAGTTATCACTCCTATTAGTACATTGTGGGTAGTGAATATGTGAGATACGTGAGTGTGTGTGAATATATATCCTTTATTGGCATATATAACAGAGACTAAAAATACGTTGGATCAGCCAGGGCAAAATTTAGCTTCTTGATTGCACAGCTCAATCAACTGATAAAGGAACGTTGCTACCCTTTCAGTTGTTTCAAGATGGGGGGTCAGTTAAGAGATAACATATTTTTGCCGCATCAGAAAGTTCCTGTCTTGTTCTCAGAATGGAGCCCAGATGTCTTTGATTGATCTCAGCATAAAAGGGGCAATAGAGAATGGGCGATAGTCTCTGTCCTCAAGGGCAGCTTCTGTCGACATGGAATTTCCCATATAGGACAGCAGATGACAGGACATTAAATCTAGCTAGAGAAAAAGCTCTCCGTTTCTAGTGGCAGTGCAGTGTGTATAAATATGGAGCAACTTGTCCATAAGCTGCAGGGATCTCCAAGCTTAAAGGGGAGCAGGCTCTGTTTGCCCCACTGAAAAAGTCTTGCCTTTCAATATCCAAGCGTCTGTGTTTGAATTCACCGAAATGCCTCTTGAAAAGGGAACCCATGTGAGTGCACTGGGAGCAAAAGTGGGAGGAGTGTCGCCTTTCCAGGCCCACCCAACATGGCCTGAAGCAATTCTCTTCACTTCGGAGCGTAGCTGCCATCTTAGCTGGGCCTCACACAGCATCCTGGTTGCCCCAAGTGCCACAGCATCTGGCACTTGGGGCAGATGCCCCCCCCTGCTTGGTACACCACTGCACTACATTGGTGATGTCTCATTTTTTTTCTCTCCGTCACAGTTCCTCCTAGTTTCCGAAAAAGTTGGGAAGCTGGCAACACACTGAATCCAGGAAAAGGAGGAGAAACCAAAGACGTGATCATGAACAATCCTCTTTCTCTATATTGTGAGACTAATGCTGTGCCCCCTCCAGTACTCACCTGGTACAAGGATGGTCTTCCCCTGAGTTCCAGCAATAAAGTATTGGTACTTCCAGGTTTGTATTAAACAAATGAGTTGATGATAGTATTTTTTTAATTAAAACCATTAAAACAGAAGAAATAGCATTTACAAAAGTAGTTCTCCTTAATGGTCATTTTATCAGCTGGTTCCACTGTTTGACATCTTGAACGTGGAGCATGCTGACTATGTTTAACACAAGGGACAAAACTTACTTCCAAACCCTTGCTGCTTACGCTTACTTTTGTTGCAGGAATGAGGGTGGAGTCTATCTGGTTTTCTCTAAAAGGACTGCTGTCTGATGGGTGTCACTTTTGACACTCTTGGGAATACTGCAGTTTCCTGGCGCAATAAGTGCAGTGGTGTCCTTCCTTTTGATTCACGTCTGTGGTGGTGCCCCTGATTTTCCTGCATGGAAATATGCTGAAGATCATGTTTGAGCATGTGAACCAAGATAACTATTTACATATTTATTTACAAGTTCCTGGAGTTCCTGCTGTCATGGCAGCCAATAGAGAGATCTGTCATAATGTGATAGTCCCAACTGAGTGACTACTTGTACTTCCAGCTCTCACCCTATTTCCTCCATAGAAACATAGTCACACATGAATTTTAGGACTTCCGCAGGTAGGAAAACAAATTCTCAGAGCATTTATTTTAGGGAACTGGAAGATATGGCAACCAAGAAAAAGGGTCATTAGGAATCTATTATAGCAGTGCTCCAGGGCTTATGGCACCTCCCAGTTTCTGTATTTTGAATACAGACTAAAACGCTATAAAAACAAAAAAGAATAAAGCCATAATATTTTTGGGTCCCTACGTACTTTAGCAATACTTCTTTTCACATCTGGAACTTTTTATAGTTAACCAAAAGCATCCTCTTAGCTCTACTATCTATGCCCTGAAGTTGCATCATGTTATGATGCAGGGGCATATTTTAAGTGGGTGTTCCACAGCATGAATCCTAGAAACATGGATAAATTAGGCTAGTATAAGACTTTTTGCTTTGAGTTCGCTGCTCTAACATAAATACAGTGTATGGGAATAAGCAGTGCCTCGGAATGGGGTAGGTTGAAAATTATAAAGACAGGAGGTGTGGACTGATGGTTGAGCTACCATCTGATGTGCTAAGCAAGAGAATTTGTGCTCATGTTTCTGAATTGGAGATGAAATGCTCGGCTGTGACAAACTGCTGTACCCATTGTGGCAGAATGGAGTTGCTATTGAGTTGATTAGCCACACACTGAGAGAAGCGTGGGAGTGTGTGAGAAGGCTAGCCAGCAAAGAATGGAGAAAGACCTTGAGGACCTGTCCAGAACTGACTTATGATTGCCTGCTGAACATCAATGGCACACAGCCAGAGGAGATAACCACACTGTGAAGACAACATCTGGGACTGAGGAGTCTGAAAAACACAGAATATATTTGTAAAAACTGAGTGGGAAAAAATGGTGGTTTAGACATGCCTGCTCATGTAAAATGGCCTAGAATGCTTTCTGGAAAAAAAAAACAGAGAAAGGTGATATATAAATACCGATTTAAATAAATGGCATTTTGGTCTGAAAGGAGTTAATGTTGAAAGTTAAGCTGCTTAACGTGGCCTTCACTAGTGGAGTGTTTCCATATATTGGCCTTAACTGGTTTGGGTATATATATTTGCGTTTACACTGTGAAGAAAGCGTGTTTGTTTTGTTTTAAAACTTATATGCTGCCTTTCAGTTTAAAATGATTTTTCAAGCAAGTTATAGGAATGATAAAAACATATAATGATATCATAAAACAAAAACTGAAGAGGCAAAGATGATAATAAAACTGGTAGAGCCCATAAGACAGCAGTTCCCAAAGTGTGTGTCGTCATGCCCAGGGGCATTGTGGGACACTGACCAGGGTGTCGTGGTCTGCCTGCTGCCCTGGCAGGGAGACCGTGGCACAAGCCTCCAGGCCTGCGGCAGGAGGTTCAGCGTGGCAAGCAGAGCTGCAGTGTACTAAAAATGTGCACTGCAGAAAGGTTCCTTAATCCTTTTTGTTTTCCTTCCAGGTGGTCGTGTATTGCAGATTCCACGGGCTCAGAGTGAAGATGCTGGGCGGTACACATGTGTGGCCATAAACGAAGCTGGAGAAGATTCCATCCAATATGATGTCCGCGTGCTTTGTGAGCCCATTTTAAATTGCTTCATTTTAGAACTCTTTTGCTCCTTTTTAGGTAGTGAAGGGGACATTCTACACACTTTAAAGAGGATGAGAACATTGTTTAGAATTGTTGTTGAAAATTATTTTATTTGGCATAGTAGTTTCTCACCTTTCTAAACTAACATAGTAAAGACTAGGCCTATGCATGCTGATTATATCATTTGTGTGCGCCGGGAGCTAGAGACTCCCAAACAGACTTTGGCTGAGCATCAGGGATCAGGCTTGCTCTGCAGTTCTTCTTTTAAATTTTATATCAATCAATCAAAACCTTTATTGGCATACAATACACAAGACATAATAGACAATCCTCAATACAATGCGTTTAAATAAAGTAATATAAAATGAAAAATAAAAACGAAATAAAATATATAAGATATAAAATGCTAAGGCAAGGATACTAAGATAGCTTGTCTCTAGGATGTAGCTTCTGATATTTCATAAGGCAGTGTAAAAAGGCTGCTGTCTTCTCAACAACTAGAACAGGATCATCTACTGACAAGGCATTCTTTAGAACAACGTGGTCAGGATAGCTGCTCCACTTTCTCAGCAGAGGTGCTAAAAATTTCTTATGAGGGGCTGAGTGGAGTGGGCAGTGCAAGACCGTATGTGAGAGGGTATTTATTTTATATATAGCTGATTATATATATACATATGTATGTATGTATGTTAACAACCCAGAAGTGGTGTTTTCAAACAGAGGAGCCAGTTTGGCAGGACCTTTCTATTTTGAAATGTTGAGCAGCATTTGACATGCCTTATAAGGCAGTAGTAGTGATAGTACTAACAACAAGTAGCACTATTTTAACAGCCCAATCCTATATAAACCCAGTCGCACCCGCCGCCCCTGGTTGATGCAGCCATGCATCTAGAGCCCCCACTGGATTGTGCTGAGGGGGGAAGGAGTCCCAGAGGTCTTCTTGGGATAAGGGAACATTTATTCCCTTGCTCAGGGCTAAGCCACTTCCTGAATGAGCCTACTTGGATCCGCGCCTGTGATTTTGCTGGTGCAAGTCTAAGTGGACCCATGAAGGCGGATTGAGGTCTTCCTCGAAGGGGGATGTCAGTGATCAGCGGTGTTATGCTGCCACCACCAATACTGCCCCCTTCTGGGTCTTATCTCATACCCCTCCCTGCCCTGGCCTTCTCCCTGTTCCTCCACTCCCTGCCCTGTTCTGACCATCCATCAGCTTTCTTTTCTCACTGCAGAAAATAGGCACCCCACCTAGGGAAAAACTAATCAAATAAGAGTGATGTAAATACTGTTTAATAAAATACTATTTATACTTCTTTGCATAAGATATTTATGTTCGTCTTTTAGTTTTGCCTTGCAATACCATGGTCCATGTCCAGAAATGATTGAGTAACTTCTTGTCTTAACATTTGTATTCTTTCTAGTGCCTCCGTCCATTAATGGAGCCAATGGGGACATGCCTGAAGAAGTGACTGTGCTTGTGAACAAGATGACGATGATGGAATGTGTGGCAAATGGCAGCCCTGCTCCAAGTGTTACCTGGCTGAAAGATGGTCAGCTTTTAGTTGAAGATTCTCAGCACAAATTCTTAGCCAGTGGAAGAACACTTCAGGTAACAGTGAAGACTGGTTGTTTTGGATAGGGATGCCAAATCGGTGACAGGATCCAACCCCTGGAGTATTTCATTTGGCCCTGGTACCTCTTCTTTTAGATGCCCTGTAATTTAGATACAAGGAGTAAAATGTTCACTTATTATTTGTTCACTGTTCACGATGTGCTGGGGCACATCGGTTTGACTCTGTCGAGCCATTGCTTCGGCGACTACACTGGCTGCCGGTTCTGTTCCGGGCCCAATTCAAGGTGCTACTTTTAAAGCCCTTTACGGCTCGGGTCCAGGGTATTTGAGGGACTGCCTTCTCCCATATAATCCTGCCCATGCTCTCAGATCATCTGGGGGGGCCCTTTTGACTGTGCCGCCACCAGGAGAGGTGAGAGGGATGGTGACCAGGAAGAGGGCCTTCTCGGTGGTGGCCCCCCAACTTTGGAATACCCTCCCCTTAGAATTAAGAACTGCTCCCTCTTTGGCAACATTCCGGTGGGGGCTGAAGACCTTTTTATTTCGAAAAGCTTTTAATTGTTTTTAGGCTGGCTGACTGGTTTTTGATATTCTTGCTTATATTTTATGATCCACGGGGCTTACTGTTGTTTTTTAAATTTTACTTGTTTTAATGTAGTTTTTAAATTATTGTTTTTAATGTAAAATTATAATTTTTATTGTATTTTATTTCTATTGTTGTAAGCCGCCTTGCATGCCTATGGGCAGAAAGGCGGGGTATAAATTTAATTAATAATAATAATAATAATAATAATAATAATATTTTACTTGTAAGGAAAAGGGTTTTTTATGCTATAATTGAACTCCTTAGTGCAAGGTAGTGTTGGTTGGCCTTATCACCTATGAAGGGGTAGGTTTGTATGGCAAAACATATTTCAGGTCTCGGGAAAATAGAATGGCCCAAGGGAATAAAGAACTTTTACATTTTAGTGTGGGTGACTTCCTTGTTCTCAGTTCATTAGTTTATTTTCTTTTGCTAAATGGAATCTCTAGCTAAAAATTCACTGTATTGTGTGAAATGTGAACGAATTTTTCTTCTACCCTTTTTCGAATCCACTCTTCCTACCAATCTGTTTACTACAGTGGTTCCCAACCGTTTTTGCCCTAGGAGTCCCTTTTTAGGGACTCCCCCCCCCTCCCAAGACGTAGGGCTGGAAGTGATGTCATTAATCAATCAATCAATCAATCAAGGTACTTATATACCGCTTTTCAACACGAAGTTCACAAAGCGGTTTACAGGCAAATAGTAATAATAATAAAGTTAAATGGCTCCCTGTCCCAAAAGGGCTCACAATCTAAAAAAAGGCAGACCGCCAGCAACAGCCACTAGAAAGACTGCACAGGGGTGAAGAGGGACAGTTACTCTCCCCCTGCTAAATATAAGAGGAGCACAACTTGAAAAAGTGCCTCTTGTCCAGTTAGCAGGGGTTAATTAAGCAGGAAGTGAAGACATTGTTTTTAACAAATCCCACTTTTTGAAAGTTGAAATAATTCCACATCCTTTTTAGAATGTTCTGAGTGCTTTGTCTCTAAGTGACATTTGAGTTTTAAGTTCAGAGATTGATTCAGCACTGAGAACAACATTGCACAGAACGCATTGTGGCTTCTCCCTGCCATGGCTGATCAAGGTGGTAAAGCCAAATTTAAATAGTCATCAGAGTATTTTACGTTCCTCCTTCCCATGTGCTGAGACTCACCTAAGCAAGCACACGGAAGGCATGACATGCCTGCTCAGAAAGAGACACTGGAGAGACTTCATCACATGCATTTGCACACAAGGCGAACCAATAGCAAGGGCTCCCAGCCACATTTCCTAGTAGCCACAAGAAAGTGGCAGTCTAATGGGGAAGCCCCTAGCCAAAATGAAGCTTCCAAGATGATGGTGCCCAGATTTTTAAGATGGCTGCCCCATCTTTTGCAACCCCGTGAAAACCGGTTTGTGACCCCCTTGGGGGTTCCATTCCTCAGGTTGGGAACCATTGGTTTACTATAATACAATTTTTCAATTAATGCAATTCACTCAGTGATGCGTATAGTCCTTGCCATTGGCTTCTCCCTTCCCTTCCCTTCCCTTCCCTTCCCTTCCCTTCCCTGAAGCATTCCTTCATATGAGCAGTACTTGAGTATGCTTTCCCCCCACATTTACTATCAATTACAGAGATACGATGACATGTTCCTCATCATTTGAGCAGGTGATTCTTTCCCCTCAGGTTCATGATTACATGCACTGTAGTATCCCTTTCTAAATGGACAATCATATTCACCTAAAGGACAGCTTTGTTCCATGTCCCAGGACTGTCCCTCAGTAATGTTTTTCCCCAAGGTTTTTGGATGTAAACATGCAGACCAGGAACTAGGAGAGGTCCTGTTGACATGAAAAAGCACCATACACAGTACATGATTTTCTACAGATTGAGAAGGAAGAAAACAGTTTTATTTTTGCGGATTTCAGTGTTTTCCAAGTGCAAAAAGTAGTGTTCTGTTTTTTTGTTCAAAATTTACATTATAATTATAATTGCTTTAAAAGTGTACTAGATGGGTAGTACAGTGTCAGCAGATGCAGCCACAGTCATTAAGCATGCACCCCCCCCCTCACTGAATAAATACAATCCAATAAAAGGGGGTAGTTGGTTTTTGTTTTTTTTGTTTTTGTTTTTGCAGATTTCAGGGGTTGTCTGTTTTTACAAAAAAAGAGAAATGCAGAAAGCAGCATTGTTTATGTTATTATCACTGTTTCCTCCCACCTCTATCTACAGAAAAAGTAAGAAGTACTGCTGTAAAACACATACTTCATGCTGTCAACTGCCTCAAATGATCACATCACATTCACAATTATTGACAATTATTATTGTTGACACTTAATATTATTGATATTTATCAGCAAATAAACAGAAGAAAGTTGTCTTCACAAACTCTGCGGGCAGACTGAGCCGAGAGCAGTAGTGTGGAGAGAAGGGGCAATGGTGGTGTTGCCCAATGGCCAATATGATCCTGCCTATTCCGTTTTGCATTTTTATGTCTATAGAAAGTTACAGCACCTAAACATAAATGGGTCACAACAGAACAAACTGAGAAAAGTAATACACAAAGAAACAACATTCATAAATACTGTGAAAGAATTATGTTGTAGATAAACAAAATTAAGTTCAACTTGAAAATGCTATTTTCTCTTGAACATACGTATGTATGATCTCTCATATCTTGTGATCCCATCATCGTCCCAAAATAATTTTTGGGGTATAGTTAGACAGAAGTGTGAACTAATTTTGAGATTTTTTTCAAAATTTTAAAAATGTCCGTTTTTGAGAAAATTGATTTTAAAGTTTTTAATTGAACTTTTTAAAACTAAAAAATTATCAAACCCATTGTGTTATACATCATATGAAAGCCCATGAAAAGAGCTTTATAACAAGATGGCTCCCAATTCTATATCTCAACCGCTGTCCAAGGTACAACTAGTTAAAGGATCCCTAGCATGCCATTTTTTGATACAATTTTGAAAGTTTACTTAGGTATAAAATTTAACAAAATAAACATAGGCTGCTAAAAATTGGTATTTTCGCATTATGCCATAGGATAAGTAAGTACCCCAAATTTCATAAAAATCTACAGAGGTCAGTCAGAAACGGTGTGATAATTTGACACAGAGTGACCTGATCCAGAGGTCTGCCGGGGGCAGAACTCGGCGGTGCAGTGGGCGGTGACACAGGATAGCCATAGTGCCAAATCCTAAAGCCCATCCCTGGCCAGGGTGGCCCTGATTCGGGCCACTCCTGCGCATGTTGACCTGCACATGCAAAACAGCAGGCGCAGATCTGCGAGCAGCCCCATAGGGCTGGCTGGGGCTTACGCAGGTGCAAGGGGAAAACCTCCCCTTGTCCTGCACTTTGCTGCTGCCGCCTCCTAATGGACTTTAGGATACAGCCCTGCTATATCAGCCTCAATATGTCGGCCTTACTTAGGATTGGGCTGTCAATCATAACCAAAACCCATACATTTCACACGTGGTCTGCTCTTTCAACCTGTTTCTTCATTTCTTCATTACCTTCACATGCTTCTGCGACCACTGTTGCTTTTTCTCTCAAACAGCTTGGCACCATCTTTTCGCTCAGCCTATGTACTGTATAGAACTCTTTCTTAGAAATGGCACACAGAGGGAGGACCATCCTAAAAGAGGCATGGCGCTGACACAACACCATTAGCGCCGACGTGGAGGCACTGAGTGGCACCCTCACGTCTGCGCTAAGGCAACAGGACCAATGTTTAGCAGGCATAGATCTGAGGAGCGCATAGGGGAGGCTGGAGACTCCCCTACAGTAAGGGCACAAATGTGCCCTTGCCATGGAGAGGCTCCAGCCTCTCCTATACTGCGTCAGGATATGGCACAGACCAGTCGGCCTCACCATTCTGGCGCATTATAGGATTGTGTCCTCAGTCTCTATTATTTGTGCTTATAATGCAGTATTCATACTTATATTTGTTCTTATAACTGTGCGCTATTTAGCTTTTGCATGCATTTGAAGTGATATATACTGCGTTATTTAAGTTTTTCAGTGGCCAAAAATGCATTTGCAAACTAAAAAAAGTTTGCACATTTCCACAATTTCTGTTTTTTGACAGTGCTCTAATCCCTAACCTGTCAAATATGGTGTATTTATTTAATATTTGATGATAACTTCATTTATTTAAAATAAACATCCCATTCTAATATCTGCATCTTCTCTCTTTAGATCCTCAGTTCTCAGATAACAGACACGGGCAGGTATGTCTGTATTGTGGAGAACACAGCAGGAAGTGCTAAAAAATATTTTAATCTTAATGTTCATGGTAAGCTTTCTAGTTTCTAAGATATTGCTTGCATCCAAACAAGGGGCAGTTTAAAGCAAACATGTTTCCTCTTGTGTCTTGTTGTGTCTTTACAAAAATTCAGACTCTGTTGCATTTTTCTCTAGCTGAGTATTAAAATACATTGAGGTCTTGGTTCAGTGAGGTACTAATGAGCATGTGCAAACAACAAACAGCAAAGTCCCAGGAGTTAATTAGAACTCCTTCAGAAGAAAGGGAAACACAGCTCTTCAGTCTGGTTTCCACACTTGACAAAGAGCCTTTGCCCTCCAACCTTGTTGGCTAAATCACTGATGCAACTCCAAGCAGCCCATGTAAGGTCAGTTGGGCTGGGGATGGAGGTTTGGGTCTGGCCTAACTGCTGGAGGCCTGTACCACCCTCCTCCCCGAACCTTCTCCACTCCACTCCTGCTCCGCATTTCTGGTTGCTACAGACAGGGTGGTGAAACCTAGAGTGCTGTGACATCTGTGAATTCCACTGAATCGTATGGAGGGTGGGGCTAGAAACCCAGCTAGAAATTTAGGGATAACATCTAGTTTGGTCCTTTATATTTAATGTTAGCAGTCAATTCCCTGCTTTTTAAAGGCATGCATATAGTTTCAAATGAAGCAATATCTTTATTTCAGCTCCCTTTCTTTTCTTTTTTAAAAAATATTTATGTGGAAAATTAATCATTGGCTGGCGCTTCCCTTGAAAAACAGAACAGAGGAACTTCCCAAGAAGGGCCACACAGCTTGTGGTCCTTATGCAAAAAGCATTATTGTCATTCACTAACATGAGTTATTGTCCTTTATTGCCAAAGAATGAAACATTTCCTGCAGTTTCTTCCTGCTCTTGAAAATGGTTACTTTTCTACTAATACATGAGGGATAAGGCAAAGTCATGCTGCTGGGAAAAGGAAGGGAATGCATACTGCATTCAGTAAAATAGCCATGTATTTAATGCCTTTTGTGTGTCTCATGCCTTTTTGCACCTTTTATTCTCTCTCATCTTTCCCTCCTGCCATCTTCAAGTCCTATGGTTTTCAATTATACCTACTGTGTATGTTAATGGCACCCTGGTAGACCTCTCTACCTCCTCCTTGCAGTCTAGTCCCCCGTATCTGCCTGCTTGTGTCTGATATATCCATTTAGATATCCCAAACCATCTCAAATGTAATACATCCAAGACTTATTTATCTTTTCCTTCAAGCTTTCCTTTCTTCTGACACTCTCCATATCTGTTGACAAGCCCATTTTGTTGTTCATGCAGTTGACCAGGCATGCAGCCTTGGCTTTATCTTCTATTCTTCGCTCTCCTTTTCCTCACCACATTTGACCAGTTACCAAATTGTGTCAGTCTTCTGTATAACATTACAAACCTTTGTCCATTCCTCTCCATTTCCCCTCCTAAAACTCTGGTTCATACTGTGGTCATCTCTTGCCTTAACTACTACAGCCATATTCTCTCTAGTCTCCTACTGCATGTATCAGTCTCTCACCGACAACCAAAACTTTCAGGTCACCCCTTATGCACCAATTATTCTGCTGATGTCCTTCCTCATATCTCTTCACTACCTTTTTGTTGCTTTCTACTTATACTCTACAAATTGCTTGACCTCATAGCTGTCCATATCCTTGCCCTATCCTATGTTTCTCATTTCAGTAAAACCTCACTTTACAATAGTAATCTAGTCTGGAGACACCATTGTATTGTGAAAATATTGTAAAGTGAACCCAATATCATATAGTGTTTGGTAATTCATTCAAAGACCTTGAATGTTGACGTTTCTGCCATAGAACCAAGTGATTTCCCTCTCTAAAAGGTAATTTAAAAATTCCTACTGTGCTCTTTAGGGGCTAGGGTTATCAGTTCACACAATATTGTAATTATAAAACAAATTAGAAGGCTGTATCCCTCTTTACACACAGCCACTGCTATTGGCTGAGATGCTACCAAACACTTGCAGTCACCCGGTTGATTGGCTTATCTATCACCCTTGAGATCCTGTTGATACAGTTGTGAGCCCATTGTAAATTGTACATCTTCTTGTATTGTGAACCTTGCTTTACTATGGAGAAGCCATTGACAAGTGACTTGATTGTATAAAGTGAACCCATTGTAAAATGTGAGTCCACTGTATATCCCTACCTTTGGTCTTCCAGATTTACTATTCTCAGCTGCTCAGACACCTCTTGCTCTCTAATTATACAGAAGTTTCCAGGAATGGAAATTTGTTCATGGAAGCTGCCCTCCATGCAGTTTCCAGCCATTTTCCCCTCCTATAGTAGCACCCTATTCTGTATCCTATACTTTCCAGAAGTACTTTTTTTAGGGAATGTGCTTAGGGATCTGCAATATGGAGAAAGGAGCAAGGAATGTAGCATATACGAGCACAATTACACTATACACAATCTTAAGTATATTTCCAGTAGCTGGAGCTCCAGTTTTGGATTTGCTTATCTTTCTACAGTACCTCCAAGCATTATTGGCGTTAATCCTGAGAATTTGACTGTGGTGGTGAATAATTTCATCTCCTTGACCTGTGAGGTCACTGGCTTTCCACCTCCTGATATCAGCTGGCTCAAGGACGGAAAACCTATCAGCTTGAATACAAATGCTCTTATTGTGCCTGGTGAGCAAGAAATGAATGTTTTCTTTAAAGCATTTCTCATCTTTTCCTTCTGTCCTAACAAGGCTGACAAGAAAAGCAGACTGGGCCAAATGGATGTTTGTATTGTTTTGGTGATTGCTGTAGTGCCAGTAATAAATTTGGCATTATTGTACATTGATACCATTTGGAGACAAAAGCTGATTCTTAAAACATTTCCATGGAACTGGATCAAGCTGGAAGGAAAATGTAATGGTTTGCAGCAGCCAATTGGGCAGCTAATATTGCTTTCTTGCTTTAAGTTTAAAAGATCAGTCCTTTTAATTTTACCATCAGAAAGCAGAAGGACAAACAGTTCTTTTGTCAAAACAGAGGCTAACGCAGCCATAGCAAAGAGCTGCTGATAATTACTATGTATATAATTGGATATGACAGTTGTTTGGGGTTCACTTCCATTTGGACAGCTTCCCCAAAGCCAGTCTAAAAGTTCTGTAGCTAGTTTCAGAACACTTCAAAGCACTAGCTACTGGACACAGTCAGTTTTACCTACACATGGATTTGCTACCTGCAGATTCGTTTATCTACAGGGAGCAGAATTGCCACTTACCTCCCAGTAGTGTTCACAGGTGTTCTAGGTTATTAGTGGTCTCCATGCCATCTGGGACCATCTGACGTGATCTGCAGCATCAGGAAGCCAGCAGAGACCCTCAGCAAGGCAGCGGAGAGCTTTAGAATCATATCTATTGGTATTCTGAAGCTTCCCACAGCCATTTTAAAGTGCTCCCTGCTAGTTGTGAATGCCATTTTGAATATCTCTGCTGCCTTGCTCCCTGCTGCTGGCAGGTAGTCTATCCCTCCCCTTAGCTCCATTGACCCCATAGGATCAATGACTCCCTATCTGTAGATTCAGTACCTGTTAAGGTTTGCTGTTAGGGCCCAGCTGTTGGACGGTGGAGAATGTTGTGAGAAGGCCAGCCGGCAAAAGAACGGAGTCCAACCTTGAGGACCTGTCCAGGTTGGACTTACAATCACCTGCTGAAGCTTGATGTCACACACCCAGAGGAGAGAACCATACTGTGAAGGCTACATCTGGGATTGAGTATTCAGTGAATCGCAGAATGCTGTATATTTGTAAAAAAACAAAAAACAAAACCCCATTGAAAAATAATGGTTTAGTCTAGCCAGCCCATGTAAGCCGCCTTGGGCATTTCCTTTGGCATGGGAAAGGCAGGGTATAAATTCTTCAAAAACAAAATGAAACAACCTAATCCCCACAGATACAGACTGTATTTGTTCAAGTGCATGAACATCTGTTCTATCAACCCTTTTGTAGTATCCACTCTTATGCTTGAGCCTCCCAAAATGGAACTGATTCAGATGGTGGTCTTTGTTCATTCTAAACTTTGAGACATTCTGATGAAAACTAATGAGGAAGACCATATGACGAGATAACATGTTTTAATAGCCAATTAGAGATTCAAAGGAAGTGGAAGTGGGAAATGCAAGAAAAAATGTTTTCTCTTCTACTCCCATAATGTAAAAATAATCAAAGAGTCAAACTATGAATTTAGTTGTGTGTTGGTTGCACCAAGAGGTCCAATGAAGAGAAATATGAAAATTTGATATGGAATGTACAAGGAGATGATTATACGTTTAGAGAGGCCCACCCACATCATACTTGGAGAAGAAGGTTATCTAAACAGTTTTTGTGTGTGCTACTGATGGTTCTAGGATTGGAAACAGACTAGATTTTAAGCGAGTAAAGATGGTATTATAAAAGTCTCATTTCTCATTTTAAAACAGAGATTTCTTTTGGCCCATTATTGCCTCTGGTAAAACACAGTTGCAGTTTAGAGGCACTGAACAACTTGCAAAGCCTATGCACAGAGAAGACACTAGGCTGAGTGTGGGCAATATAGTATGTCTCTCTTATAACAATATGGCAAACAGTATTGCTTTTCTCTAGCTGTTTTTGCCATTTTGTTTAAGGCAAAATTAAACAATTTTTAATTGTTTAGAATTTCTAAAAAAAATTCTAAAAATTTTCTAAATGTCCTGGTGATTAGATAACCCATTTGAAATGGTTTTGTCTTCCTTGCATAATTTCAGGTGGTCGTACGCTGCAGATTCCTCGGGCCCGGCTGTTGGACGGTGGAGAATACATTTGCATAGCTAGAAACAGTGCTGGGGAAAGCAGGAGGAGAAGTGTCCTGACTGTTTATGGTGTGTTTCCACATCTTTAAAATGAAAGAATATTGAAGATGGCAAAAAGTTAACATCTAGTAATGCCTCTAAGGTTGCCATTCTTCCTGCTGGCAAAAGTCAAAGAAAGTAATGTTTCTTATGTGTGTTTCCCACCCACACCCCAAGTTCCTCCTAGCATTAAGGACCACAGCGGCACAGCTCTTGCAGTAGTAAATGTGCGAGTGGGAATGCCAGTGACATTAGAGTGTGAATCCAATGCTGTTCCACCCCCTGTCATCACCTGGTACAAGAATGGGCGCATGATCACAGAATCATCTAATGTGAAGATGGTTGCAAGTGGCCAAATGCTTCAAATCAAGACTGCTGAGGTATAAGCATATACTCTAAGTTCATTTACTTTTCGTACCTCATCTGTCTACCCTAGTAGGGCATTGAATGTGGTGTATAGCAAGCATAAATTAAAAGCACGGAAATAATTCGTTAAATGGCAGTAGAGAGATAAAAACATACTATTTAGCTATTCAGTGTATTAGCTCTTCAAAAGCCCTTTTTAAAAGATTATTTTAAATTTTATTTAAAGTACTAAAAAAGAGTATGTAATGCATCCCATAGAAAATTTTCTGCTTGTCACTCTGTTGTAGATAAATCTGGTTCACACATTCGCTTTCTGGGCTCATTGCACCTCTGAGGATGGAATTACATGGCACTATTCTCCTGTGATTCCTGTTGTTCTGGGATGGACAGTCCCAGAAGGTGATTGATGTTGAGAGACTGATGTTCTCACGGCCTTTGCCTTGTGGAGTGCTGCAAGGTTCCTTCCTGTCTACCTTGCTTTTTAATGGCAATTTGAAATCTCTGATGAGGCTCTCCAGAAGTCATCAGTATGCTGATGCCATCCAGCTCTGCCTCTCTTTTCTGTCTCCTGATCCCAGGGAGGCAGTGAGATTGATAAATCTGTATCTGTTGTTGATGAAGGAATGGATACAGGCAGAGAAAAAACTTAATCCAGAAAAAATGTAGGGCACATCCTAATCTGGAGTTAGGCCAGCACAGTTAGGCTAGCAAACTTTGGCCGACACAAGGGACATATAATAGTAAAGTACGTTTGGACCATTCTCGGAGTCAGAGAGGCCAGCACACAGTGCGCCATTCTCCCTGACTCTGAGAGTAGTATGCTCTACGGTGGCCTTTGTGCCGGCCAAACCTTGCTGGCCTAACTGTGCCTGCCGAACTCCAGGTTAGGATTACGCTCTTAATCATTTTTCTCCTTATGCTTTCAGGTATCTGATACAGGCCAATATGTATGTAAAGCCATAAATATTGCAGGACGTGATGACAAAAATTTCCATCTTAATGTGCATGGTAAGCATACGATTGTATGAGCTTTCAGTGGCAACAAATAAACTGATATATACTAGGCTTTGACTGCAATCTTGTTCACATTTACGTGAAAGTAAACCAACGGAATTCAAAAGGATTTATTGCTCAGTAAATTTGCATAGGATTGCGCTCTCAGTTAATTGCCATGCTTATATGGGCTCCAGCTTTCTGGGGTTTGCTGCTTCTAGTGACTGGACAGCAAGAAGCAGTGGTGGGTTGGAAAAAAGGGAGGGGGTCCAGAACAGGAATGGCCCTTGCAATAATGGTGTGTGTGTGTGTGTGTGTGTGTACTGCTGCTATTCTCATCCACAGTACCACCCAGCATTGAAGGTCCTGAGCAAGAGTGGATCAATGCAACCATCAGCAATCCTGTGACCTTCACATGTGATGCTACCGGAATTCCTCCTCCAACTATCACATGGCTCAAGAATGGGAAGCCGCTTGGTAACTTATTCCTCATGTCATCATTCATTGTTATATAAATTGCCTACTCAGTTTTTCAAGAAGTAGCATAAAATAAATACCCCATCCAAATCCAATAGAGTTAAATGACCACAAGATCACAGACTGAATGCATTTTATTCCCTGCAGTTTCTGACAAAGCAAAGGGGTTAGGATTCAGTGGGTGCCACTGCTGCTGAATCCACTCCCTTCCCAAGCTCAGTCCAGCCTCCAATCTGCCTATCACTGCTCTGCCCACCTTCTGCTCCATTCCTACCCTCACCCCACTCCCCTGTGCTGCTTTAATTGCTCTGGCAGGTTTCTTGTGTCTATCTTTGCATGGACCCAGCTGGTCGTTGCTTGCATGCACTGAGGCCATTATGTTTGTGACAGCTGTAAAGCTATTTAAACCAATGGAATCAATCCATCAATCCATCAATCAAAAAGTATTTATATACCGCTTTTCAGCACAAAGTTCCCAAAGCGGTTTACAGGCAAATAATAATAAAGTTAAATGGCTCCGTGTCCCAAAAGGGCTCACAATCTAAAAAACGCAGAACACCACCAGCCACAGCCGCTAGAAAAGACACTGAGCTGGGGTGAAGAGGGACAATTACTCTCCCTCTGCTAAATATAAGAGGAACACCACTTGGAAAAGTGCCTCTTGCCCAGTTAGCAGGGGCAAACATGTAAACATGGAACATGTAAACAGTGTAAACAGCCAGTAGTATTGAGCCATTAATTTTTAATACGAAAGGCAGCATATCAGTCTTTTAAATAAACAATCTTTACATTGTTGAAACTTTTTCTCATACTTAATTTTCTTGCAATAATTTCTAATTTCAGTGGATTTTTAGGAAATGTCTCACTTTCTCAACGGATAATTTCCACCTATAGCTGGGTTAATAGTGCTCCGGGAATAAGGAGTTAAGAGCACTCCTGCAGTAGTGCTCCTGGAATTGTTCTTCAAGCAAACTCTTCCTCTGACTTAAAACAATCATTGGTTAAATATAGACCTTGCATAATAATGCAAACATGGAATTTCAGAATTCCATGAAAAAGAAATGTGGGCTATAAATGTAATGAAATAGTGTCAGAAAGGATATGCTGGCATGAACTGCCTTTGATATCATGTAGGCGTCACTGCATGGTTGTACTGTAGATCACAGGAATATTTTAAAGTAATCCAGCTTGAAATAAATGGAAAATTCTGTATTTTTTTATACTAATTGCTTCCTTCTTATTCTTTCCATTTAGAAAATTTTGACTCCCTCGAAATGCATATTTTGTCCAGAGGTACCAAGCTGCAAATTGCCAGATCTCAGCATTCAGATAGTGGGAATTACTCTTGCATTGCCTCAAATGTGGAAGGCAAAGCTCGGAAATTTTATGTTCTTTCAGTTCAAGGTACTCTCTCTCTCTCTCTCTCTCTCTCTCTCTCTCTCTCTCTCTCTCTCTCTCTCATGTGGGTGGGTGTATGTATGTATATGT